>OU611920.1:7096449-7696449 GCA_914767705.2 Tenthredo notha | reverse complement strand
AAGAATAAAGGAAGAGAAATTAAAAGAGAAGGAAGAAAAAAATGAACGTAAAAGGAAATTGAAAGAAGAAAATTCAAAAGCAAAAGAGAACCGGCCTGTTCAAAAAAAGAAAAAAAAGTTAACATAATATATTTTAAACGTTGTGTTTTACAAATTTATATAGATTATTAATTAATATTCAAATTATATTAATATATATTTTATGTTGTCTCGCTCAAGAGTGTTTGAAAGATAATAAAATTACTTTCTGATATATTTTGAAAATTATTATTCAATTTGGCACCTTTCTTTCTAATTTTATAAAGTTTTAGTTTTTCGGAGATAAAATTAATAAATTTATCATTTTTCATACAAGCAATAAGTTAAAATATCGTTTGTAAGCAGAGTGTTCATCTATTGGTGTCAGCTGTCCATCTACTGGAGATTTCGTTCATCTATTGGGGTTTTGGTCTTTTTCTTAAATTTCTCTTTTTTGTTCATTACTACGAAATTTTACCAAGTTTTACTTATTTTTTTCTAGTTAATTAGATATTTTTACATGAATATCATTTGTTTTATTACAATTTATTTATATTTTACTATATTATTTTACTAAAAAAACATGAAAGTTTGCTTAACCGTCCATCTATTGGTGCATTTACCCTATCCCATTTTAATCTTACACCTGATTTATCTCGAAAAGTACTGCTCCGATCAAGTATTGAGTGGGGTGAACCTTGTAGGGTTTAAAGGGAGCCGTTCAAAAATAATTTTTTTTTTTTTATCAAATTCCAAAATCGTGGAATCAAGGTGGCCAACATGTTTTTTTTTTCAATGAAAAAATGCCTTTTTTGCATGTAAAATTCTTTCAGGCCAAAACTAACAACTATTGTGGGAAACTTTTTTCGATAAAGTCCATTAATTTTCAGGTGAGAACACCATTCGTGGCTATCCAGGATGTAACGAGAAAGTAAAGGCTTCAAAATCCCAAATAGGCGTGTACGTATGTGTGCGTGTGGAACACTCATAAAAATTAGGCGCACGCACACTTGGGATTTTAAAGGCCTAACCTCTTCATGGTACATCCTGAATAGCCAAAAATGGTGTTCTCACCTGAAAATGAAATAACTTTAACAAAAAAAAGTTTCCCACAAAAGTTCTTAGTTTTGACCTGGAAGAATTTTCGATGCAAAGCAAGTCATGTTTCCATAAAAAAAAAAACATGTTGGCCATCGTCACTCAACCATTTTTAATTTCGGACCAAAAAAATAATTATTTTTGAACGTCCCTCTTTGACCCCTTCAAGTTAAACCCTACTCAATACTTGATCGGAGCAGTAGTGCTTAAAAGAGTTAATACAACAATGTACATTACAGATTGACAAATACTGCCTCGTCGTCGAGAGGGAGGGATGCCACAAAATTATGCATCCCGGTGCAATATACATTAAAAAAGGGAAAAAATGGATTCACCCAAAAGATTCAACAATGCAAAACAATTTAGCAGAATTCTACTACGCGTCGCAGGGCGGCGCTAAAAAGCGCCTGCTCAAAGTCGTGGCCGTTGGTGCGTACATCTGACGTACTAATTGTACGACACTTGCCTTTCATTATTAATTATTTTTGTTGTTAATATTTTTATCTTTATCCTTATTTTTATTTTCATGAACAATTTGATCTAAGGATCTAGTTATAAAATATCCTGTCTTATACACTATGTTTTGACTGCTATCTTGCTTCATCTCCTCCTACGCTAATATGTTAATCTTTATTGATGTTCATTCTTTATTATTTTGTGTTCTTACTCACAGTCTACATGTTTTTTTTTGTTTTGTACTGTAAAATAATGATCTGTAGTCCTTGGGGAGCCTACGCTCCAGGATCAAATCAATACACTACCATCTGTCTATCTATATATTTAGTACAGTTGCAATGTATTTCCAGGGGAGCTGAATGAACTAAAAGCTATGACTGTAACTGACGGTAAAAGAATTAAAGTTCATAAGAGGCAGACGTTCTCGCCATTATTAACCAAGACAAAAGCACGAGACGAAGGGAAAAAGCTGTGCGCCGCCGAACGGGTAAGCTGGTTCCTAACCACTGTCGATGCCATGATTTTTTCTGTAATTAAGGTGACGCGCCCGATAAAAGTAAACGTATTCGTAACTTCTTACAGTTTATTCCGTAATTTCTATAATACCGAAATCATTAGTATCCCACGAAAAACATCCAAAGATGTAAAAAAAGCCGCCAAGTACTCACACGAAAATCACAATTGCTTTATAAGCAAAACGGTTCGCCAGTCTCTGTCGTGAAATCAAGAAAAAAGCCAAGCACCAAACGTACAACTGCGATCTCTCAGCAATTGGTTAAAAAAAAATAAAAAAACTCAAACTCAAACTCAAGCCTACGTCGTGAAGTCGGAGTTTCGTGTGACGATATCGAAGCATCATTCCAAGAGCTACGTACTTGGCGGGCACATTCGGTTTTTTTTCTTCGTGTTTGTTGTTCTCACGTTGAATTGATATGACCTTATCGTATTTTGCGAACCAGTCTCAAAGTACTATGTTTTCGGTCGCTGGTTATAAACATGTCATGAACTTTGCATCGACTGACGAATGTTAGATTCGCAGATAACATTGGTTCTATAGGTATAAATTTATTTAAAATGCATCTTCCGATCTTGTCGGACGTCTATGTCGTGGCAGTTGAAGGATTAGCGCTTGCGAGTTCACGGTAGTGCGTAGTGCGGGCGCCTTTGGCCTTTGGCGCCTGCACTACGCACTCCGTGAACTCGCAAGCGCTAATCCTTCAACTGCCACGATTGTGTAGTTGCAAATGATTATTCTCCACAAACGAATGAGCAACAATATAGTACATTATGCTACTAGGGAGGAAAGTGTGTGGTTTTTGCTGAGTGCGATGTTCAGCACGAGCACGAGGTGAAAGTGCGCTCCTCCCGTGTGGCATATATCACTTTTTACCCGACTAGATAAAATGTCCATATTGCATCCACTAGTCAAACACAGCAATTCAATCAATCAAACTTAGAATCGGTCAAATTTAGAGTTTTTTTCTGCCCTTCAAATTTACTTTTTCGACTGCAAAATTCACTTCTTCTCCCCTCTGATCAGAAATTGATTACTTTCCGCCCGCGTTGCAGGGATGGAGTAGTATGGTAATTTTATCGTAGTCGGGTAAAAAATATTTTTGCACTTAAGTGAGGCCGAACTGTTACGAAGATGGGTTTCAGGTATTGAAATTGATCCTCCCTACTACGTGTATACGCTCGTGCACTTGCATATACGCATGCATCGTGAGCAAGATCGTATGACATAGTATAGGTACACCAATTAAGCAATCATCAACTGAATTTTATATTTATCATTATATCAAACTGTCATACTCTATGCTACTTATAGCATATACGTATATCCGCAGCTGTATGTTTTAGGTTGCATGCCGCAATAGCAGAGTAGAGTTTTCTTGATTCGATCGTTTTGCGAGTGAATAAGTTTATTCTTCCATAATTAATACTACCTAGTGAGGTATGTGATTCCAGAGTTCCGAGTCTGATTTGATAATTCAATGACAGTGGGAAAGACCAAGATTTTTTTATTGATTATACAAGTATTTATGTCTGGCAAGTCGTACACATAGTTAAAGACACGTAGAAGTATTGTCTGAAACGATTATTGGTTTGAATAACTAGTTTTTCGTTGTATTTGATTGCTGTCGCATTAAAAACTCAATTTTCGCGTAAAACGAAGCGGGTTGTCCGTATAGCTCTAAGGAACCGAATGTGCCCGCCAAGTACGTAGCTCTTGGAATGATGCTTCGATATCGTCACACGAAACTCCGACTTCACGACGTAGGCTTGAGTTTGAGTTTGAGTTTTTTTATTTTTTTTTAACAAATTGCTGAGAGATCGCAGTTGTACGTTCGGTGCTTGGCTTTTTTCTTGATTTCACGACAGAGACTGGCGAACCGTTTTGCTTATAAAGCAATTGTGATTTTCGTGTGAGTACTTGGCGGCTTTTTTTACATCTTTGGATGTTTTTCGTGGGATTTCACTTTTTTTTTGCAAGCACCAGAATTGAGAAGGATTGCTCATTTAGTTTCAGCAGGGTTATACGTTATTATAGTTTGATCACCACAAGAAATACATTCGGAATTTGGACAAGGGAAGAAACATTCAGCGAAATACAAACACATTTACTTCAATTGTCAACTGTGACAAACATAAATAATTTATTAGGTAGAACTTAATTTTGTCTTACACAGTATCAGGTTGAAGTTCGTAACGTTATTTCAACAAAATATTCGCCGAAAAATTCTCAAATTCAAGGCTCGAATTTCAAATGGATCGAGAACGGTGTATAATTCCTCAAATTGTGTGAGACGTGTTTATCTAGCATATTTTACAATTCTAACAACATTTGAATCATGAAATATTGCATTTCTTTAACGAATATTCTGTTACGTTAACGTTACGAACTTCAACCTTAATATACAGTTTTAACTTAAATTTAGCCCTTAATCAGTCATTTTTCAGCCATAGCTTTGAAGACTGTGTTGCCTGACGCAGTAACAGGCTCATATGTGTTCTGCAACGTTGATTGTTCGGAGCTTGCATGCTTGTCGACTGCAATTTAATTCAGATCACTGTGCGAATCATACAAATCAATAAACGATCAATTATCTAAATGTTAAAGTAATTACTAAAACATATCCCATGTTACTGTGGTGAAGGTGAGCTGGGAAATATCGACTCGTATAACATACCTTCCAATATGTGATATCCAGATTGATTCTTTCGCTCACTCTGTGGTGTAAGATTTCAAATAATTGTGGAGACTGTACAGCCTTGAGGTAACAGTAGGCTGATGTTTGGTTTCGGAACACTAGCCATTTTGAACTTGCGTGCTTGTTTGTGGTCATGTAATAATTCCAGTGAAGGATAATTGACTGAAGGAGCTGAATATGCCGAAGAGCGACGTATCGTTCTCTAGATCAATGGAGATTGTGATCTTTGCAGGCTCATCTGTAATCCTGAAATATTGACTCTCATGATCTTATGACACGTTACGCCTGTAAATCATAAAAATATACGAAATTAATACTTTGATGCTGCAGTGGTGTTTTTCTGGGTTTCTGTTCTATTGATCAAGGTGACTTGAGAGAAATTTCATATCATACCTTTTGATATAAAATCTTTCAATGTATTCATCCAATCATGTTGAATAGTAGCTGTGCAAGTTCGGATGATTATCACAATAGCTGTGTTCTCATGAAATGTTTTGGCCAGGTGGAAAATGAAGTGAGCGACCAGAGATGTTGAGTATAGATAGGGTGATCTATGGATCTATGGAGACTTCAGGTTGTAGCGGTGGGAAGCTGATCGTCAGTCTTGAAATGGTAGCTCTTTCGAGTTTGTGTAGCTGTACCAGTTTCTTATATCGATTCTGGTTCCTGTAAACAACAGTCGAAACATTGATATGTGATAACTATTAGTCAGTTGGTAGAAGCTCACCAGTTCTCAATTCTACATTTTCTCAATGCAGCGATTCATAAAGTATCGATTTTGTAGCATACCGTCTAATGTGTGTTACTGAGATCCATTCTTGTAGTTGCTGTTTTATTAGTGAGCGAAGCAAGTTTCCATTTAAGGCGTCTTCTCACTTTAGGCACCTCGAAAATAGGCTATTTTCGCGATTTTTTTTCGAGGATTTTTGCAAAAAATTATGGGATAAAATGGATCCTATGTAATAAACACATCTTTCAAGTACAAGAAAAAATTTATTTTTTATTTTTTTGAACAATTATTATAATAAAACAGTAGCATCGAAAAACCCGTGTAGAAATGTTATGTTCGTGGCTTGTTGATGGTATCTCCGAGACAGGTCATCTGAAACAAAAAAATAAAACAGTTTTGGATTCAGTATGTCAGTGGCTATAGCGCATATCATCAGATTTTTGATATTCGCGAAAATAACAAAATGGCGCACGTTTTTCGAAAAAGTAAAAAAAAAAACGCGTTTTTTTGCAGTTTTTTGTAAAAAAAAAAATACTTAAAATCAAAATTTCAAAAATCTGATGATATGCGCTATAGCCATAACTCTGAAGAATATGTCATTCAAATTTCATGACAATCGGCCGGATAGTTTCAGAAATTTCATCAACAAGGCACTGAAAAACCTTGTTTTGAGATAAACGCGTTTAAAGTTTTGGTTGCAGAAAAATCATGAAAAAACCTTACCTCGGGTTAATCAGCGATGCCTACTCCATACAATGGACCTTCCGATTCTTCGTAGAAGTTGTGCTCGTCCAAAATAGCTAAGCAAGGGGTACTACATTAACAAAAGAACACGACTATTCAATTGTATAGAGTCAGGTATACAGGGATCGTCCGAGCGGCGTCAAAGGGATCAGCCGGGTGCTCTCAGGTAGTCACCTGACGGTCGCCCAAAAATGTAGTTAGACTCGTCCGATCTTTATGAAATTTTGATATAACATTTTTGATGATATGTACTTTCAAAATTAAAAAAAAAAAAAAAAATCGATTTTTTTTAATTTTCAAAGTGAGAAGACGCCTTAATCAACGGTGCATTGTGATCTTATAATGCATACCGTAGCTATTTTTTGTCTGTTTGTACAGACCACGGTAGATCTTGGTTGGACTTAGATTAGAATCTAGCGAGCCAAGTTTTATCTGTCATGATTTTCAACGTGGCTCTATTAAATTCATGTGCTTGAAGTATTTCTTTGTTCTTCAAAAAATTTCTTTGATCACGGAGAAGAAAAGTTGAGAAATACAACAAATCTCTACTGGTATATCTAGCTTCTGATCGCCGTATACATACTTATCCTATGAAATTGTACAAAATTCACAAAATAATGAAATTATTTCGGGATCATAGTGCTTGTACAACAAATTTCTACAATCGAAAGACACAGAGGTATATAACATTATAGTGTCAATTATATCGGGCATAGCTGTTAATTAAGTATGAATAGATTATAAGACTAGATGATATGTGTGTGTCGCATGATTCATGAAGCAATAGCCGTGATAGTGATGAATGATCATGTATAATAACAATAACAGTTGGAGTTGTATATGGACTGCAACTTGTATGTGATGGTAACATTCTCATAGTGAACTCAATATTCTGGATTCTGATAGTGATAAAAAATGCAACATCGATAATTATATACAATAGAAACAAAAGTTGGAGTTGTATACGGACTGCAACATATACTGTGAGTTTTTGTGGAAATGCAACATGGAACAATCAAACGAACTTTTGTTACTTGCGTGGCCAATAGGCTTGCGATATCTGTAATAGAAGCAGTGTTGTTTCAGAGCATATCCAGAAAAACTCATAGTATGTGACTATGAATATTGGTAATAAACCACATTGAACTGAAGTGAAAACGCTGATTCCGAGTAGTATACATAGACATACATCAAACCTTTAGTAGATTTCCAATCTCGATGCATGTAATAATTGTCATGTTGTTATCAACACTATTGAATTCGAATAAATTAATATCATGCTGCATGATGTCAAACAGTTGCTAGCTCAAAGAATAGACATTGAATTCAAGTTCCCGACACATTGAGATTGAAAAGCTACTGTAACAACGCTTATAAAATCAAAGAAATCGGTCATGTTCTATCAACAGATACAGACATTATGGATAGTTAATCTCCGTATGCAATTATACGCACGATTGTTCCATCCAGTGTTGGGACGGATTTAACGACTAATTCTTAAACACTATAATATATTTTGATAGTCTCTCTATAGCTATACTATGTTTGATGTGAATACACATACTAGTTGTTATATGTGGGTGTAGTGTGTAGTGTATATTAGTATAGGCTTGAAGAATTGAAGTAGATAATATGGTCCATGATAATAGTTCAATCATTTTGAATAATACTGTATAATAAAAATGCATAATGATGGAATAGTCATATTTGAACCAAACAAGTTATTGCATTAAAAATGATTGAGTCGTGAAGCGAATAGAAAATAAAGTCGATTCTTCATGCCATTATTAAGTTCAAGTGTCTTTGTTTGGGAAGCACTAACTACTTATTCATTTATATTTGTTCGTGCACCCTCGGTCTAAGACGAATCCTATCACACTATTATATTAAAACGTACAATTGCGTTAGGAATCTCAAACTCCTACTATGCGAACTATATACTATGCGACGTTCCAACACTGGATGGTACCATAAAAATGGTTTTGGTCGTAATAATCCTGTAATAAAATAAGAGATTAGTAGCACTATATCCTCCTATATGCATTCAGGTTGACGTGTGAATCCGCATGACTTGTATGCGCATGGCTGTGTGGGACTCTAACTGAGTTACGTGATGTATGGTAAAAATATGAATTTTTTCATCCATCGTCAGCTGCTGAATGAAACGTTGGTAATTCTGACCGATCTAGCAGTAACTCTGTAGTGTTCCAGCCAATATTCGATATCAATGTTTTTTAATCCAAGTAGGTTCAATAACTATTTTACCAAACGAAATTGTGTACTACAATTTTGTCATACCTGAATGCATAAAAAGGTACAGATATCAGTACATAATACATGTTATTGTGTTGGTCGATTATGCCATAATCATTTTTGCCGATAATCACCAATGAATTGTGGCAACATGTTTCTTGTTTCAAACTTTTTTTTTTGCATAACCAGGTATTGTTGTTTCAGTGTTCGACTTAGGTCCAGTTCCACAATCGAAGGTTAAAATTTGTACTAGGTTTAAACTGCTAAAAATTGCCTGTCGTTGGCTAAATCCATCGCTAAGCCAAGTTTAAACTGTAAACTTGTTTTAAAGTCAAGTTGTGGAACTGGGCCTTACAATCCAAACTAACTGTGAGAGATCATAGTACATCGCCGTGATGAATAGTTGAATTACAGAATAAATCTGTCATTGAAAATGTATGTGTCATGTTCAGTCTGTCTGAACTTATTGCCAAATTGTTTGTGCATAGGTATAGATTATACGTTTGAATATATTTTATATTTGCTTTTGTTCATGACCATTCTTATATTGTTTGTACGTAATTATCTTGTGAATTCATTGGCAATAATTTGATAGATATATTTTATATTTGCTTTCGTTTTTGATCATTCTTATATTGTTTGTACGTCATCATTTTGTGAATTTATTGGCAATAATTTGATAGATATATTTTATATTTGCTTTTGTTCATGACCATTCTTATATAGTTTGTACGTAATTATCTTGTGAATTCATTGGCAATAATTTGATAGATATATTTTATATTTGCTTTTGTTCACGACCATTCTTATATAGTTTGTACGTAATTATCTTGTGAATTCATTGGCAATAATTTGATAGATATATTTTATATTTGCTTTCGTTTTTGACCATTCTTATATTGTTTGTACGTAATTATCTTGTGAATTCATTGGCAATAATTTGATAGATATATTTTATATTTGCTTTCGTTTTTGACCATTCTTATATTGTTTGTACGCAATCATTTTGTGAATTATTGGCAATCATTTTTAGGTTTCAATTTTGTTTTCTTTTACGTTGTTGGATATATTTCAGTTGCCTCCTTTTTACTATACCTTTGCTATACCATGGTCAATTGTTTTTCATTTTTCACATTATTGGATATATTTTAGTTGCCTCCTTTTTACTATACCTTTGCTATGCCATGGTCAATTGTTTTTCATTTTCCACATTATTGGATATATTTTAGTTGCCTCCTTTTTACCATAACTTTAACCATATCATGGTGAAATTTTTTCATTAACAGTGGCATATATATGTATTGTTTTGGTCAATAGTCTCATTTGGTATTATCGGCACACGATAATCATGATATTAATAATAATAATAACAGAAAGTATTACTATTATCATTCTATAGTCATGGGCAAAATCATATTAGTTACTTTTCGTTTTGACTATAGCTTTCAAACATTGTGCCAAATGGTTAGTATGTAGGTATAGATTGTGCACTATGTACAGATTTTTTTCTATTTCCATTGGTATACATGGTGTAACGGATGTAATAGTATTTTGGAAACCATATATATAACCTGTATATGGTGCTTAAATCACAGTCATTTGCCTACTTTTATTCATATCATTTTATTACATATATATGTATTTTACAGCGACTTTCCTAACAGCGAACCAATGTCTTTCGCTATCTCAACCAACTGAATGAGGCGAGCGCCTGGTAGAGTAAGAGACAGGTGACGAAAGACTATGGTTTTCGCGGATAGGAAATAGCATGGTGTATAGATATTGTGTTTTACATAACTACTAACATACATTCAATTTTCGGATTTGATTTGAAACAATGAATATGGCGTATTGGTTCGGAATTGTGCATAGGCATAACAAATGATTTCCACATCATGTATAGTGAATATTCGAATAAAAAAGAGGAGTCTGTTTTGATTTTGTACATGGGACATATTTATTTTTTGCGTGTAATCAGCTCTACTGGGTAATTTTACTAGCTGAACTTCAATTATGCCAGCAGACATATTCATGCGACTGTTGTTCTTTCAATTCACGGCTAGATTGACTATAGTTGGATGAGGACTCTCTTTCGTTATCGTTTTCTTCACTATACGATACGACGGACGACTTGTGCACAGGCATATTATAATACGATATATTTTTGCAGCTGTCAGCTAAGATCGTTTCAAATGAAATTTTTCACCTGTGATGCAAGTCAATCCGTTGTACTGCATACACTGATACCAATGAAACAGATGTTACACTGATTCAAATTCGTCCAGCATCCATCAAGATAACATGTATCGAGTCATAATTCACCGAAGCGTAAGCAATATGCAATTGATATTTTGTAAGTTAGGAATATCAGTTATTGTACATGTCTCTATAAACTCATGTTACATGTTATATGATAGATGCTGGAGCCAAATTTGGTATAAGTCCACAGCTGTTTCTTGCTAAAGTGTATATGTTACGTCTATTATACGTTATCAGTATGACAGTTTATTCTGTAATACAACTATTCATCGAAACGATGTACTATGATCTCTCACTGACTGGTTATGCGTATATTATGATTACGTACATATTTTCTGCGTTATGCATTCCGAACCAATAATTGACTGTGATTTAATATTGATATCGAAGAAATCAGTCTGACTTTTTTCAGTGATTCGTAAAATCGTAGAGTTCTTTGATTGTCAACTCTTTGTCCACATGTATTATGAAGTACCAGCTAATTTATCGATTGCATGCCTGTGCATGTAGGCTGTAGTTATAATATTTGAGACCAATGTATTTACCCTGTTTTTTCAATTGCAGAGTTGATATTTCCAAGTTATTTGGTTTTTTTTTTTCACATTTTCAGGTAGAATTATTTACAAATAATTAGAGACAAATAGAAACAATCTCCAATATAAATGTTTAATTTTAGATATATTATACATGTAGTTTGACTTATGAAAGAATTATCTTCGTTTTTTTTTTTTTTTTTTTTTACGGTGGGCAACTTTTTTCAGTACTTACTTACTGACCTATTCGGATAATCGATCGAATAGTCATATTGTACTATAAAATATATTTATATTTGTAATTATGAATAGGGCTGGTAAGCCTGTGATGGTATACATGGTATATATATTATCAAACAAACATGTAATTGGCAAAGCATTCATGGCAATACAAATCGGAAATTTTATGATATCGCTTTTAATACCATCATGTAAATGTCTTTGGCTCCCCGTGGCCAGATCTGTTTATGTACTTGCGTATCGTTTACACCCAGCCAATTGTTTGCTTTATCTTTTAGCATTGCAGTATAGTGACCACTATCTATACTTTCACCGTGATGAAATATCGCGCTATTTATCTTGAATTTCTTATTATCGAGGGTAATTTTTGTAGTTGGTACTGCGTTCAATTTGAAATTTGTTATTTTAGATGCCTGTCCATCTTGATATGTAAATATCATGAACTGCACGACAATGATATTTTTTACCGAAGCAATGACAGTTTTTTGTAGCTTATTGCTTTTCTGACAATTCTCGCACGTACTGTCAAGTCTTGTCCATCGTGACAAAGTGTTATTAAACAAATCTTGTAGGTTCTTGGGGTTCTTGATACTTGGTGTAAACGATATGGGTATGGCTAAAATGTAATTTGGCTGTGCGATCTCAGAGCTGAGTCCGCAATCGTCACATCTGATCGTCGTGATCAACTGATGTTCAATCGCTTTTTGAGTTAAATCAGATTTCTCGCAAATAGCTGTAAGAAATTCAGCCGCGTCTTGTTGTAAATTTTCTGTGAAATTTTTGCCTGCTAATTCTCGAACTGCAAAGGAATTTATTGCTGCACTACTTGTGACGTAAGAATAGGCTAATTTTTCTAATGGGTCGTTATTATTCAGCTTAATCAATTCTTGTAATATATTCGAGCAGTGGAATATACACTGCAGAGTGGCATTTGCGTAACATGAAACTCTGTCCTTATTTTCCATGCCAACAATGGTGCGCAACGGATTTGGCAATGTGTTATCATTTACTTCGATTTGTATATTTTGCGTGCATGAGGGAACCGACCATACGGTGTCTTTGACCGTTAATTTAGCTGCACGTGTAATATTAATTTCAGCCAATTCGGGTTTGTATTGTACCCTGAGTCGATTGTACTCGACTAGTGCAGCTTCCTGAACTTTTATTGCCTGTGGATTGAAATTTATCAAATGTAATCCGTCGAGAGACTTGACTCTTGACAATGCAACGTATGCTTGTCCAGCAGTGAACACAGTCTGGCCTATGTCTATAACTATGCTGTTCAAAGTTAAGCCCTGGCTTTTATGTATCGTGATTCCGTAACTAAGAGACAGGGGAAATTGATTTCTGAATATAAAGGCACCATTCATTATTTCGAATTTTGTGGATACCCTTTCGATGGTATACTCTATCCCCGATGCTAGGGCAATCGTTAATGATTGTACCTCGCGTGTGTCGATATCTCGATTTACGGAAATCACATGACCTATGGTACCGTTTATAATACCTGTAGATACGTCGATGTTTCGTCTAATCATGATTTTTGCCCCAATCTTAACCGTTATTGTTTTTGCGAGTCCAGCCGTGCGAGTGCTGTCCTCGTGTTCCTGATTTAGGAGTTTTGTTATTTTTTTTTTCAAATACGGTATGCAATCAATGCTGTCTTTGGCATTGAGTTCAATTTCGTCGCCTGGAATTTTGGTTAACATGGCTGTGTTCAAAATATCACATTGGTTCCGAGTCGGAAAAAGACAGACTGTATCTAGCGACAATTGGTTGATATAATTGCATAATTCGTCAAGTCTGGCTCCGACCGACGTACCGGTAAGGTTTATTTTTCTAGAATCTAGAATCTGTTGGTCGGCAGTGGTCAAAATTCCGAATCTAACTCGAGTTAATATCTCTTGGTAAGTTGTATTATTCTGTTGGCGTACGTTTGTCAACAGCTCGTCGTACGAAAATAGATCGGTCCATAGATTGACCGCACCTACTGAGCCAATATATTTTTGTATTTTGTCTTTCGACAGGTTCAGGTATGCTGAATCCGCATTTACTGGCGGGAGTTGTAGTAAATCACCCATAAGTAGAATATGTTTTCCACCGAACCAGCCATCATTAGTATTTTTTGTATCAAATATTTCAGTTAGTCTTAGGTGTATATACATTAACGTGACGTTTGATATCATTGAAACCTCATCTATAATGAACAATACTACATCTTTCAATTCGTTTCGCAAGATTTTCAACACTTCGTCAGACAATTCTTTGTATTTGGGTGTGCCGCCGTGCTCAACTGGTAGCTGGAACAGTCTGTGCACTGTCAGTCCGTCGACGTTAAAGGCCGCCAAACCTGTTGGTGCCGTGACAGCAGTCGTTGCACCGAGTATTTGTATTGTCCAGCACCTAATAGTTTTTATGAGAAAACTCTTACCCGTACCACCAGCTCCACTTACGAACATTCGTAATGGTTCACTATGTGCTGAGATTAAAGAGGTCCTGACAGTATCAAATATTACTTTCTGTTCGTCATTGAGTTGTGATATCATGTCAACTACGTCAAGGTCTTTTAGTTGCCCTTCCGCGTTATTCAAGTCCTGCATAGCCAAGTTGGCTTCTACTGGCTGATAATGTAATGGATTATCTCTGTTGTCATTTGAATCTTGGCTCAGATTGCTCATCATATTCGTAAGATCATCCAGCTTTTGTTCGATCAGTTCTTTCACCTGATCGAAACCTTTTTGAATATCGGACAATCGCTCGTGGTAACTCATTAATTCTAATAGGTCTGCCTTGCTTTTCTCGAACGCCTCGGCGTACGAATTACAGTTATTTTTCAACTCATCAGTATCACGCCACGGTTTGAACAGTAGCAACAACGCATGGAAGTACTTTTCAGGCTCTACATTCGGATTATATTTGTAATGATTTATCAAATAACCGCGCTGTCTTTTTTTCAAATACAAACCACCGCCTAAATCGTATATCTCTGCAGTGCTATTTTTTGGTATTATTTTAGTTATTTCGTACCATTTGGCGTAGTCGTATAAATGTACCGACGCTAATTCCTCCAGTCTATCCGGGTAGTAATCGTCAATGAGGGACGGATAAAAAATATCTGTTGAACCCGGAAATAGTTTTTCTACAGTTTTGTACGGTTTAACTCTTTTATTTCCGAGCTGAATTACGTCTAACCATTTTATAGTTGTGTCAGGATCAGTTCCGTACAACGGAATACCTAACAGTGTATCAGCAGCTTCCAGAGCTCCGCATTCTCTGTTATTCAAGCTGCGCATTGCCACACTCCACAGCCGGCTGCTCAACGACTTGGTGGAATTGATATCATGAAACATATCGGTTGTGTGACTAGTTTCAGGTTTAGTACTATACTTAGTACAATACCAATTGAGTATTGTCGATTTTTCGCCTATGAACTGCATGTCCATGTTTCCTTCCCATGCACTAAGGACAACCGGATTATAGTCATTTATGAAGGCTTCTTCTTCATTTCGCGGTAAGTCGACGAGTCTGCTTTTTGATTTTAGCTGTTTTCTACCCGCAATCGACATGGCCACGTCTTTTATTATCAGCGTGTCTGTAATTGGTCTTGGAAATCCGAATCTGCATATTTTCGTAAAACCTTTTTTAGTTTTCTTATTTCGCATACAATAATCGTTATGCTTGTGTCTCTGATGCGTGTCTACTCGACGATACAACGTCGGCGATACATGTTTATTGGGCAGTCTGCAAGTAATATGCTTGGAAATGAAGTTGGCAACTTCTTCCGTAGATGACTCTCCGATCGTGGGAGCATCCTTAATCCAGACCAACAAATGGAAATGCTGTGTTCCTCTGCCTTGGTATTCTCGTCTCCAAAATTAATGGCTGACTTCTCCAATTGGATTGTCATTGGAACATATGAATTTCAGCATCGCTCGAAATTTGTTATCTAGATATCTCGAGGCCGAAACTGGGTCTCTCGCTACAAGTTCACTTGTAGACATACCAGCCATTTTTGGTTCGTTAACGTTTTTAATATATTCAGCTAAATCATCCCACATCCACTCGCTGGGACTCAGCGTGAGAAACCACGTTGCCGGACCATAATTTTGTACCATGCATCCCAACTCATTTCTCGGTTTGCGCCAATACTGGTCTGTATTCCGTAATTTCGCGAAAATAGTGGTCAGATTTCCTTCAAGCTGTTCTTTTGACATCAATTCCAAATACTGACCGGCATTCATTTTTTCCTTTGGATTAATGACATTTAGTTTATGAAATATACCACCCTTCAACTGTCGTATGTTCGAGTCGTGTAACAGGTAGAACAAATACTGTTGATTCAACCTGAAGACGGAACAACTGGACATAAGCCTGCATTTTATGTAGTCGAATTCTCGCAGAGGGATCGCGCGGTCTTGATGCTGGCCATTGTTACCATAAGGGTACAAATCTGGGAAGCACATGACGTCTAGATATTTATCCCATTGACTTAAGGGTGCTTCTTCTACCTTGAGCATTTGATATAGAGCCGTTGCATTCTTATTTTCTCTATCGGCACTGATCGGATAGATGGTATACTGCCCGTAGTAATCTTGGCTATCCATTATTTGTGTCGATATTGCTCGACGCTTAGTACTCGTCTCGTCATTACGGTCCATGACCGTATCCGCATGTTCTTTCAAACCAGGCTTTTCTGTCTCTACCTGAATTTGCACGTCTTGCGCGAGTAAATCTAACAACGAGTCTGGCTCAGCGGGTAATTCAATCTCGGCATAAAAAGGATTATTTTCCCTGAGCCAAACGAGTCTCTCGTAGATCTTTTTCACGTCCACCAAACTACTCCACACGACTTTTGACTTATTCGGTAGTCCATAGACCATCACGAATAGTTCTTGATTCAGATTTAGCGCGTCAGTCGGTGCAGGTAATTTTTTTAGTGTTTCCTCCAACGGTAACGGTAAATGGAACGTTCGACCTTTTACTTTCTGCACTCGCAACTTATTTGGAAGATTTTTTTTCGCTACTGTACCCATTCTTAGTACCGTTTGAAAAGCGTTTGCCCTTTGTATGAGGATTTTTTCACAATCATTCAGAGTGAAGAGAACGGGTGGCACGTTGCCTATAGCTAGCTGATTCAATAAACACGTTGGTGGCATTTCATTATCACGGAACTTTTCTAAACAGTATTTACAGATATAATCAGACGCATTGTCGGACGCATCAATGTGAGTTTTCATCTGTGACCAATAGTGCCCTGTGATAGGTTTTCTGAGTTTTTTTATATCGCGTGTCTCTACAGTAACAAAGTTTTTCGCACGATACGCAAGCCAATCGTGGTGTATCCATCGATTGTTGGACTAGCTCATGGAATGCATGTCTATATTTGTTTGCAATTTCATCTTCGTTCAAATTTATTACTTCAGAACACAGTTGATACATAGCAGCTTTCTCGGCTGTTTCGCTGGAGAGTTCTTGCAAAAGAAGTAGATCTCCTCGTACTAAGGCACTGTCTATGGAATTAATTTTCTCCACTAGTCTCATAAGTTCGTAAATGTATCTCGTGAAATACCGAATCTGTGGGAAGTGCGGATGCAATAACTGAAGCGGTAAGAATTTCGAATTGCAACTCACAGGATTGGTATAGCAAATTTGTGCGTGTCCTAATTTCTGCTGTGACGTATTGACACTACATTGGTTCCAGTGTTTCAATGTATTACGAATATTTGCTATTTTCCATGAACGTATAGCCTGAAACACATATTCCAGCCTACTAATGGTATGTGAATTTGGTTTGACACACAGCTCTGAGCAAGCCCATGATTTTCGTAAATGTGTGCTTGCAGTTACCGGTAAAACGTTAGCTATCTTTCCCGTTGATGTACTGATAAGCGGGTCCATTACAATGTGAAGCTCATCATAAGCTGTATCGCTATAATAAGGGTCGGATGAGCCCGTATGTTTTGATTCCCCGCAAAAGGCTGCAATTTTCGATTCTATATCAGACGATTCTTCCGCTCGTACCGAACAAATCTCGATCTTATTCTTCAGATTATTCAGCGTACGTCTCACGCTTAGTACGATACGTTTTCTCGCTTGAATGCACCATTTTATAATTTTTTCTGCCTCAATTCGTTTCTGTGGCTTTGATGTACAATTAATTTTTGCGGATAAGATGGTGATATATTTTTCTACCGATCCTAACAGTGTTATTGTACTGCTCCGCTTACCTAAATGCCTATATTTCTTCAGAATATTTTTAGTTCTGATAAATTTCTGTTGCCCTCTTAGTTCTTTACGAGCGCGTCTGACTTTGTCAAGTATTGCTTTGTTTACATCGCGATTAATGGCATACTTGTTTCGTTCATATTCTTTCTTTATTTTTGAATTACGAGCATATTTATTAAATTCGTACTTTTTTTTGTTTTCGGGGTCTGCAGAATATTCAACTTTTTGTTTTCTGGCCTTCATCTCAGGATTGGCTGCATATCTTGTTCTTTGACGTGTTTTTTTGATATCAGGATTGGCTGCATATCTTGTTCTTTGACGTGTTTTTTTGATATCAGGATTGGCTGCATATTTTGTTCTTTCATGTGTCTGTTTGATATCAGGATTTGCTGTGTATTTTATCTTTTCACGTGTTTTTTTTCATCAGGATTGGCAGCATATTTTTGTCTCTCACGTGTCTGTTGGATTTTAGCATTAGCTGTATACTTTTCTCTTCGACGAGTGCGCTGTAGTTCACGAGTCACAGCAGTTGTTTTTTTCTCGTACAATATTTTTTGTTCTGAATCTTCAGAATATCTCGCTTTTTTTTGCAATTTTATTGCTTCCGCATTAGCAACATAATTTTCTCGTTTTATTCCAGATGTTGCACTCTGGCTTATATTTCGTTGCGGCTTATCAGCGCTGCAATTTGCTTTGCATTCGTTGTCACTTCGTGTTTGCCCTATGAACGAATGAGTAGCATCTCCGATTGAGTTCGTGTTATTACTACTACTAGTCTGTCGAGCTGAATAGTTTTCACGTCTTTTTTTGTTTATTTGGTCCTTGTGAGTGGTCCACCATCTGTTTTTGCGATTTGTCTGTATTGGGAGAGTTATGTTTGTTTTATCGCTTTTGCCTTGTTGTTTGCTTTTTTTGCTACTATCGTCCGTCGTACTTTGTGAAGAAAGCGAAATGGTATGCCGTGGTACTGTTCGACAGACCGATGCATACGTTTTCGCGGGTGATTTTTGTATTTTCGACCGGTCTGTATTTTGGTCTTGTACGATTTGTAACGTGGCCAAACCACGACCCACGTAAACATTAGGATCATATGGTTAATAAATCAATAAATCAGGCGTCCCGTCAATGGCGCGCGCCATCTGCCATCAGCGCGGTCAACTATAGAAGACGCCATCTACCACGGCGCAGTAAACTATCGCCCATCGCCATTTTGCCTAATATTTTTCTCGCTAACAAAGTTGTCTTTCGATTTGATGAGGTAGCAGCAAATATCGATGTTTAATCAGAGCAAGTCTCTCTGGGGATATCTAAGTGCGATTCTAGCGGGGTTGCCTCGGCCTCCTTTGCCTGTTTGAACACTGTGGTATTCCTATTGCATTTTTATATACACAGCTCCGCTTCAGAAGTATTGGTGAATCTAGCGTGGTTACTTCGGTCTCCTCGCCTGTTAGATCCATGCTTCTTATAAGCACAGCTGTTGAATTTAATTATCAGTCGAGTCATTTCGAGATAAACAAACTTTATTCAAATTCAAAATTAAATTAACGTAGTAAGTAAATTCACTCAATATTCTTAATCGAGCCAAGTAAATTCATTCAATATTTATAATCGAGCCAACAACTCTTTAAAAGACCTAGCAGCCTAGGCAAAATCACATCGAACACGTATACACACGTCATTAGCATTAAGGCAATTAGGGATAGTAACACATACTCAGGTAAAACGAACCTTTTATCTTAAAATCGAGCCAAAAACTCTTTAAAAGACCTAGCTGTCTAGGCACCTATATTTCAAGTTATAGTTTTAATATCATCTACGCTTCACCGTTTTTATGTTAGAGTTAAGAAATACCTATATCAAATAATCACCTTCCATATAAAATAATAAAACGTTATTTGTGATTATTATAAACTGTATGAATCCAATCATTCAACTACCATCCCAATTAGAAAATATAAGTAGGCCCGTGGAGAAAGTCCAAGCACCCTGAGATAAGAGACTGCATCGGTCTTATGCCGATATAAGTAAAGAGTTACATTAGATTTAACACAGATTGTAGCGATGTCCGACTGTGCTATTGTGGTACTTTCCATTGCAGGAAACGCACTTATTGTTTTTTCGTTGAGTATGCGTAGTAAATGCTGTCTCATCGTTAGTGTCGTTCTTCTACGCCCATCGTTATCTACGTAATAGCGTTCGGTCACAGGGTCCTTACCTAGTGCAAGCGATGTTGCGATTGCACACGCAAACACTCCGCATGATTTTGAATCCGGTTGTATTTGTACATTTTCGTACATGATCGAATATTTTTCATACAGACGATTCAATATTTCATGTTGGAGCGGCGATAATCGGTGTTTCAACGTATCGTACACGTGTACTACTGACCCATCGTAGTATATGCAGGTCCAGTGACCGATCTCGTCTGGACCAATGTTTCCCCTGTAGGGGATCTGAATATCCTGATCGCTGGTAAGACGTTGATACCAATGTAATCCTTGATAGAATATCGGATCTTGTGGTTCAAAAGTCGTCGTGTCAGTTAAAACGTTTAGAAATGCATTTATACACTTGTCATGTAGCTCCTCTGCAATGTTCATAATGCAGGCTGCGATCTGTGCCCTATTTGCACGTACTATTGCATTAACGTCTATTTGTTCGTCAGTGTCGTCTGTAATGTCTATTATAAGTGGTAAATTTACATCAGCTGTTTTATTGCGTTTTGGCGTCCCAGTTTTACCTATTCTGGCGGATCGCTTCGCCTCTTTTTGTTGTTGCTGCATTTTACTATAGCTACGTTTCCTATTTTTCGGCATTTTTATTTATTGGACTACCTGTATTAAATACTACTCAACTTATACTTAGGATTTGTCTATTTATTGCTGTATATTCTGACTTTCTTGTATTTATGAATGAATAATTGTTATGGGCTGTACTCACATATAGATTTTTTCCGGTCTTCTGATTTAACTGTTGCGTGAATTCTATTTGATACACAATTATACAATGAAATTTTTCATGCACGTATTTAGAAAATCAAAGAAATACACTATGTTTATTCTCGTAATCGTACGTCGATTTTACAATCTTTAATATCGTTTGAGGAACGATATGTGAAAATTAATTTTTGCCGGCACTGCAGTACGCTGACACGAATAACCTCGAACTTGTCGATTAAGAACAATATATTGCGTACTGACAATGATATAGAATTATTGATATTATTGTTACAGTAAAGAAAATGACTAAATTCGCGTGTCTGTGTGAATTCGAACGATGTTCAAATGCACTGAAATGACACTCACTTGTTGAATAATTGCAATATTTATCTTTCGATACGCGCTTTGCTATATCTCCAAGTGGAATGGAAGTTCTACTTTCTATTCGCTGACTTTTCTAAATGACGTTCCTAAAGTCATCTATATGAGTTGATCTCATCTCTATTGTGTTTATTATTTCTGAAATTTGTCAATAGAGTGCAGTCCTATTGACGCGTATTTTATGTGGACAATTTATTCATCACATGTTTCAATTTAATTACTGATTGTTCTATTTTTTCGAAGATTGCTTCTTAATTAATTTACCTAGTTTTATTCTCCATATAATTCTGTTGTGATAATAATTGCAATACGTAAATAGATGGATAATTTTGGTTAAACTGAATTTGTCCAGTCAATGCTAACAGGTCATCGCCATCTGGACAAAATTTTATGCAGTTGGACAATTTATTTCAAATTGTTTGGTTGTGTGTGTGAGTATGTGATCTCGTCAATGTATGTGCTACTAGATCAACGGTTTCAACCCTTCATTCTGCATTCGAATCTCGAAGCGTCAAGATGTGTAAGTATATATACACGTTTTCATACATTGTGTTACGGTTGTTTTGTTGTAATTGTGTATTCCATAATATTTTTGAAACAGATGAAGTATTCTGATTCAGCTATTATTCGAGTATTGTATATACGTGCGAACAATAGGTCGAGTAATAGAAAGATGCGTGTCCTCATTTTTTACGGCCAGTTACTCCTTTTCGTATTATCACGTGTTTGGTTGATTGTTTCAAGCTGATATGGTCTAATTTTGTCAATTGTCTTCAATGGGTGGCATTGTTTATACGTTATCTATATATTTCATTTATTTTGAAGAAATTGTAGGATCTAAAGTAGGGCTGTCTTCTAAGCTAACTGCTAAGAGCCCACTTACCGACACCATTTTGTATTACTATTTTATTGAACTTAATCAAATACAGAATTGAGAATGTAAGCTGATTCAATTTTGAAATTCAATTTTTCTGATTAGCTTGATTCTTTGCATAGCCAAAAATTTTGTTTGATTTTGTTGTTTTGGAGTTTTGGAGTTTTGGAGTAAGCCTTAGATGTTTGCAATGCGTTCATAATTATTCAATTGTATGATTATCCTATCGACTTGTTCTGTTTTTAACGTTAATGTTGGGTATCGAATGGTGTATTTACTAGAAATGTGTTTTATTTGGTTTATAGCAAATGAGCAAGATAATGCGATGGGAGGTGGTGAGGGTGGTAACGAGGGGCCACCGATGCTTGATCGGCCTCAAACTGAGGCGATGGTATGTATAGTATTGAATACGATTATAGCTTGCGTTGAATGAGAAAGAAAATATGAAATAGACGGATTGTAAAAAACCAGATGTATTCAGGTGCGCCATTTAGAATGAATATATTTTGTTGGACAGTTTAGAACAGATATATCCTAATAGGCTCTATAGGCTGTGTAGTGTGTATAGATGACGGTATATATTTGCTATAATGTTTTTTGTGATTGTTATGTTTGTTTTAGATTGTCTGGTAAAATACATCTGTTCTAGATGAACCATTGAAATATGTCTGTTTCTTTAGATCCTGGAGAAGTAGTTCTTAGATTGGACAGGAATTTATGCATGAATTTTTTTTTCTAATTTTTCTAATTGAGCTTACAATATTTTTTTTCAATTTTTGTTTCTTGAAAAATTAACATTTTATAAATCATTTGTCGAGATATTTATTTAACCATAAAAATCTTGTCGTAAACAATATTAATAGTTAATGTATTAATTTATAGATCAGAGATTTGTATACACTGTTGGGGCGGTACATCGGTCAACAGTCTCATGTACCAGCCCCAAATACAGAGGGCGAAGGAAGAGAGAGAGAGAGAGAGAGAGAAGAGTAATTTATTCGACCTTGGAACAAAGCTCCTTTAGGCCGCAGGCAAGCAAAACAGTTACAGAATTATCGAAAATAACAATTTAACAATTAAATAATAGTATATGTAGGCAAAAATAGACATAGTTCAGAACCAAAAATATAAGTATATATATATATATGGGGCATTCCATGCCACCGCGATCAAGATCTGGCGGTGACATTTTAGATTTGCTTAATAATTTATTATTTCAAACTATTTTTCAAAAAATGCATACACAATTTATTACAGATTTTTCCAAGCGTCGGTACCTGAGATACGATTTTCGAAGTGAAAAAAAAAACACCCATATTCTAAAATCTGAAAAAAATCAGGAAAATCTGAAAAAATATTACAAAATTTTCGAGCGCTATTAGAAGATGGAGGTTTGATTACGGGGAAAGGTGAGTCGAAAAATGCCGAAAAAAAATATTTAAAAAATCGGAATCTATATTACAATATTGTAGTTATATGTATATAACTACAATATGTTCGATTCCTGTACCTAACTCTGAAAATATACTTTTTTAGACTCATATTATACAGTACTTTTTGTCCGTTTATATGTCGAAAATACATTCCGATTTTTTAAATATTTTTTTTCGGCATTTTTCGACTTCACCTTTCCCCGTAATCAAACCTCCATCTTCTAATAGCGCTCGAAAATTTTGTAATATTTTTTCAGATTTTCCTGATTTTTTTCAGATTTTAGAATATGGGTGTTTTTTTTTTCACTTCGAAAATCGTATCTCAGGTACCGACGCTTGGAAAAATCTGTAATAAATTGTGTATGCATTTTTTGAAAAATAGTTTGAAATAATAAATTATTAAGCAAATCTAAAATGTCACCGCCAGATCTTGATCGCGGTGGCATGGAATGCCCCATATATATATGTAACAGGAAATAAAACAGAAAGAGTAAAACCGATTAAAATTAGAATAAAATGAGTAAAAATAAAGTAAGAATAAATAAAGTAAAAATAAAAATAGACCTAAGAATATAAATTATAGCAAAGAGCAAGTAGCTATAATGTGACTAAAAGTAGAAATAAAAATGGGGTAAAAATAAAAATAAAAGTATAGAGAAAATAAGTATGAGAAAACAAGTGTATTAAAAAGTAGCATTAAAAATTAAAATTAAAAATTAAAATTAAAATTAGAAAGTGCAGTTATAAAAGTGAAGGGATCCTAAGTCCAATAAAATCAAATCAAATCAAAGGGGGTAAAAATCAAAAATCAAAAAACAAAGCGGGACGGACCCGCCTCACGCTCCTCCAGTACCATAAGGTGACAATAGCAGCGAAAGCGAAAAGCAGCAAGAGTAGAAGCAGAAGTTACATCAGGCGGCAGGGAATTCCAAAAACGAATACCCGTAATGAGGAAAGAGTTCTGCATTGACACCGTACGCACTGGAGGAACAAAAAGCGTGTCCGTTCGCGCTGGGTCGCGGCGCGACGCCAGATTAGCCCTAAGCCGAAGCTGGTCCCCAAAAAGGCCTGACTGACCAAGACAAAGCGCTCTATAAAACAGGCAGCCAATGAGCTGCAGGCGACGACTAGATGGTCTAAGCCAACCAAGACTGCGCCTATGCCTCGAAATGCTGGCATCGCGCGGTAAGTGTAGTAAAAAGCGCACGCAGTTGTTGAGCGAGACACACAAAGATCGCTCTAACTCACCAGTCAAATTAGTCAACACCGACGCACAGTAATCAAAAATAGGGAAGACCAAGGCAACAACCAAACGGCGCCTCAAAGCGATACCGAGATTACCGTCATTCATGCGAATGCGATAGAGTGCACAAGCTGCCTTCTTCCGCAGCGAAGAGACATGCTCAGTCCACGCCAACGTGCTGTCGAGGACCACCCCAAGGTATTTAAACGACCGAACAAGCTCAATCGGCGAAGCGCCTAACAAAATCGCTGAAAACCCCACCGAACGCATCTCGTTAACGTACCTAGAGCTGCCAAAGATCATTGCCTTGGTCTTAGTAGCATTAATAGAGAGTTTATTAGACCCGCACCACTGCCGTATTTCCTCAATGTCAGCATTCAATAGCTCAACATGATGCTCAACTTCTAAAGGCCGGCACCTAAGATAAACGACAAGATCGTCAGCATACATAAGGTACGAGCAATAACGCAGGCAACGCGGCAAGTCATTCACAAAGAGCGAAAAAAGGAGGGGCCCAAGCACGCTGCCCTGTGGGACCCCAGAGGTGAGTGGAAGCCAACCAGACGTACTACCATCGCTACCGCGGACCGCTTGAACCCGACCGCGAAGATAGGAATAAAACCACCCCAAGGCTTCTAACGAAAGACCTAGTCCACGCAGCTTACGCAAGAGAAGCAGATGATCAATAGTATCAAAGGCTTTCTTAAAATCGAAAAAAACAGCAATCGTGATCATTCGATCATCAATACCATGCCGAATGTCGTCAACAAACCTCAAGACAGCAGTCTGTGTCCCCATACCCTCCCGAAAGCCGGTTTGACGCGGATCTAAAGAGTTACGCTCGCGAAAAAAAGCCAATAGTTGGTCAAAAACAAGACGCTCTAGGACTTTCGAGAGAGCGCATGACTGTGAAATCGGACGGAAATCAGAACACCCAAGCGGCACACGAATTTTCGGCAGCGGGCTTACAAATGAAAATTTCCACAAAGAAGGAAAAGCACCCTCCGCAAGACAAGCGTTGAAAAGGCCGAGGATAAGCGGCAACAGGACTCGACTCAATACCTTATAAGCTTGAATAGGCAGATAATCCGGACCTTGCGAACGAGTCGTTATACGCGCCAGCGCCGCACCAAGTTCAACCTCATTAACAGGCCGGAAAACAAAATCTAAGTTAGGGTTACCTTCAACCGAATCCGGAGTGAAGCGACTAGCATCATTTACATTATTGAGACAAAGCGCAAATTCTGGAAGCAAATCACCAGAGGAGACTGCAACAAAGTGCTCATTTAACGATGGCAAGGAAACATGCGCAGGAAGCTCATGTCTTACAGCGCGCGTGATCCCGAGGCGGTCAATTTCCCTCCAAAAGGCCCGCGAGTTGCCAGCCGACTCAAACTTGGACCGCAGAAAATCAGATTTTGCACTAACCAGCTTATTTTTAAATTCGCGACGAAGACGGATATACTTATCAAATAATCGCTGGGACCCAGAACGCTTAGAGGCCCGAAAGCAGGCATCCCTCTCGCGCTTTAGCTGACGCAAAGCAACCGACAGCCACGGAGCTGGTGGGCGCTTAACCGTGACCTCACGCAGAGGGGCAGCACGATCCAACACATCACGCACAACGCAGTTGAAGATGGAGAGCCGGCAATCGATGCTAGGCTGGTCATCAAGTAGCGACAAGTCAAACGACGATAACGCATCAGCTGCAGCCTCCAAATCAGCAGCATCCCAAGCGCGATACTGGAAAGTCCTCGGCACGACGCGCTCAGCAAAATACTTGATGGACACATAAATGAGGTCATGACCAGAAAGGAATGGCTGCGCAGATTGTCCCCAGCACTCCAAAGAACTAATGTCACTCACAGCACAAATGTCAAGCCACGTGTGCGAGATCCGAGTATGGTGAGTAGGATTAAAAGGCACAATAGACAGGCCCTGGGCAGAAAAGAAGTCTCTCAGATGACTAGAGTCATAGGAATCACAAAGCAAGTCTGCATTAAAATCGCCAAGTACACAGACAAACTTGTACCGTGACGCGAGGGCCACAAGCTCATTTTCAAAAAGGTTAAAAAAGCCGACTTTCGGCGGCCTATAAACAACGGCTATCAATATCTTCTGCCGTGAGGGAGCCCAGACTTCTGCCAGGAGATACTCAGGAACACCATCACGCTCCAGCAAAGCAGACGAGGCCATGACTTTTCCACTAAGCCCACCACGAAGAAACAATGCAACGCCGCCGCCATGACGTCCCCTGCGGTCGACCCGAAGTACAGTGTATGACTGCAGAGCAATCTGACTATCTAAAACGCGGTCATTTAGCCAGGTTTCAGTGACAGCAATTATGTCATAGCAGTTTAATCTGAAAAACTCCCGAAACTCATCAATGTGCGCAGGCAGGGACTGGGCATTCAAGCAGCAGACATTAAGCGGCGGGTATGATGACGATACAGGCGGAGGCACCGACGAGGGCAGACGGCACGCTTGTCAGATACCAAGTTGCGACAAGTCGGTGGATGGCAGAATACGAACAGGCTTGGAGGTACTGTCCTTCCTCAGAAACACAGCAGCATCAGAAATCCAAACAGACCTAGGACCAAGAGTAGGAAACTCCTTGAGCACCTTCGCGCGCAGCTTGGTCAGCTCAGGTGGATGACGGCGGTTAACGTTGACAGTACTATCGCGCGAACCAGGGACAAAGTCAGCAGCAAGAAGGTCACGCTTGAGCTTTTTGGCCTCGATCAAACGGTCACACATGGCCTTAGAGGCCAGCTCCATGAGAATGGCACGCGTACTTGCACGGCTATCCGCCGCAGACATAGAGGTCCTTTTCGCCGGCTTCCTCCTACCCATGCGTTCCACACGAATTATATTATCGGCACGTAGAGATACACCAAGTGCATCGGCTAGTGCGGTAACCACACTCACAAGGTCCTCATCACGATCAGCGCCAGCCTCAGGCACCCCAGTGACCACCAGCTGGGCAACATAACCCTGGCATACCGCACGAAGCACCATAGACTCATTCACCCCTGAAGGCCCAGCAGATGAAGATGATGACCCGGCGGCAAGCCGAGACTCAACAGAACGTAGACGGCTATCAAGCGATGCAGTATCCCTCTTAAGAGTGCTCAGATTCTCCTGAACACCTTTAACAGCAGCCTTGACCGAAGATAAGTTCTCCTTCACCTCAGCATGCTCAGACGAAATAGCGTCGATCTTCACACCCAGAGCCCCAACCTCAGCAGCAAGATCATTTACCGTAGCTATCGTTTGATCAAGCTTATCGAGCTTATCCAGTTTAGCGAGTTTCAGATTCATAGACTCAAAGAGGGCCATAAACTTGTCCCCGAGCGAGCAAACTGGACAGTTTTTTCCTACCGCACCGAGAGCTTCACTGGTAGAGCTGAGCGAGAGCCTTGTCTTAACACACCAGACATGAAAGGAATGCATGCAAGAGGCTTTGGTGGTAGTGCCATCCGCAGGCTTGTCAATATCAGTGTAGCAAAGTATACACACAGGCTTCGGCATGACGCGCTGGCAGGCGATCTAGATGATGACGTATGATCCGCGATAGTAAAGTTAGACAAAGGCGACAGCTGGTCAATAGATTAGAGATAGCCGATAGCAGTATAAGTAAACAGAGTATTATAAATTGTCACATGTAAACGCGCCTACAATAGCACTGCACAAACCTGCGACACTTCAACAACTATGGAGCCAACGGTCACAGTCCGAAAAGGTTAGGATTAAAAACCGGCAATCACGATGATTACACCACTTCACGAGACAACTATACTTTTTTAAAACTTAAAACAGCGCGAAGCACTATTAGGAACCACAAGCCAACAATTTCACGCACAAAAAACAGCTAAAATGAAGCAAGCAGTATAGACAGAGGGAGAGCAAGAAACGTCAACTTCTCCCGTCGAGAAAGAGAGAGAGAGAGAGGGATGGAGTCGGAGTTATGTGAGAATAGAGAACTCCTGAATCCCCGAGTTCAACTTGCCCGAAACTGGAGGTTGAATATATACTAAGAGGGAGAGAAAGAGAAACAGAAAGAGAAAGAGAAGAAGAAAGAGAAAGAGGGAGAGGAGGAGGAAGAGGAAGAGGAACAGGAACAGGAAGAGGAAGAGGAAGAGGAAGCAGCAGCGACGAAGAAGGAGGGAGAGAAGAAGATAGAGCTGCGAACAGAGGAAGAAGAGTTGGAAATAGGGGTCGAGGAGTAAGAGGCGGAGGAGTTAGAAGAGGATCAGTAAGAAGAGAAGGGGGAACAAACAGAGGTGGTGGAAGTGGGCGAAGAACGAGCGGAGGTGCAAGAGGAACAGGGGGAAGAGGGTGGTGGAATGGACAGGGACGAGGAACAAGGGGATCTAATTCATGGGGCCGAGGAACAGGGGGGTCTAATTCATGGGGCCAAGGAACAGGGGGATGGAATTGGCGAGGGTGAGGGGGACAAGGGAGAGGAGGCAGAGGCGGCAGAGGGGGACAAGGGAGAGGAGGCGGAGGCCGAAGAGGCTCCCTTCAATTTTATTTTTAATTAATAACTTTAACCAATAAAAGTATTTTTTCATAGTTTGATGTGTACGATTCATTCTTACTTTCTTTCCCATCAACTTGAGCTACCTATATCGTGAAGTTTATTTTGAAGCTTGTTATACAGTTTATTTCTCAATTTTTTTCCATTCACGATATTTTTTTTTTTTTTATGGATTATGACCTAGTGAATGACTCTCTGATCTATATGTTATTCTCTATGCATAGTTGGACGCAGGCGATTATCATGCATATCGTGGGTAATTCTACCAGGCCATTGTATATCTTCTTTGTGTTAAATTCTTCTTTTAATATTTTACAATTTCCATCTTCAGATATTTATTATTATATGATTGAATCAGAATTTTATTTTAAAATTTTTTCGCAATTTCCATCCGGATATTTCTAGTATTATATGACTAAATTAGAATTCGGTTCATAATTTCACATGGTCATTTGTTACATTGAAATTGAAGTTGAACTTCATTCTATTTACTTTCATTCTGAATTGATGATACAGTTAATCTGAATTTGCATTTAATTGTCAAGAAATTGTGTGTGGATATTATTTCTACAATATATTATCCAACGTGGCATTTATGTGCCATCAGTGAATATATAGTTTGTTATCAATTACTAATCTCAATGAGTCCGTCGTTTCGTAGAACAGATTTTGTATTCGATCCTAAAATGTTCTAAAATCACTATTTTCAAGTTTTTGCACTTTGCATGTTTATGATTTGTTGTATTGGGTAGTTATTACAAAATCCACGATTAGGATTAAACTAACAAGGGTTTTATACACAGTTTTACTCGTGAATGTATGCATAAATATAATAGTTTATTAATAATCCATTATACACTTAATGTATAGTTTTAGTTTGGAAAGCATTAGTATCAGCATTAACACGTCGACTTAACTTTGGATAAATACAATTTTTATGAATTAAGATTTTAAATTAAAGTGTCATTTTAGCTAAATACAATTTTATCTTCTGATTTTGAGTCGGTCGGCAACTTTGGCACCAATCTGCTCTGATTGAGTTTTGAACTTAGGATTTTGAATTTGAAATAGTAATGAGTCGGTCAGCTGCTTTAGCTTAGGCAGCTCGTCTTTTATACTTTATTTGTTGTTACACCGACGCTTGACTGTCCTGGTACTGTATCACGTGATATCATACCCGTGTGTGCTTTTATGTTTGATGTGATGTATAGTCAGCTGGACACGTTATAATATATATGAGCCTAAAATACTTCATAATTGTCTAGATGGTTAGATACTACAGTTAATTTTCCGAAAATTCGAAAGGTGCTACATAATTTTACATGATTTCAAAGAATTCCTGTAATTTCACTAACAATCTAATCGATAGCATATTTCAAGGTATCAAACGATTTAACTAGATTTGTCAAGATATTAAATGTTTCAACTCATCTCATAGACCACGCGAAGTGTGGGTAGAACCCACGTTTTCACTACTTATAAAGTAAAACTTTGTATAATACCGAACGGAAAAGCTTATTTTGATTTTGTGTAATTGCACACTCGCCTTCGGCTCGTGTTGCCAACTCACACTAGTCAGAAAAAGTTTTACCGCACTCGCATCATAATGTACCATTACTTCACTCCGTATGATAATGGATGTTTTATGCACGCTCCGTGTGTGTGAGGATTTCACACATCATAAAGTAAAATTTTGTATAATACTCGATGGAAAAACTTCTCCTGACCTTGTGTGATTGCAGCACTCGCCTTCGGCTCGTGCTGCAACTTCACACTTGCCAGAAAAAGTTTCACCACTCTCGTATTATAGTGTACTATTTTCAACTCAGTGTGTGATACTCGATTTCTTATGCCTGTTGGTAGTGTGCGAAGTGCTCGATTTACACACTTCCATATGTAAAAATAATTGAGTTCTTCTCGTTTGAAAATAATAATTTCTCAAATATTTTTCTTCTATTCAACTTTCTCAGTTTTGTGTCAAGTTGTGTTGACACATACATATTTACTGATTAAATAATAGTGTTATCAATATGTCAAATTAACATTACATGTTATTTATGAATAAAATAAAATTTATGTGAAACATAATATAATTCTATCAAAATCAAATGAGCCTTGCTTTTCTGATCAAGATAACTTGTATCTCGAACTTGCGTTTCTATCGATAGACTACGAAAAAGGATATATAGAAGTGGAAGAAGAAGAGTTTTTTTTTGTCTTTGATTTCCTAATTTCTTTAGTTTCGAGGACTAATAAAACTTTATGCTATTGAAAATCATTTTTCGAACTATTTTGTTTTTAATGGGGGGGGGCTTTGCCCCCCCAACCCCCCAGCGGGGGCTTCGCCCCCTGCACCCCTAGCAAGGGCTTTGCCCCTTGCATCCCGAGCGGGGGCTCTGCCCTTGGACCCTGTCCCCACCCGGCCGCTCTCACTAATATTGCAATATATACTATACTTCCCTATTTTTTAGAGTTTTTTACAGGTCAAGAATTTCGCACACTGAGTTAAACAATCAAGATTCGCGGCAGCGAATCGCCGCCAAGTACCCGTAGGCAGGCAAGCGCTAGCCGGGACTCTATTTTCTCGGGGGAACTCTTTATACCTGTAAGCAGGAGGTCATAACTTCGGAATGCGTGAATATTTTTCGATCAAATTCACAGAACAGATATTCCCCCACCACACGACTTCGCTGTATAAATTTGATCGAAATCGGTACACTGGTTTCTGATATATCGGTCACGAAAGTTGATGAAAAAGCATCTTCTTCTTCTTCTTCTTCTTCTTCTTCTTCCTGGTCATCAGATTTTCGCTAGACGCTTGCTTGTCCTCACGTTTCTGAACGAACGGTGAAACGGATCGACTTGATCTTTGAAACGTGGGTACAAGCCATCGAAATCTCGCCCCCTATTGATTTTGGCATGAATCTGAATCCGCATTCGGTCGATATGTGATAATGAAGTTACTAAGTGAGCCACAGAGGGACGACGAAATCAAAATGGCTGTCGGATGGCTGACGGATCGCGGTATTGACAGTTAAAATATTCATAATTTATATATAATCATATTATATAGTTATACAGGGTGGTCCATTTTAATTTACGCAGGCGAATATCTCGAAAACTAACAGTTATAAAAGAAAAAGTTTCATACAAAACTTGAAGGGTTTTGAGGGGGAAAGATAATGCTGATATGTGTTGACTTGTGGACTTCGCCAATTCCGAGATTTCGCAAGTAACTTCGGATTTTAGATAGGGAACACATGTTTTGGTTGGGGGCAGCTGATAGCGAGATCAAAGACTCATTCAAATACGGAAGCAAAAAAAATTAGAAAAAAAAAAAAATTTGCAAAAAAAATTGGAAACAAAAATTTCGCGAATTTTTTTTTTTTGCAAAAGATTGTTTTTTGTCTCTAGCTTTCAAACACATTCATTGTTTATCACTCTTGAGTCCGAAATAAGCTGTGTGTTATTGATCTACGAATTTTTTTTACTAATCTGGTACATTCAAACTTTCCAATTTCAAAATTGGCGAGAAATATTTTAAGCTAGAGTGATAAACAATTAATGTGTTCGAAGGCTAGGGACAAGAAAACAATCTTTTGAAAGAAAAAATTCGCGAAATTTTTTTTTTTCCATTTGTTTTGCAAATTTTTTTTTTTTTCTAATTTTTTTTGCTTCCGTATTTGAATGAGTCTTTGATCTCGCTATCAGCTGCCCCCAACCAAAACATGTGTTCCCTATCTAAAATCGGAAGTTACTTGCGAAATCTCGGAATTGGCGAAGTCCACAAGTCAACACATATCAACATTATCTTTCCCCCTCGAAACCCTTCAAGTTTTGTATGAAACTTTTTCTTGTATAACTGTTAGTTTTTGAGATATTCGCCTGCGTAAATTAAAATGGACCACCCTGTATATTCATATTATATAAGATGTTATCGGTTAAGCTAATGGTTTTATTTCAGTAAACCAGTGAAACAGTGAATCAGTGAACAATGATCAGAGTGAAAAGTGCGCCGACCGTGGTTTCACGCCGATGACCGTTATTATTTAATAAATCTGCATGAAGGCCTGTTGTAAGTGCGCGGAACAGATCCTCTAAGCTGGGTTCAAATATTTAGATAAAGAATAAATCAACGATCCTGGCAAAATATTATTTCACTTCGATCCGGAACAAGTGAAAATAAGGTTACGATGACTTACATTAAACGGTATGTACGGACATTGATTTCCACTAGATTTTACATATAATAATGCTAGATGAATAGACCAACCTCAACTTCTTTGTTTCCACTAAATTTCCACAGTCATCTGGACCATTCCTATCCTATTATCAATCCATTGGAATAGACGAATATAACACTCCGACAAAACGACGTCCCAAAAACAAAGGCTGCAATTACCAATCCGTTGGAATAGACGAAGATAACATTTCGGCGAAACATCGTCCCATAACAAAGGTATCCGACAGCTCATAGCTCCAATGTAATAACAATGTTAGGAAAATTAGTAGCGATACGAAACCTCTCATTTAATCCTTTGTCATTTTCTATGTTTCGCAGTTACTTGGCCTTTTCCTATCCTATCATCAATCCATTGGAATAGTCGGAGATAATGCTTTAACAAAACGACGTCCCAAAATAAAGGTTGCGATCACCAATCCGTTGTAATGGACGAAGATAACATTTCGGCGAAACAGCGTCCCAAGACAAAGGTAGCCTACAGTTCATGGTTCCGAAATCATAACAATGCTAGGAAAATTAATACTAATATACTAAAATCTTTCCTTCAATACTTTGTTATTTTATATCTTTTACAGTCATCTGGACCATTGCTATCCTATTATTAATTCATCGGAACAGAAGAGCCTAACATTTCGGCAAGACGATGTCCCATACCAGAAGTAGTTCACAGCTGCTCCAAAGTTATAACAGTCTACGTATCTTCTTCAAATGAACCAACTTCGACCAGCCTACCAACCACTTACTTCACCTACCTGTACATCAGCACCACAAACTAGTTATCAAACAGACTAATATATTTGAAATTACTGATCATTCAAAGTGTTATAATAGTACAGCACGATACAGGTAGCATACACGTGCCATATATTATTTTGTTTAACTCAGTGTGCGAAATTCTTTACCTGTAAAAACTCTAAAAAATAAGTATAGTATATATTGGAATATTAGTGAGAGCGGCCGGGTGGGAACAAGGTCCAAAGGCAGAGCGCCCGGTCAGGGTGCAGGGGGCAAAGCCCCCGCTGGGGGGTTAGAAAGCCCCCCATTAAAAACAAAATACTTCCAAATATGATTTTCAATAGCATCAATTTTTATTAGTCTTCGAAACTAAAGAAATGAGGAAATCAAAGACAAAAACAACTGTTTTTCTTCCACTTCTATATATTCCTTTTCGTGGTCTATCGATAGAAACGCAAATTCGAGATACAAGTTATCTTGATCAGAAAAGTAAGGCTCATTTGATTTTGATAGAATCATATTATGTTTCACATGAATTTTATTTTATTTATAAATAACATGTAATGTTAATTTGATATATTGGTAACACTATTATTTAATCAGTAAATATGTATGTCTCAACACAATTTGACACAAAATTGAGAAAGTTGAATGGAAGAAAAATATTTTAGAAATTATTAGTTTCAAACGGAGAGAAATTAATTAGTTTTACATATGGAAGTATGTGAATCGGACACTTTACACACTATCAACAGGCATAAGAAATCAAGTATCACACACTGAGTTGAAAATAGTACAGTATGATATGAGAGTGATGAAACTTTTTCTGACGAGTGTGAAATTGCAGCACGAGCCGAAGGCGAGTGTTGCAATCACACAAGGTCAGGAAAAGTTTTTCCGTCGAGTATTATACAAAATTTTACTTTATGACGTACGAAATTCTCACACACGCGGAGCGTGCGTAAAACATCCAAGGTGTGTTGCGCAAAGTTTTAATGGTTTCGAAAAATGGTGTAGCCAAGTGCTTTCGTTTTTCCTCGGTAGCTTCTACTATCAAAAAGAAAACCTTCAGATTTTCCCTGAACGATTCTTGTTGAGATTCGTTTCTAATACATAGAAGAGGGCTGATTTCTTGATAACTGCCCAATTTCAAGCCTTGGCTCTTACGTTTGGCAGCAAAATCAACAACCCGTCTAATAAGTGTCAAACTGAATGTATAAAATCTTCGGTAATTCATTGACCTTTAGATGATCGTGTGGAAAAATTACTGATTAAATACTAAATTTGAGTTAAAACTGTATATTAAGGTTGAAGTCCATAACGTTAACGTAATAAGAGAATATTCGTTGAAGAAATGCAATATTTCGTGATCCTAATATTGTTAGAATTACAAAATATGCTAGATAAACGTGTTTCACACGATTTGAGGAATTATACATCTTTCTTGATCCATTTGAAATTCGAGCCTTGAATTTGAGAATTTTTTGGCGAATATTTTGTTGGAGTAACGTTACGAACTTCAACCTGATACTGTATAAGACAAAATTAAGTTCTGCCTCAGAAATTGTTTATGTTTGTCACAGTTGACAATTGAAGTAAATGCGTTTGTCTTTCGCTGAATGTTTCTTTCCTTGTCCAAATTCCGAATGTATTTCTTATGGTGATTAAACTATAATAACGTATAACCCTGCTGGAATGAAATGAGCAATCTTTCTCAGTTCTGGTACTTGCAAAAAGAAGTGAAATCCCACGAAAAACATCCAAAGATGTAAAAAAAGCCGCCAAGTACTCACACGAAAATCACAATTGCTTTAAAACCAAAACGGTTCGCCAGTCTCTGTCGTGAAATCAAGAAAAAAGCCAAGCACCGAACGTACAACCGCGATCTCTCAGCAATTTGTTAAAAAAAAATAAAAAAACTCAAACTCAAACTCAAGCCTACGTCGTGAAGTCGGAGTTTCGTGTGACGATATCGAAGCATCATTCCAAGAGCTACGTACTTGGCGGGCACATTCGGTTCCTTAGAGCTATACGGACAACCCGCTTCGTTTTACGCGAAAATTGAGTTTTTAATGCGACAGCAATTAAATACAATGAAAAACTAGTTATTCAAACCAATAATCGTTTCAGACAATACTTCTACGTGTCTTCAACTATGTGTATGACTTGACAGACATAAATACTTGTATAATCAATAAAAATCTTGGTCGTTCCCACTGTCATTGAATTATCAAATCAGACTCGAAACTCTGGGATCACATACCTCACTAGGTAGTATTAATTATGGAAGAATAAATCAAGAAAACTCTACTCTGCTATTGCGGCATGCAACCTAAAACATACAGCTACGGATATACGTATATGCTATAAGTAGCATAGAGTATGACAGTTTGATATAATGATAAATATAAAATTCAGTTGATGATTGCTTAATTGGTGTACCTATACTATGTCATACGATCTTGCTCACGATGCATGCGTATATGCAAGTGCACGAGCGTATACACGTAGTGGGGAGGATCAATTTTAATACCTGAAACCCATCTTCGTTAGTTCGGCCTCACTTGAGTGCAAAAATATTTTTTACCCGACTACGATAAAATTACTATACTCCATCCCTGCAACGCGGGCGGAAAGTAATCAATTTCTGATCAGAGGGAAGAAGAAGTGAATTTTGCGGTCGAAAAAGTAAATTTGAAGGGCAGAAAAAAGCTCTAAATTTGACCGATTCTAAGTTTGATTGATTGAATTGCTGTGTTTGATTAGTGGATGCAATATGGACATTTTATCTAGTCGGGTAAAAAGTGATATATGCGACACGGGAGGAGCGAACTTTCACCTCGTGCTCGTGCTGAACATCGCACTCAGCAAAAACCACACACTTTCCTCCCTAGTATCATAATGTACTATATTGTTGCTCATTCGTTTGTGGAGAATAATCATTTGCAACTACACAATCGTGGCAGTTGAAGGATTAGCGCTTGCGAGTTCACGGTAGTGCGTAGTGCGGGCGCTTTTGGCACCAAAAGCGCCCGCACTACGCACTACCGTGAACTCGCAAGCGCTAATCCTTCAACTGCCACGACATAGTCGTCCGACAAGATCGGAAGATGCATTTTAAATAAATTTATACCTATAGAACCAATGTTATCTGCGAATCTAACATTCGTCAGTCGATGCAAAGTTCATGATATGTTTATAACCAGCGACCGAAAACATAGTACTTTGAGACTGGTTCGCAAAATACGATAAGGTCATATCAATTTAACGTGAGAACAAAAAACACAAAGAAAAAGAACCGAATGTGCCCGCCAAGTACGTAGCTCTTGGAATGATGCTTCGATATCGTCACACGAAACTCCGACTTCACGACGTAGGCTTGAGTTTGAGTTTGAGTTTTTTTATTTTTTTTTAACAAATTGCTGAGAGATCGCGGTTGTACGTTCGGTGCTTGGCTTTTTTCTTGATTTCACGACAGAGACTGGCGAACCGTTTTGGTTTTAAAGCAATTGTGATTTTGGTGTGAGTACTTGGCGGCTTTTTTTACATCTTTGGATGTTTTTCGTGGGATAGTACATTACGACACGTGTGTGCTACTTGTATCATACTGTACTATTATAACACTTTTAATGATCAGCAATTCTAAACATATTAGTTTGTTTGATAATTAGTTTGTGGTGCTGATGTATAGGTAGGTGGAGTTAGTGGTTGGTAGGTTGGTCGAAGTAGGTTCATTTGAAGAAGATACGTAGAGTGTTATAACTTTGGAGCAGCTGTGAACTACTTCTGTTATGGGACATCGTCTTGCCGAAATGTTATGCTCTTCTGTTCCGATGGATTAATAATAAGATAGGAATGGTCCAGATGACTGTGAAAGATATAAAATAACAAAAGATTGGAGGAAAGATTTTAGTATATTAGTATTAATTTTCCTAGCATTGTTATCATTTCGGAACCATGAACTGTGGGCTACCTTTGTCTTGGGATGCTGTTTTGCCGAAGTGTTATGTTCGTCTATCTCAACGGATTGATTATCGGAACCTTCGTTTGGGACGTCGTTTTGTCGAAGCATTATCTCCGACTATTGCAATAATGATAGGATAGGAAAAGGTCAAGTGACTGTGAAACATAGAAAATGACAAAGGATTAAATGAGAGGTTTCGTATCGCTACTAATTTTCCTAATATTGTTATTAGGTTGAAGCTATGAGTTGTAGGCTACCTTCGTTTTGGGAGGATGTTTCGCCGAAATGTGATCTTCCTCTATTTCAACTGATTGGTAATCGCAACCTTTATTTTGGGACGTCGTTTTGTTAAAGCATTATCTTCGACTATTCCAATGGATCGATGATAGGATAGGAAAAGGCCAAGTAACTGTGAAACATAGAAAATGACAAAGGATTAAATGAGAGGTTTCGTATCGCTACTAATTTTCCTAACATTGTTATTACATTGGAGCTAGTTGAAACAGGTCATATACTCTACGTTTCTCCACAGGATGAATGTTCCTTAGTTAAACGTGCATTTAGCGTTTTCTGGAAACGTTCAATTTATACGTTTAACATTAGGCAAAAAACAACGTTAAATACACGTTTACCACTTGAATATTTGGCCAAATTACTGTTGCGCGGAAAAAAAAATTTAAGAAATTTAAAATGAATTAATTACAATATATGAGGCGTTGAACAACATGTACTAATCGCATACAATCGCACTTTCTTCCAAAGTAAGAATTTTAAGATTAGAAAAACTTCGCATTATTGTTGTGGTCGGGATTTGATCCGGGGACGCTCGCATTTGCTTGTATTACTATTCGCACGCTCTATCGACTACGCCAAACTACCTATTGACAAACTCAGTCACTTTCTCGTAATTGTCTTGGACTTTGCATCTGTCTTAATGATATCAGTGTTTTAATGCAACTGAGATATGTTAACTAAACATCCGAGTTGCGAATATGTTTTCAATTCTATTTCCTGCCTAGAACTCCACACGTTCTCACTCGATTGAATTATATTGCACATTCATTATTATATCGGGAAAACGTATAAATGACGTGTAGATATGACACTTAACACAACGCATTTCGAGCGTATAATCATCGAAAGGAATTAAACGTTATTAAAGTGTAACTCAAAATCCGCGAGGTATACGTTGATTTTTTGATTTTCGAAGACTTTTTCAGAAAACGTATGCAATACGTATATGATATGTGTAGCAGTGTACGTACTTTGGAGCGTTTCGTACGCGCAATTGCATACACGTTTCCTTGTCCAGTCTGATAAATGTATAAAAGACGTTTAAACGACAGGTTTCAAGCAAACGTACGCAATACGTGTATAATATGTGTAGCAGTATACGTACGTTAGAGCGTTTTATACGCGCAATTGCATACACGTATCCGTGGTCAGTCTTATAAACGTATACATGACGTTCAAACGACAGGTTTCGAGCAAACGTACGCAATACGTATATGATATGTGCAGCAGTATACGTACTTTGGAGCGTTTCGTACGTGCAGTTGAATACACGTATTCTAGTCCTGGCTATTATATGTATATATTACGTAATTTTGCAACGTATTCGTTGTCCTCATTATGAGTGTATATTAAAGGTATAGGAAGTTATTTCTTCGTTTAAAAAACGTGATTATTGAAGGAATATTATCGGATTACTGATAAACGTGTATAATATACGTTTCATAAATGTATTATGATATATTGATACCAAAAATCAACGAAGAAGACGTGTATAATACGCGTAATATACGAGCTGGTGTTTATTGGGTTATGAAAACTGTCAATTGTAGAATTTCTGCAATCACTTTGTGTTTTCCAGACGTCTAAATGAATATTTGTTAATAATTAACAAATATTTATCAATAGTTAACAAATCCTATTCAATAGATGATTTATTAAATGTCAATAAATAAATTTTAACTGTTTTTTTATTCAACTTTTCCGACAAAATACGTGTATTAATCTGTAAGTCGAAGAATCGTGGAAACATGGCAAAGCCGCGACATGTATTACACGTTTTTAATTTCGAAGGAATAGACGTATAAAACACGTATTTTCTACACGTGTATAGTTTCCGACAAAATACGTGTATTACTCTGTAAGTCGAAGAATCGTGGAAACATGGCAAAGCCGCGACATGTATTACACGTTTTTAATTTCGAAGGAATAGACGTATAAAACACGTATTTTTTACACGTGTATAGTTTCCGACAAAATACGTGTATTACTCTGTAAGTCGAAGAATCGTGGAAACATGGCAAAGCCGCGACATGTATTACACGTTTTTAATTTCGAAGGAATAGACGTATAAAACACGTATTTTCTACACGTGTATAGTTTCCGACAAAATACGTGTATTACTCTGTAAGTCGAAGAATCGTGGAAACATGGCAAAGCCGCGACATGTATTACACGTTTTTAATTTCGAAGGAATAGACGTATAAAACACGTATTTTTTACACGTGTATAGTTTCCGACAAAATACGTGTATTACTCTGTAAGTCGAAGAATCGTGGAAACATGGCAAAGCCGCGACATGTATTACACGTTTTTAATTTCGAAGGAATAGACGTATAAAACACGTATTTTCTACACGTGTATAGTTTCCGACAAAATACGTGTATTACTCTGTAAGTCGAAGAATCGTGGAAACATGGCAAAGCCGCGACATGTATTACACGTTTTTAATTTCGAAGGAATAGACGTATAAAACACGTATTTTCTACACGTGTATAGTTTCCGACAAAATACGTGTATTACTCTGTAAGTCGAAGAATCGTGGAAACATGGCAAAGCCGCGACATGTATTACACGTTTTTAATTTCGAAGGAATAGACGTATAAAACACGTATTTTCTACACGTGTATACACTGAGGGAAAAAAGTCGTTGAACCAAAGAAAAAATATTTCAATTAAATAAATCCGGCGGTCACGGGCGTTCAAATAAATATTAGGTAAGTTTAACCAGCGGATTAGTTATTTGAAATAAACCAGATATGGTTCTATTGACAAATGCACAGTTGGAGCGATCATCTAATAAGGTAAATCGATAAAATTTCTAGTTTAGTGTAGCATTTCATTTTTTCAATCTAATGAACGTATTTTCGGATCAAACACCGTATGTTACAGCTGAATATCTTTCCGGGTAAACCAATAAGATATATCATTGATCCAATTGAGATTTGGATGTCGAGATCAAACACTTTGTCGACGAAAATATATGAGATGATCCATTCAACACTCTCGCGTTTCTGTCGACTACACTGAGAAAAAAATTTGTTAAAACAAAAAAACCTTGTTTAGCCCAACAAAACGCGGCGGTTACGGGCGGCGAAATAAATTTTATGTAAATGTGACAAAATATTGGTTGCTCGAACTAAATCGAAACTTGCGAATTGAACGAAGAAATTTTACGTGCGTGTGAATATTCGTTATCACATTTCATAACTATCGACATGTAGATCGACAAACTTCTCCGATTCGATAAGAAAAACGCCACCTAACTTTTTCGCCCTAACCGGGATTTGAACCCACGTCCGCTCGCATTCGCTATATTACTAACCGCACGCCCTACCTACTACGCCAATCTACCCTATGGTAACGGGTTTCATATTTTCGTATGTATCGAAACCTATGATCAAGGTGTTGAATTAAGAGCTGATAGACATTTTAATCGCAACGATCAGTATTAAGGCGAGATCACACCTGGAAAATGTTGTGAAAAATATGAGCGTAACACGTACAGATTGATGCGATATCGCTAATTAAGTGATTTCATACGAAACATATGGAATAATAAAACTCAGTGACATAAATCTCATTCGTATTAGGAATGAAAAAAGCGATCTGTAAAATCCGTTCCAAATCCGTTCCACAATCGGTTTGGCTGAACGATTCAATTTGTTCGACACAATCATCACAAGTTTCAAACTGAAGTAACATTTAGTCAAATCAACCTAGCGCATTTGACAGAGTTGACAGAGTTATAAGTTTGAATCGAATAAACACGGATGATTTGATTCTATCAAATCACTTGTTTTATCGAACGATGCGTATCGATTGTCTCAAGCATTTCGAATTCGGTTGATTCAATCACTATATTTATTCAAGACAACAAGGTATGTGGTTAATCCGAATACATGCATCCAAACACATTGCCTTTCTACTTCAACCGAATGGTTTTAATCGAAACAACTAATATATAGTTGTTTGAATAAAAAACATAGTCAAATTAACTATATGTTCCGAATAACTCATTTGTTTGATTCAAATGGCCAAGATTTGTTATGGTAATTACAGCTTATTCATTCATACAAAATGATGGTTGAAGCAACTATTTCTTAACCAACAGAATCAGTATATTTGATTCAACGATTTTTTTCTCTCAGTGTAGTTTCCGACAAAATACGTGTATTACTCTGTAAGTCGAAGAATCGTGGAAACATGGCAAAGCCGCGACATGTATTACACGTTTTTAATTTCGAAGGAATAGACGTATAAAACACGTATTTTTTACACGTGTATAGTTTCCGACAAAATACGTGTATTACTCTGTAAGTCGAAGAATCGTGGAAACATGGCAAAGCCGCGACATGTATTACACGTTTTTAATTTCGAAGGAATAGACGTATAAAACACGTATTTTCTACACGTGTATAGTTTCCGACAAAATACGTGTATTACTCTGTAAGTCGAAGAATCGTGGAAACATGGCAAAGCCGCGACATGTATTACACGTTTTTAATTTCGAAGGAATAGACGTATAAAACACGTATTTTTTACACGTGTATAGTTTCCGACAAAACACGTGTATTAATCTGTAAGTCGAAGAATCGTGGAAATATTGTAAATTTGACACCTGTATTATACGTTTATAGTTCCTGTTGAATAAACGTGAGGTAATTCTATTCTTTCTACGTGTAAAGTTTGCAATAAATTACGTATATTATTCTGTAACTCGGACAAACATGGAAATATCGTGACAGCAGAACGTGTATTATACGCCTTGAATTTTGAATGTATAGACGTATAAAACACGTATTTCTTACACGTTTGAAATTTCCGACAAAATACATGTATTATTCTGTAATTCGGACAATCGTGAACATATCGCAAATTTAAAACATCTATTATACGTTATCAGGTTCAGTTGAACTAACGTATGAAACACGTGTTTTTCAAACGTATAAATGTTCCGTAACTTTGAAGTTGAATCGGCGTTTAGGTATCAGGTTATTCGTTTGGAAAACGTGTATAACTAACGTATAATTTTATATGAGTTGATAACCGTTTCGCATACACGTATAATATTATTGTTACTGTCAACGTATACCAAAAATCGACTGATTACACGTATATTCCACGTACAATATACGAACCGGTGTTTATTGGGATATGAGCTGTCGGCTACCTTTGTTTTGGGACGATGTTTCGCCGAAATGTTATCTTCAGCTATTCCAACGGATTTGTAATTGCAGCCTTTGTTTTTGGGACGTCGTTTTGTCGGAGTGTTATATTCGTCTATTCCAATGGATTGATAATAGGATAGGAATGGTCCAGATGACTGTGGAAATTTAGTGGAAACAAAGAAGTTGAGGTTGGTCTATTCATCTAGTATTATTATATGTAAAATCTAGTGAAAATCAATGTCCGTACATACCGTTTAATGTAAGTCATCGTAACCTTATTTTCACTTTTTCCGGATCGAAGTGAAATAATATTTTGCCAGGATCGTTGATTTATTCTTTATCCAAATATTTGAACCCAGCTTAGAGGATCTGTTTCGTGCACTTACAACAGGCCATCATGCAGATTTATTAAATAATAACGGTCATCGGCGTGAAACCACGGTCGGCGCACTTTTCACTCTGATCATTGTTCACTGATTCACTGTTCCACTGATTTACTGAAATAAAACCATTAGCTTGACCGATAACATCTTATATAATATGAATATATAACTATATAATATGATTATATATAAATTATGAATATTTTAACTGTCAATACCGCGATCCGTCAGCCATCCGACAGCCATTTTGATTTCGTCGTCCCTCTGTGGCTCACTTAGTAACTTCATTATCACATATCGACCAAGTGCGGATTCAGATTCACGCCAAAATCAATAGGGGGCGAGATTTCGATGGCTTGTACCCACGTTTCAAAGATCAAGTCGATCCGTTTCACCGTTCGTTCAGAAACGTGAGGACAAGCAAGCGTCTAGCGAAAATTTGATGACCAGGAAGAAGAAGAAGAAGAAGAAGAAGATGCTTTTTCATCAACTTTCGTGACTGATATATCAGAAACCAGTGTACCGATTCCGATCAAATTTATACAGTAAAGTCGTGTGGTGGGGGAATATCTATTCTGTGAATTTGATCGGAAAATATTCACGCGTTCCAAAGTTATGACCTCGTGTTTACAGGTATAAAGAGTTCCCCCGAGAAAATAGAGTCCCGGCTAGCGCTCGCCTGCCTACGGGTACTTGGCGGCGAGTCGCTGCCGCGAATCTTGATATCCTTCTGCCGTTTTCCGGCTTTTTTTTGCCAGGCACCAAAAGAAATTACCTTATTGCATCCTTCTGTTCCACAGAAAGCCTTCGCCAAGGCGCAAGATGACGCACAAAGAAGTGCGGACCGGATGTATTCTGATATGGTTGTAAGTATCTATAGCGGAGACTGAAAATAATCATCCACATCAATGTGACTAATCAAGTGTACATTCTTTATAGTCAACCTCGAAGCGTAAGAAAGCCGACTATGATGAAACTACGAAACTGTAAGTTATCGTCCTTTCAATGATCACAGCTGTCGCGCAATATAAATGATACTCGAAGTTTTTCGTATTCGGGAAATTGAAAACTGAACTTTCATTCGCAGGTACTGAATCAGCAATCTGAGAAACCAAAAGTAATCCACAAAACATGTATAGGGTAGACCACTTTATAGACCACTGTACTATTTGTGGCCACCTAAAAAACAGTCTATATTTATTGTTGCTGCATATCGAACTAGTCTATTATTGGATTAAAAGTAAAAATATGAAACAAAAAATAAATATTGAACACAACATTGTTCAACAATTCAACACTTGATGCACTCAATTGTTCAAAAGTGACGGCCAAAACACGGTTGTACCATTTGTGGCTAACTTCGTTATTTACACGGAACAGATATGGCCAAAAACGGTACTAAGGTGGCCAAGACTGGTACGTCTACTCTAATAATGTTCACGTTTGGATTCCCAGTTAGCTATCTTTATTTTTTGGACAAAAACTAAAACAAGTCTCTTTTTACACAAATACAATGTGTTTTCTTTTGTTTCTCGTATTTTAGTCATTGTCACATAAGTTGTTGAAAAAATTTGGTAAGAGCAGACGGATAAACTGTCGTTGCCACTACGGTGCACTTATTATTGGGCTATAAATGGTCTAAAATAATTTTGTGTACATTTTTACAAGGAACCCATTGCAACTGACCTTTTTGCAATTGGTTATTCTTGTAGCGAGTTTGATAACGCGCATGCCGAGTAATACCTCCTGACCGGCGTTTCAGACGTTCCACGTCGCATTTCGCATAGCTCTGCAGTTCCAGCAATTTATCTGTTAAAATGATATTCAAAATATGATCACCGTAATTTACATTTTGTTCATCAGATTTTATCACATAACAACCCTGCTCCAAAATCCGCCGAAACAGAACGCGTAATACTTCACTGCCGAAGAATTTATTCCGCGCCCATCTATTTATGTCACTCAGAAAAATGTCTGGTTGACGTAACAAAATTTTTGTTGCTTCAACAAAAATCGTTTGTTACTATACGGTCAAAGAAATATTTGGTTCTTGTGACCAAAAAGTTTTGTTATCATGTTTGGTTAACGGAACAAATCTCATTTTGTTCACAGCACTGGGGAAATGGTACTGTTAAGGTAGTTCCAGCGTGAAACCACTTTTCGACAGATTTGGCCTATTTTTTTTTTTACAAACTCAGAATAACATTATCTATGAGATCCCGAAGTTTCAGAATTTTTCGCCGTTTAGATCGCGAGATAATTAAGCTCAAAGTTTGCGATTTCGTGGGTCACTTCCCATTCAAAGCATGTAAAACTTACTGTCCTCCCAACTTTTTTTTATTATATCACAAAAACCTCTCGACAGAATTAAAAAAAAAAAAGAGGAGACTACGAAGAAATATTTTAAGAATAAGTAAAAAAAAAAAAAAAATAGCACCCCACCGTTTTGTTCTCGAGATATTAAAATTGAAACTATTAATTTTTATCCACTTTTAACCTTGTCATTTAACAACTTATAGTGATCTGGCAACGTTGTGCACGACGCTCTCCGAAATGTGTAAAATAAAAAGCGGGAAATTTAAATCTCTCACAGTACTAATAAATTTTATCCAATTTCGAATTGAGACCGAGAAGTTTTTCTTTTCTTATATTTTCCAAGCTCAAAACTTGTTTACATTTAAAACATATAAAGTTTTTTCCTAGTTCTAAGTACTCAACAATACGCCTTCCTTCTAGGTTAGGATTTGTATCTTCATTATTTTCGTTTGATTCTGATTTATTTTATTTAGCTTTTTTCATGTCACACACGAAAGATAATTTTTTAGCTAAATTTTTTTTTTTTATAAACTGACCTTTGTGTCGTGATTGTTTGGGCATTTTTTAAATTTAATATTATTAGAAAGCAAAATGTTAAGAGTTCACCGAGATACCGAGTATATGAACAAAAATATATATGAGCTCAGAGCAACGTTGCCAGATCACCGTAACTAGAAATATTTCATTGAATGTGTGAGCGTCTGTGTGTCGAGGCTTTTAATTTCTGACAATAGTATATGCTGTGACTATACTATCTCATGCTGGAACTACCTTAACAAAATGGTTATTTGCGATCAGAACCAAATGTTCTCTTCAGTGTACTAAATCGAAATATTCTTTTTGTTACTAGTAAGAGAACATTTTGTTATGGAGAGCCTGAAAAATAATCCTGTGTATAAAACTTGACCAGTAAAACAAGAATACATTTCGTTCTCTCAAATTTTTATTTCAATTTTAACATTTTCCCAATCAAAAACAATAAAATTTTCTAGCCCACATGATTTCAAGAATTGACGCGGTTCGATATCCATGTTTTAACTTTTATTAATCGATTCACAAGGCACGATAACGCAGCCACATGCTACACTCACGAATACCGGCAACACTTTCCGGTATATGGGCAAGAGTGATCGCGCATAGTGTGACTATGCGCATGCCACCACATCCAACAAAAAATATTGTTCACGTAACAATAAATATTCAACAAAATTATTTGTTACTGATGACAAAAAGAAAATAGCGAATTAGGTTAGCTCAACAAGCATTTTGGTTCAGACAATCAAAATTTGGTCGAGTCAACCAAAACATTGCTAACAAAGCGATTTTGTTCTTAACAACAAATTATTTTTCTGAGTGTATTAAAGACCTAATCGATGAAATTGAATGATTTTTCTATGCAGATATGGATTCAAATTGTATATTTTTAATGATAACTGAATATCGTAAGTTTTAACGCAATTACTGCCTGCTTTCCTTTAATTCGGTGTGCTGTCATTCGCAATACATTTATAAATTACAATTATAGAAATGTTGATATTTAGAATTACAAAAAATTAACGTTCATGATCTTATGTGAGTACCGTGATATGAGAGTAATGTTATTCATTCAATGTTTCGTCCTTTTTCTCGAAATATAATTCTACTATTCAAAAGCCTGAAAGACAATTTTTTATCATGCACTCCAACCAATCTCATATAAAGGAGCTCATACGGTGTACTCTGATTTACGTCTCAGCTACTCACGGATAAAATTCCAGGGTGACGGCCGGGCCTGTAGCTGGTAGCCCAATTTGAAATTGTAAGACTTCAGAATGTTGTTGGTACGTCGTGATAGACCAAACACACTATACCCAGCAGGTGTCACAGTTCGGAGCCAATAGCGTTCATAGTACGAGAAGAACCCATTCAATCGTCTTTTCAAACGGTCTGATAACGCATCTTTTATTCGGAAGTACTGGTCCTGAATCGAATCCTCAGGCAGATACGCTAGTGCCAGCATCTTCTTTGTGAACAGCTTCGTATCATCGTCGCCGCGAACGAAATTTTGCAATCCGAGTGACTTAAGTTTTTGCAGTATTGCCTTAAACGAAAATTTAGAATAATCATTCCGTCACTAAATTTCAGTTTTTCAACTACAATACCAACTCATTGTATTTTCAATAATCATTCACGTAGGGGAGAGTGGGGACATCGCGGCTAGTGGGTCACGCCGGTCACCCTAATTATAATAAATATACAAACCAATAAATATTGGCTATAGCACCATACCTACTGGATGCAGACTACATCTAAATTAATGTGTTTGAATTGTAATATCCGTGATGAATGATGAATAATTGAGGATGAAAATATTAGGCTGTCTCCGATCTAAGAAATCACGATATGTACAGTGAAGGAAATGGATCCTGAAGCCCCTTATTTGATGAGATTGAGCAACCGTAGCGACACGTTGATTTTAATTGTCTTTATGTTGGTATGAAATTTATATGACAGAATATGCTCAGTCGGTAAATCAACTTCGTTTGTTTTTTTTTATTCAAATAACGTCAATCCACATAACCCCCCGGATGGACAGGTGATTGATAAAATCGTTACATCGGATAACCCCAAAATGCGCGAAAGTTTATCCAAATTAGGCGGCTCCTGAAATAACCTAGTTCTCGTGGAGTGTTTAAAGGCTTGAAGGAGGGCCCTAATGAAACTTACTGATATATTCTGTCATGAAATCCGATCGATTTTCAATCCTTCTGAAGTGTTATTTGAAACTAATAAGATCAGCCCCTGAAATTTTAAACTCAAGCCTGGATATAGTAGTTACGCACCAATGATGTTCGCCAGCTCTTGAAATCTTGGCAAAGCCTATTGTTCATGTTGATGGTTGATCATGACATTTCAATATTATTAGAATCATTTTCAAAGATTAGCTTGACAAAAATCGAACTGCCATAATTAACTAAGGCTATACTTCCAAGATAGTTTATAATATTAGTGAGAAGTAGAAATTCTCACAAGTTGTTGATACATATAGTCCTGCGTTGAACTCACATGTGTTCTACATAGTTTTCCTACCTGTTAACTTATCCTTAAGCTTTGTCGATAAAACCATCAACATTTTTCTCATTAGAACAACGAGACCTGTTTCTACAACTTCAAAGCCTATTGTTCATGTTGATGGTTGATCATGACATTTCAATATTATTAGAATCATTTTCAAAGATTAGCTTGACAAAAATCGAACTGCCATAATTAACTAAGACTATACTTCCAAGATAGTTTATAATATTAGTGAGAAGTAGAAATTCTCACAAGTTGTTGATTCATATATTCCTGCGTTACACTCAAATGGGTTATACATAGTTCTACCACCTGTTAGCTTATATAATTGAATAGTCTTTCATCCAATTCCAATGATAAGGAGTTGATGGTTTATATTTCACGTGCCATTTCAATCCTGTTTTCACAATAAAGTTGTGTTTTATTCTCATTGACTTAGTTTTATTGTAATCATCCAGGAAGATAACGTTACATGTATTGTATCTTACTGCTGAAATATTTGTTAGATAAATTATCAATACATATATTTTATTTCTTTAAATTAAATCAAAATATTTGTTTGCCTGCTAAGCTTGTGGGGAGCTTTCGCCTCGCGTGGTGGATGTGGCTGTCACGATACCTTTTTCTCTTTCTCTCTCCTATCCCTTTTTGCTCCAAATTCTTGGATAGACCGAAACCACTGGGTGCGATACTGAATGAAAATTACGTTATATAATTAGCTGTCAACTTGTGCCTGATTTGTTGTTGGAGATATTTCAGCCAAGGCGAGCATTGAAATGAGAAGATATGGCGAAAGTACCAAAAGGATATCTTAGTTGGAACCAAGACTTGATTCTGCAGCGTGTATCCGACACTTGGGATCCTTTGCCCAAGTGTTCTGAACACATTTCCAAAATTGTTATAGCTGGCGAACATCATTGGTGCGTAACTCCTGTATCTAGGCTTGAGTTAAAAATTTCAGGTGCTGATCTTATTAGTTTCAAATGGTTTCAACTAACACTTGAAAAGGATTGAAAATCGATCGGATTTCGTGAGAGAATATATCAGTAAGTTTCATTAGGGCCCTTCTCTAACCCTTTAAACACTTCACGAAAACTAGGTTATTTCAGGAGTCACCTGATTCGGAAAAAGATTCGCGCATTTTGGGGTTATCCGATGTGACGATTTTATTAATCACCTGTTAGGATAGTGAATTGACGTACTCTGAAAAAAAAACAAACGAAACTGATTCATCGCCTGAGCAGATGTTTAAATTTCATACCAACTTAAGGACAATTAAAATCGACGTGTCGCAACGGTTGCTCAATCTCATCAAATAAGGGGCTTCAGGATCCATTTCCTTCACTGTACTTGAATATATGGACGCTTATAGAGTAATGAGATAGCTGCCACAGACAGTACTAACGTGTCCAGAAATGGTACATCTACCCTAGAGACACATATCGACGGCCGCGTGGAAAACCGGGCAATCTCGGGGTCTGCTTTGGCCCAGGTTCAGGTTGACATCCAGGCGGCGGTTGATGCACGATATTAATTTCACTGTTTTCCTTTTACAACCAATCTTTGGCCCACGACGGGCTCTACATCCGGACGGTGGTCGATCAACAATCACTGAACCACCATTCGATTAATAAAACCAATCTGCGGCTTACGTTTGGCTCTGCATCCGGACAGTGGTTGATCTATGATCCTAAATTCACCGTCCGTATTGTACAACCAATCATCGGTCCACGGCTGGCTCTCCATCTGGACAGTGGTCGATCCATGATCTTGAATTCACTGTTCGTATTGTGGAGCCAATCTCCGGCCGATGACTGGCTCCACATCCGGACAGCGGTTGATCCACGGTCTCAACTTCACTGTTTCTATTGTACAACCAATCTTTGGCCAACGACTGGCTCTAGATCCGGACGGCGGTTGATCCACGATTTTGAATCAACTGTCCGAATTGTAGAACCAAGCCTTGGTCGACGTTTGGCTCTACATCCGGACGGTGGTTGATCTATGATCTTGAATTCACTATTCGTATTGTAGAACCAATCTCCGGCCCATGACTGGCTCTAGATCCGGACAGCGGTTGATCCACGATCTTGAATCAACTGTCCGAATTGTAGAACCAATCCTTGGTCGATGTTTGGCTCTAGGTTCGGACGGCGGTAGATTTACGATTCTGAATTGACTGTTCGTTTTGTGCAACCAATCCGTGGCCCACGTTTGGCTCTACATCCGGACGGTGGCCCCTCTATGGTCTGATGCCTTGTCGTGGCGGAGGGGCTTACGGCTTTTGCTGATCCCAGAGGCTGTGCCGGTAGGTTTAACCATGCCGAAGTGGCTCTGGGGGAAAAAGTCAACTAAATGCAGACCGACCTAGGGATCTATGAGCGGGTGTATCGGGCTAGTCCCGGCCACCAAAACGCTCTGTAAGTGATACAGGGCTTGACACCCCTGGGGCACCCTAGTCCTCGTAATTTTCGCTCGCTGTAACGACCCGGGCATGCACGTTGTTCTCCGGTAAGGAGCGCGTGTGTGCACTGTAGTGGCGATCAGAAACCGAGAATCTTGGCTTAACCGTTCGGGTTGCGAGGAGTACTACCTCTATTAAAGAAACTCCTATCTTACGCTCCGGTTCGTGGCAATGGGATGCTGGTTGCATGGCCGAGATGCTTGTGATCTGTGGCCGGCGGGTTGGACCGGTGACAAACGACCAAACCTTCGGGTACCAGGCAGACCCGGTTGTATGAGTGCCCCCCCGGGTCTATGGACGTATGGCTCGGGTGAAATTTAGTTCGATCCATTCTCGTGGGTCTAAGAAATGAGCACAATAAACAAACACCAAACAATGAAGGCAAAAACGAACAGAGTGGGTGAGGAACGTGGGCTAATAGGCCTGGCAAGGTACGGGGCTGACTATAGCAGCTCAAGTGACGAGAATGACCAGACTGCCCAAATGGAGTCTGCGAATTCCGCCAATTGGCAAGTGGTACAGGGTACGACGAGACCACGGAGTACTTCAGACGAAGGTGATGACCAGGGCGCGGGGTCGCCGGGCAAGAAGCCTGCAAAGGCCGATGGCCTGAAGGCCAAGCGCCCGAAGCCCGGTTTATCCACCGAAAGGGTTGTAGAGACCAAGGTGACTACACCGAAATCGGTATCGCAGTCAGAGTTGCCGGTAGACAAATGTCTACTGGCAACCCGAGAGATCGGGGCTGAACTGAGGACCTTGCTTTTGGGTGAAGGCAGGGTGCCCGTTGAATTGCTTACTGGCATTCTGGACAGAACCGGGAGATATGAGGAGCTAGTGGCTGGGCTGCTCCTCAGAATCAACCGGCTGCAAGGCCGACTCGAAGAGCGAGTGGCAATGGATAAGAAAGCACAGTCAGCTAGCAGCTGCTGCTGCGGAGGTAGATGCGAAACGAGGACATACGCAAGTGTGGCCTCGGGAAGCAATAGCAAGAGGGCAAGTAAGGGCCTCACCTATGACGGCGATGAAAGGTCCCATTCGTCACCAGAAGGTGGTGGCACCATAGAAAGGGTGGTCGCGGCACAGGTGGAGGCTCCAAGGGAGCGTGTGAAGCCGCTTGATGAAAAGAACGAGGCTCGGGGAGATGAAATTAAGGACAAAGTCCTTAAGAAATTGCGTAAGGCCCTACCCGTAAGGGTGAGGGCGCTTGAAAGGATCAAAAATGGGATCACTATAGAAACTCTCAGTGAGAGTGAGCAAGGCGAACTCCTGCAGCATGCAGGGTTCGCTGAACTAGGCCTGGGCGTAGAGGTAACAAAGAAAGCCGGGGTACAAGTGACTGTATACGATGTCCCCAGTACGGTTAAGTCGGCAAGATTCCTGAGGGACTTGCGGGACAAGAACCTAAGCAAAGTGATAGACCGGGCTACGTTCGATGAACGAGCCCGTGTCATAGACAGGACGAATCGAAAGGACTCAGAGTTAGGGAACCTCGTGATAGAGGTACCAGAGAGGGCTGCGAAGGCCATCGAAGAGACGGGCAGAATTTACGTTGGGTGGAGTTCTTACAAAGCCCGACGCTGGGATAGAGTCAAGAGGTGCAACAATTGCTACGGCATTGGGCACCTGTTTGGCACCTGCACAGTCAAGGGGAAGCTGTGCAGGAGGTGCGGAAGGCCTGGGCACCTGTTAAAAGATTGCAGAAACGCCGAATCATGTAGGAACTGCTACATGATTGGGAGGCCAGACGGGCACTCGGTTGAGGCCGTAAAGTGTCCCGTATACGTAAGGGAAGTAGCGCGAATGCGCGAAAGGGACCACGACAGTGAGGACGAAGTCTGAGTCGGAGGTACTCACCCGGACTGTCGTTGATTGACAGTCCGGAGAAAAATGTAGGAGGGTCGCTACTGGGAAACCACGGTGCGGTTGCTTGCGGCCGTTAGCACGTCAATTCCAGCTGTCCTTCAGGGTCCTTCGGGAAATGTCACCCCTGCGTATCCGAGATCGAGACACCAGTGCCTCGCAGGTAAGTGCGTGAACTGGAAGTAGTCGTTTTACTTCGGTAACTCGGGTACGAAACACTTTATTCGGTGTATAAACAGAAACTATCAGGGACCGGAGTGTAGCCAGGATGGACATGCCATAAGGCGTCTTCTCACTTTGAAAATTAAATAAAATCGATTTTTTTTTTTTTTTTAATTTTGAAAGTACATATCATCAAAAATGTTATATCAAAATTTCATAAAGATCGGACCAGTCTAACTACATTTTTGGGCGACCGTTAGGTGACTACCTGAGAGCACCCGGCTGATCCCTTTGACGCCGCTCGGACGGTCCCTGTATACCTGACTCTATACAATTGAATAGTCGTGTTCTTTTGTTAATGTAGTACCCCTTGCTTACGAGCACAACTTCTACGAAGGATCGGAAGGTCCATTGTATGGAGCAGGAATCGCTGATTAACCCGAGGTAAGGTTTTTTCATGATTTTTCTGCAACCAAAACTACGCGTTTATCTCAAAACAAGGTTTTTCAGTGCCTTGTTGATGAAATTTCGGAAACTATCCGGCCGATTGTCATGAAATTTGAATGACATATTTTTCAGAGTTATGGCTATAGCGCATATCATCCTTGTTTTTAATGAATGGTTTATTATACCGAAAATGGGAATCTCCAGAGATGAGGAAAATAATATGGCAATTACTAGTACCAAAGGACAAGGTACAAGAAATCCTTAATCATTATCACAATTCTCCTGCAGGTGGACACTTCGCATCCAATAAAACTTTAGGTCGGATTAGGGAACGATTTTTCTGGGCTCGTTGTAGATTAGACGTAGAGGATTGGTGTAGGTTATGTAACATCTGTATAACGAAAAAAGGTCCTCGCACCAAGGGTCGAAGTCCCCTACAAATATACAATGTCGGAGCACCCTTTGAGAGAGTGGCTATGGATGTTCTCGGGCCACTACCTCTTTCAAGATCTGGAAATAGATATGCTTTGGTTATTGCTGATTATTTTACTAAATGGCCCGAGGTCATTCCTATGCCTAATCAGGAGGCAAAGACCGTTGCTCTGATTTTTGTTAGAGATTTTGTTTGTCGATACGGGACTCCCCTTGAATTACATACAGATCAGGGTCGAAACTTCGGGTCAATATTAATACCCGGCAAAAACATTGTAAATGTCGAAAGTTACCGCCAAGTACAAGAATGGTTTCACCAGCCAAAAACTCAGAAGCATCATACTCTTCACCAGCGACATATGACAAACGTTATTTCTTTACACAAAATAATACAAAAACCTTGTACGTGAAATCAGGCAACAAAGCCAAGCACTCTCGCAGTTATTTTCATTTTCCAAATTATGTTTCCCGAATGCTAGTATGATGGAAATCAATGGAAAACCGATAGAAAATCATTCGTTACCTTCGACATAATAGCATATTGAAGAATATTCACTCACATAATAGCATATTGGCGACGGGGAATATTGCCTAAGGCAGTATCTCGTATGATGATACGAACTTGGCGGGCATGGATTGATCTGAAAATTATCAATTGCACTTTTTTTTTTATTAATGCCAGTCACTCTGCGACGATCACACCCACAGAACTGTTGAGAGCATGATGAACGATTATTTAAACATCATTGATAATATTTATCATTGTGAAATGAAACTAAGAAATAATAGTCATTCGTATGACAAGGACGCGAAAAGATCTCGTCATAAAGTTCCTCTATGTGCCTGTGTGCTTCATCCGATTGTTTTTTTTTCGAGATTTAGAAATGAGCAAACTTTGCCAACGCACTAGTGCTTGAAAAGCTTAACAAAAAGCGTGTTTTTGACAAAAGGTAGTGCAGAAATGAATGTTAGAAATGAATGTTAGAAACGAGTAAATAATTCGTTGAAACTAATGTTGAGTTAAACGTACCTATACCGTGTTCATAGCGAGAACTAATAAGTCCATAAACGGTGTTTCTGGAAATTGGAATTTAAATTCAAGTTTTGGAAAAGTTTCCGATTTCATTGTGCATCTATCATTCACCAACGTTCGCCTATGGTTATAACGCCATGATACGCCGCAATACGCCACGGTACATATCCTGAACGTACCCATCATCGGTACACTATTGACTAGGGTAATGCTTATTGAAGGTCTACCTTCCGGTGTGGAAATTTTCTTGGGGTTACCCGATTATTCTGTTCTACTCACAGTAAATATGAATCTAAACGCATCAGTTTCTTTCGTTGGACAATAGTGAATATACTAAAGTATATTCGACACTCAAGGACACACTGATTGTTAATCGTACCTCACGTTTCCGTGATTGATAATTTTCAGATCAATCCATGCCCGCCAAGTTCGTATCATCATACGAGATACTGCCTTAGGCAATATTCCCCGTCGCCAATATGCTATTATGTGAGTGAATATTCTTCAATATGCTATTATGTCGAAGGTAACGAATGATTTTCTATCGGTTTTCCATTGATTTCCATCATACTAGCATTCGGGAAACATAATTTGGAAAATGAAAATAACTGCGAGAGTGCTTGGCTTTGTTGCCTGATTTCACGTACAAGGTTTTTGTATTATTTTGTGTAAAGAAATAACGTTTGTCATATGTCGCTGGTGAAGAGTATGATGCTTCTGAGTTTTTGGCTGGTGAAACCATTCTTGTACTTGGCGGTAACTTTCGACATTTACAATGTTTTTGCCGGGTATTTCATTACTTTTTGTATATATACTACAAACGGGTCAGCGCTCAAATGACTCCAATGTATCATACACATTGGAGATCAACTCTCAGTCATTCGTCATAAAATGAAATATTATGTATTTTCGGGTTCGCGCAAAACGCACAAGATATTTTATAAGATCAAGAAATCTCCGTCTGAGAATCACACGATAGCTTATGCTACCCATGACTCATTATATTTAAACGGCGCCACATGTTAAAATATAGTACTAAGTACTAACATAGAATACGGAAAATGTTCGTCGATTGTCTGGTTATGAAACTCTTACGTGAAATAATCAGACCCAATCTCGAAACAGACCATCATGTGTTCTATAATATTTTTCAAGCTCAATTAAAAAAAAAATACATATATATGTATATGCATATGAAAAAGAATAACGTATTTAGTATCATAATTGTATCATTTATGAAATTTAATGAGTACATCATCCTCACAGTACATTGATATCACTACCCCCAAAAACATCCACCAACAAAAATTCCTCCCTAACAAAAGTGGTACTACAAAAATGTCTACTTACAAAAGGATTGAAATCAGATACAATTGCCAAGTACATGTCTTCTGTATAAAAAAAGTTTACAACAGAAGAACAGAAAACTGAATAGTCTTGTATTGTTCACTCGCTACGCTCGCTCACTCGATCGGATCTTAATAATTACAGGGAAAAAATCAGGAAAAAAAATTTAGGAAGTGGTACTTGGCGGGCCATTATAGCAATATGTATCTAACAAATGATACATAGACCTAAGTGAATACTCTTTTACTTACTCATAGCAATATGTATCGAATAAATGATACATAGACCTGAGTAAATACTCTTTTACTTACTCATAAATGGCCCGTATATATATTTTTCATGTAATATTTTATATTTTTCCCTGTAATTATTAAGATCCGATCGAGTGAGCGAGCGTAGCGAGTGAACAATACAAGACTATTCAGTTTTCTGTTCTTCTGTTGTAAACTTTTTTTATACAGAAGACATGTACTTGGCAATTGTATCTGATTTCAATCCTTTTGTAAGTAGACATTTTTGTAGTACCACTTTTGTTAGGGAGGAATTTTTGTTGGTGGATGTTTTTGGGGGTAGTGACCATATTAATGTACTTGGCGAAAGGTTTTTGCACCAGGGGTGCTTTTTGGGGTTGATATCACCACTTTTTGTACAATTTTGCTTGACTACCTAATAATTGTGCTCGCTCGCTACGCTCGCTCGATTGGGTTTTCCCATATCCTCGCTTGCGGGGCTTGCTCAGTTGTCAACGTTCTGCCAATTGTTGCTATAAACATCGCAATGCATGTACGGTGATGCATTTTGTATCATCCGAATCCCTCAAGAAGCAGCAATGTTAAATGTGGTAGTATGATTTTGAATGAATGAAAATAATGTTATAATATACACGTATGCTCATACTTTTCTGTGAGCCTTAAATTTCTGTGGACAGACGTTGCATGTGTTATTTTATTAAATTCTACGAATTGTTTTGTTAGAATCCCATATAATTCTATATGCCTGCAATGTGTAGCCCTCCTCCTGTCTCATCTGGGCTTGGAACCGGCAATAGCGGAGTTACTTGCACGCAGGGTTATAGTTGCTGCTCATGATTAAATATATATATAAATATTAGATATATGTGTTGCAATTCTTAGGTATTTTTTTTTTTACTGCAGCTAGGTCCTCTGCAAAAAGAACATGTACGCGTCCCATACTCATAACGTCAACTTCAACTTCGGGTCTGAACAGAAGGTATCGAAATATATAGAATCAAGCCTATTGATGCAAGACTAGCGTAGAGCATAAAATGAAAGTTTTCGAAATCAAAAACTTGCATTCTACTCTATTCGTCTGAATCTACCCGTTTTTTGTATCAAATCACACTATCCGGATATCTTGCAACTTCAGCGTTTTCTCTCATTATCCTCTCGTCTCAAACGACGACCGACTCCAAAATTGAACAATCCATGACAAAGGTTTTTATCACATCAGACCACGCAGATCAAGTTCAGTAGCGGTGGCAAGGCGCAGTCAGTTGTGTAGGTCTGTGTCTGTGTCAAAACTTACCGCCGCTGCAGCGATTTACCGATCGGCGAGTTAGCGAGAGTCTATTTGAAATTTGACATCCAATTGTGAATATCGCTACGCACGTTCTAATATGTCGTAAACCACAAAATTTGAGAAATTGACTTTCTTTGAAAAATGGAATGTTAATAATGTTTCGCAGCTTATGTGTAAGTATCAGCGGTCAAATCGTAGATTTACTATTTTTGAATAAGTATTCCGATCCGTAAGGTCTTATCTTTTCAATGGTGATAGTGAACTGTTTTTATCGCCTACTGAACATTTTTCCAAATGTAGGATACGACATATTAGAACGTGGGTATCGATATATAGTTTGTACTATTAATTTACATGTAATCATAGATATTTATACAGACTTTGAGATCGTTCTGAACGGAGGATCTAAGCTGTTTGTAAAACATGGATTAAAAAATTATCTCTACCGAAGGTCAAGGCACTACGTTGACTTGGAGTGTAGAATAAAGCCTATTAGAGTCCAACACACAACGTCGACAGACAGTCTCGTTTCGACTGGATGATACGGAGATAGATTATAAAACTCGTTGGAATCCTACGCCTAACGGACTCACAATTTAGATCTGAGCAGACGAGCCTTCAAAGATGAGCTTAACATAGAGCTTGAAGTGGAATTTGTTGCAATCCAACGCTTGAACTCGGCTTTATTGGTCTGGCTCCTTACCGTTCCTTATATGGAATCATGCTATCCTCAATATTTTTCAACTTCAACATGTTTTCTTGATTTTCTATCGTCAGACTTCCTCAGGCGATAACTTGCTAAATAATTGAACCCAAAAAACCGTTACCTCCGATAATTGCATTCATAAATAACCTCAAAAGCTCAAAATCGTAGGATTTAAACATTTTTGTTGGTGACTATCACATTAATGTCCTTGGCGTAAGGTTTTCGTACCTGAGGAGCTTTTGGTGGATATTCACTAGTTTTTGTACCTTCAAATTTTGTATTAATCATTGCTCGAACTTTTTTTTATTTCCTTTATTTGGATTTGAAAACATGAAATGACAACACGCGTCTGCTAGTGTTGCAGACGATTTTTGTCTGCGATGCTAGCGCCTACTACGTCGTGACTCTCGTACTTACACCAGTCTATACAACTCTTGTGTGGATTTATCCCTTCTATGCCATATTCCCAGATGCGTAAGGACGTATGTTCCGTGTATGAGCATAGGACATACGTCCTGCGTTTGGCGACGCGATGTGATTTTATGGGAATGGTTTGAATGCGAGGAATCTTGGTCTGAATTTTTGTGTGGACTTTCCTTTCTATGTCTGTTCCCAGATGCGTAAGGACGTATGTTCTGTGTATAAGCGTAGAACATACGTCCTGCGTTTAGCGACGAAATGTGATTTCATGGGAATGGTTTGAGTTGGCAGAATCTTGGTCTGAAGAACAGGAAAGAGAAAATTTGATACGAGGAAACGAGGTATCAGAATCAGTAATTAATTATATCTCAGCACTCCGGACACCGATTTGATCGATCTAGGGCTCAAATGAAAGCTTTTCATGCCCACATCCTAGATAAAATTAGTTTTAATTCGTGCATGTTGTGAGGTGAAAGAAAACGAAGATACTAATTCGCGTTATAGGTTAGGGTAGTTGCCTTTCGGGTATATAGACTCGTTGAGTCTCGCGCGTGAAATTTTTTTTTCTTGATGAATTTTTTTTTTTTAATGTACTTGGCGCGAGACTCTACCGAGTCTCTTGATAATATGAATTAAACAAACTCAAATATTTATTGACAAGAAAAATTATCAGGCAGACCGGGAATCGAACCCGGATCTCTAGAGACCTAACCGGGGACTGAATCCACTAGAACACCTACCCGGCCAAAGAATCTTACCTTCCAACTTCTCTTGTCATTCATGCGTTTGTTCACTTTACGTGTATCGTGTGATAGTAGAGAGATTGATTACTTTCGCGGTTGCGATACACATACTACTTTTTTGAAAACTAGTCAGGAGAAAACGTTCTCATGTACTATGTAATGAACGACGGTTAATTTTTTGAGTAATCAATAATATAACTACACTACGGAAGGGAGATCTTCTCTCCATGGTACGTCAATTAATTTGTATGTATATTGATATACATACAAGATATACGACACCGAATTCTGCGCACAGACATATGCATACAACTGGATCTGAATATCACAGCACTGAACTGAACGTAAATTTTCATTATCTCATTATCACATTCAACTGAATTGTCGATAGTTAGTTGAGCAATCAACAGAATAGCATCCGTGTATAGAAGGTGAATAACTCAATCAGATGTAGTAAAATGATCATATGAATCATCTTACGAAAAAAAGCTTACTCATAATGAGTATACAATCATTTTTTGACACATTTATTACAACTAGAAACGGTTTGAATCATATGAAAACAATTTTCAAGATATAAATATAGTAGATCGTAGACAGATTTGTGTCGTTGGCAAGCAAATTTGGTTACAAATGATATGTCGTTATATATACTATATACATGTTTCCGGAAAAGTAATTTATGAAAAATGCATCCATTCATCTATAAGTTCTTCTTATTCGTACATCGTAGCATCTTGCGGTGAAAAATCATACGGTCAAGGCTGTGGTTATCATCAATGGACCTATAATAAAAACCGTTCAATTGAATTCATAATTTCTCATCTAGCAGCCTGGTTATTTCATACTTAATATGTATGAAACCAATACTCAAGTATTCACCAATAGGAGATTGTTCAATTTCAAAGTGGATGGTTCCAACTCGCATTTCAATGATATGCCCAAAGTCTGACTTACCAATAAGTTGAAACAGAATATTGTTATATTTATATTATTGAATAAATAACAGATAAAAATAATATTATTTCGTGTCCTCAAGATTTCTACTCAACTTGCGGGTGAAAGCTATTCAGATTGTCAACAACTTTACGATCAATCCGCTGCAATCAATCCATGAGCTGCCAGATCATATACACCTACACTGCTTCTCTATATATGAGGTGCCTTATTGGGTTGAACGCATTAAATTCGTAAATCCAATTTTCCTCACATCCCATGATCTATGAGATAATACTTCGATCGTGAATTTGTAACTAGGTCATGGTGACCTTCTGTCACCTCCTGTCGCAGGATCTGTGAATTATCAAAAAAAAAAAATTTCAACATGAAACAAATAACTAATACCTAATTATTTTGAAATAAACATTATAGTAGTAGCAGGAGCATTGGGTGACTGTCATAAATGGTTCAAAAACGCAGTTCGGTAATACTCTGCAGATTTTTGCAACATTCGATTTCTACCGATAAACAACAATAATTTTATTCAGAGATAAACTTACGAATGGGTTCAAGCCTCCTTATATCAGATTCGTCACCTGGCGTTTTGTGCAACAACGAAATATCCGTAGATATCCATGAATCGTTTACTTCGTGAAGTGGATGTTAATTGTTAACGAAATATTAGCTCTCGCGAGGGTCTGTTTATGAAGAACTGTAATTCATTTGATTCGAAAAGTATCGCGAATCTTGATGAGTTCGAAACCAAACACAGAACTTAGTCTAATATTATTGGAGAACTCTAGATGTGACTAATAAAAAGCAGGGCGTACGATTCAACACAGTATATGTACTACCTAAAAGTTTCCCTGTAACAAATGGACTCACATTTGAAGTAACATGATGTTCGCTAGTATATTTAGGGTCAGCTTGCCAACTGAACAAATCCGACAATATATGTATGATGAAAGTTTCCGATATACAAATAAATTAAAATTAAAATTGATTTACAAGATTTCTGCTGCTTACGAACTAAGTAGGTTACTAATCAAAATACTCATCTAATAATTGCTAAACTGTGCCGTATACATATCTGTAGCTGCATGGTGAACAAATATATGCATAACAGAATTCGCAATTGATAATTTTCGACCGGCAGATATTTGAAAATATATTTACCTATATTGAGATCATTGCATTTGTAGTTACACGAGCCTGAGATGTTTTTCAAAATTCGCCCACAAGTGTGAGTTGTACGATTTTATTATATCCTACGGCCACAGATATATGTACTACACGCAGCCGAAATCCGCGAGTGCGTGATATACCCTGTCGCTGTGAGTTACTAAAGCTCAATAATAGCCTACCTCTTTCTCTATACAGTATATTCAAACAGGTCTCATTTTGTCGATATGGTGTCATGTATGTATGTAAGTATTGCTGAATGAACAACTAGGATTGCGGTGAAAAATTGGTAGGTACTACGAGCTTGAACAATTGCGATGTTATTTCATTCGGAACTTGAAATTAATATGCATGAATTTATTTAACACCTGCTTGTATTGACGTTTTGTTTGATTTGAACGTTAATATCTCAGAAACTATGACCGACAAAGTGGACCTTTTTCATACCGATGATTTATTATATAAAAGACATTCATAGTATGATGCGTGAAATAACACCATCACTGGTGTGAGGATGACATGTAACGATTCAATACTATGTATGCTTCGATTTTTTTATTGTTGAATCATGTCGCGTTCATAATGAGCCTGTTGAGAATATGCGAATTAGTACACATATGACCTCCCCACAAAATTCATCCAAGGGTATAATACGAATGTAGCTACTTTCAACAATTATTATCGTCATTGGCTATGAGCATTATCGTTACAATTATATCACAAAATGTACATTTTCATGATGTTTGATCGTAATCAGCTCACCCTTCGAATCAAGAGAAAACACTAATGCAAGAATGGTCAAATGACCGCTCGGATGAACCTTTTATGCGTGAAGAGGTAAAATAATATTGGAGACGCCACAACACATAGAGTATAGTTTTATTGTAAATATATTATTGGCAACATGTTCGCTTTCTGTTAGATTTCATTCATATTTGTATGTTACGTACTGTCGCTTTGAATCGTCATCAAAGCTGACCGTGAGAGACCAGAATGTGTACCGCCATGGCTAATAGTTACGTTGCAGGATAGGCCTGTCATTTACATGCAATAATGTTCTGGCAATTGAAATGTTTTCAGATCTATATCTTAATGAACATTGTTGGATATATTTTAGTTGCCTCCTTATTTCAATAGTTTTCAATTCATGTATTTCATATTTATGTTCTTCGTTTCATTTAATTTTCATTATTCATTTCATTTCATATTTCACTCAAGGTCAACATCTAATGTCCATATGTTACAAAATTAAATTTGCATCAGTCTTTTGAATCAAATAATTTTTTGCACTGTGCTGCTTCGTTTTTTGGTTTCGAACAAATTCAAACAATAGTACTCGTGCCACATGCTACATATCCACGTATGGAATAGTATATCGTTGCATACAGTTGATATTACATTACAGTCATTTCATTCCAAAATATTAGCGTTCATGTAAAAGATTCTAATTTTCATCTTGGTACGTAGAACGTACGACAATTGCGTGCTAGATTTGTCATCACAATCTTGCGAGTAGGATAAATTGCAAATTTTTCTCATAAAGTGAATATCCAATAAGACGGGGGCCTAGACTTTGCTTAAATTTCATGAATTGTAAATTAGTTCATGTAATGAATGGATGATACGATGAACGCATTATTGAAACTTCAATTCAAAGTTATTTGAAAGTTGATACTGTTCGCCAGTTGAAAAATACGTATAGGCCCATCTCTTATTCGTCCACGATACATTCTCGCAACATATGATTCCATATGTACTTTTTGAATGACAGGTCATCCGGTAACGTAACTATTAACCGAAGCGGTACACTCTGTTCTCTCACTTAGATCAATTTTATATTTGCAATTCATACACGTCGCAGATTATAAATCTACAATCAGACTCTGATTTGAAACATATGGACCTTAAATATCAACTTATTCATCGGTGTACTTGTTGTAGTACTACATGGAAATAAAATATATCAAAAATATGTCTAAAAATATATAAAACATATATAAAATATATTTTGTTCCAAAAATCACATATTCCGCCAATATTTTTGCATATAGGTTGAAATATATGCGGCATGTATTGATAAATACATTCAAGATCGATATTAAAAACATTCGACGTGTAAGCTGAATGTATGCCTTATATATTATTTAATATACGTGTAAATATATGTTGACGTATATTTACAGACGCATTCAGGGTATAAAAGAGACAGTTTACTGTGGAGCTAACTGCATAGGGACAGTGTCCGTTACTTTTCCCATCATTCAGTGGTATCATTCTATCGGATTCCACCATTTTTAAACAATCCTTCAATTTTTTGAAAGGGCTATTCAATTTTTTTTTTATGACATACATCTTCGTTGATTTGGTGGCGACGATGCATCCACATACACACTAAGTTTTCCAGTCGAATGGGTTAAGGGTTTTGAGAAGATATCGATGTAAAACGCGTTTGATGTTGGTGCTCGGCTATGATTAATCATATTATTTGCTTTCTTGTTGTTTTTATTGATGAAAATGAACCGTTTTACTTTACCTTAAATTTATTCGTTCCATTTCCTTTCAGTATATTGGACTTATTTTATTCAATTATCTGTTTTTAAAAGGTTCAAAATATTATCAAATATTATTCAAAGTATTATTTAAAATGTATTCGCGTTCATATTTGGACTATTTGTCCAATATATTTTTTAATATATTTGAAATATATTTCAACTATAATTTGAAGATATATATATATATATATATTGACTATATTTAAAATATGATTTGACTATATTTCCAATATATTTTGGCTACGTCCTGAATATATCTCCAAATACATTTTTTTGACGAAAAGTTACATATCACACATATATTCATAATGTATCTCTCGTACATATTACATACATCATATATGTATCTGCAATATTTAATATATATCTGAAATATATTTTATATCTATGTTTGGTATATCAAAATGTATATTTTCACATATATTTTATTTCTATGGGGGGTACGTCACACGGATCTATCACCGACACTATTACTGAAGTACAGGTAGCTTGGATTTACTTTGTTTTAAATTATGCAGTATGTATATATACTAAACTATATGGTTGAAACGAACCTTTGTTTTCAATCAACAAACCACAATCAAAACAATTTAACACGATTAATTTGATCACATAACGTATTATTGTACTCATGGCAATTTTTTTAATAGAAACATATAAGCATTTTTTGCTCCTCTCGGCCAAGTCATCTTGCGTACTTGCATATCGCTGACACTCAACCAATTACTTTGATTGGATCTAAGCATTGCAGTATAATGACCACCATCAACATTATCACCATGGTGAAATATCGCACTGCTTACTTTAAATTTTTGACCGTCAAGTGATACGGTTGACGTTGGAATAGCATTTAATTTAAAATCACTTATTTTAATCACTCGATCAACTTGATAAGAAAAGAGCATCAGTTGTAGAACGACGATTCCTCTCACGGACACGACGACGGTTTTCTGTAATTTATTCATTTTGCTACAGTTATCACCAGTACTATCAATTCTAGTCCACCGCGAAAAAGACGTGTCTATCAAATCCTGAAGACTCTTAGGACATTTTTCACCGAGCACGATATTGATGGGTAACGTTACAATATAATTTGATTCTGTATTTTCCGAGGTGAGTCCGCAATCGTTACATCTGATTGTTGTTATCGTCTTATGTTCTATCGTGTCACGAACGATTTTAGATTTTTGACAAAGTGCTGTAAGAAATTCAGCTGCATCTTGCTGAACCATCTCGGCGAATCGATGATCAACGAACTCTCGAACAGCCAGAGAATTCAAATTCTCACTGGCCCTCGCATAAGATTGAGCTAATATTGTTAGTGGGTCATCGTTTTCTAGTTTCTCGAGCATCTGTATGACAGTTTTGCAGTGAAATAAACACTGAATGATTGTATTGGCGTAGCAAGAAACGTTATCGTTATTGACCATGCCAACGACGTTCGGTGCAGAATCACGATTTGCAATACTGGCTATTTCGGGTTGGATGTCACAAATCTCGTTATTATTATCCTTATTATTATAAACTGACCACACGGTATCTCGAATTTTCAGTTTAGGTTTGTGTGTAATATGTATTGTCGATAGTTCAGGTCTGTACAGCTTTCTCAGCCTATTGTATTCGACTAGTGCCGACTCTTGAACTTTTATTGAACACGGATCCAAGTTGATCACATGCAATCCCTCCAGGGATGTTACTCTTGACAACGCAACATAAGCTTGTCCGGAAGTGAACACCCTATTGCCGATATCTATGACAGCGCTTGTCAAACTCAATCCTTGACTTTTATGTATAGTAATACCGTAACTGAGAGATAAAGGAAACTGCTTTCTGAAAATGAATGCTCCGTTCATTATCTCGAACTTTGCCGAAAGTTTTTCTATAGTATACTCTCGGCCTGACGATAAGGCAATTGTTAGCGATTCTACTTGACTCGTGTCAATGACTTTTGAAACAGATGTAACACGACCTATTGTGCCGTTGACAAGACCCGAGGTTATGTCGATATTCCTTCTGATCATGACCTTCGCTCCAATTTTGATTGTAATAGTTTTCGCAAGACCTGCGGTACGAGAACTATCTTCATTTTCATTATTCAAAAGTTTAGATATTTTTTTCTTCAAATATGGCTTACAATCTACGGTATCCTCTGCATGCAGTTCTATTTCGTCGCTTTCAATTCTTGCAAGCATTGCTATATTCAGAACCTCACACTGATGTCTAGTGGAAAACAAGCAAACCGTGTCTATTGGTAGTTTATTAATGTAGTCGCATAGATCGTGAAGTCTGTCGCTGATGCTATTCTCGACAAGTTTCAATTTTCTCGATTGAAGAATATCTAGGTCATCACTAGTCAAAATGCCGAAACGAACTCGATCTAAAATTTCTTTATAGGACAAGTCGTTTTGTTGACGCATATTTATTATCAGTTCGTCATACGTGGATAAATGCGACCATAAATTAATCATTCCTAAAGAGCCCAAGTATTTCTGTACCCGGTCTTTCGATATTTTGATAAAAGCAGATTGATCATTTACGGGAGGCAGCTGTAACAAATCGCCTAAAAGTATTATATGTTTTCCTCCAAACCAACCTTCTTCAGAATTTTTTGTATTGAATATTTCAGACAACCTCAAGTGAATAAATGCCAATGTAACATTTGAAATCATTGACACCTCGTCTACAATGAATAAAACAACGTCTTTCATTTCTTGCCTCAAAATTTTCAGTACCTGATCCGATAATTCTTTATATTTCGGAGTACCCCCATGCTCTATGGGCAATTGAAATAATCTATGTATCGTGAACCCGTCAATGTTGAAAGCTGCCAGCCCCGTGGGTGCCGTAACGGCTGTAACTTTCCCGAGTATCTGTTTAGTCCAGCATCTGATAGTTTTAATGAGAAAGCTTTTACCAGTACCACCAGCGCCGCTCACAAATAGACGCAAGATTTCTTTATTATTTTCTGAATTCAGAATGCTCGTTACCTTATCGAAAATTCTTCTCTGATCGTCATTAAGCTCGGAAATCATTTGATTGATATCAACGTCTTTAAGTTGTTCCTCGACACAGTTGAACTCTTGCATGGCTGCGTCAGCCTCTACCGGTTGGAAACCTAACGGATTATCCTCACCGGCTTGAGAGTCTTCACCAAGCACGCTAGTGTTGTCAGCCAAATCAACCAATTTGTTTTCAATCTGTTCTTTGATGAATTCGAAACCCCTTTGAATATCTAACAAGCGTTCATGATACTTGAAAGCTGTTAAAAGCTCCGTTTTTGATTTATCGAAAGATTCGGCATAAGAATCACAACCCTGTTTCAGGTCATCGGTATCTCGCCAGGGTTTGAACATAAGTACACGGAAAGAAATCGTATGAGGCTATCAACCATATGATTCTGATTGGCAATTTAGTGGTAATGCAAGCAGATTTTATTTATGGCATAACAAAGTCATTTGCTGTGTGAACAAAATGACATTATAACCTTGACTATACAAATATTGCTAAGCCAATATCGTTACTCGAATCATACGATATCAGGTATAAGCTAATCGTATGCGTAGTTACATTAGCGTACGTAGCTCTGTTTGATCAAGTTTTGTTTCGCTAATTTTGAAATCTGAGCGTCTCTAAAGCCATAAACATCTTCTCTTAATACGAATATAGAATATAACAGCGTTAGCCATACGTTTGGTTGTCGAAGCTATATCAGTTGCAATCTTACGGTATGCTCAATCTGGCTATACGATATGACTGGTATAGTCCGCGCAGAAATCTCTGCGAACAAATGAGTTGTGGCGCTGCAGGCGGTTGGCCGCTTGATGAAATACGGTGAAGTTGTGCGAAGCATTCCGCAGGCAGGAACACGTGTGGTAAGTATAATACAATTATGCTTTTTTCCGGATGAAAATGTAATCCATACTTCAAGTCATGTATTTATGACATCGATGTACTAACAATCCAATTTCTGCAATACTGTATACAAAACTTATAGTCCTATCAGTCGATTGAAACCGCATAATTTCTCGACACGTGCTGACATAACCTCTTTGGTATCGTACAACACATATACATGCTAGAGGAAGAGATTTTGTTTATTTGTAAAGAAATCGAAACGATATACATTCAACATGTCCATGCGTACGAAGTATGTGCTAGAGATTTGTGTCATAAAGTATTGAATCTCAAGGGGTTGCTGCATCACTTGCCCAGTCACATTACCAAAATGAGCGGCAATGAATTTATCGTACTGCGTACTTTAATGTAATGAAATTATAAAATAAATTATTTCGTAGGGGTAAGGTGGTTAGCCCCGGCCAGCGGGTACCCCCGGTTATCTCAAGTTTTGGACACTTACGCACAAATAAATTTGAAAAATAAAACGTGGAAATTAGGGCAACGATCTTGGTCACATTTTCGCATTTTATTTTTCAAATTTATTTGTGCGTAAGTATCCAAAACTTGAGATGACCGGGGGTACCCGCTGGCTGGGGCTAACCACCTTTCCCCTATATCTGCAGATATACCAGTCACATTGCAGTGTTTTTTATGACCCTCCTACAATCCTTAAATTGCATTAATATTGAGACGATACTGTATGGCCATGCGAGCCATATTATATATTAAGCATCAACCACACTGATGCGTATTAGAGTTGGTATACCAATTACATGATACCCTATTCGTATGGTGGTATGAAGCATACTATTAGAATTGAGCTAGACCGATGATTTATGATATCGCAATACTGAATATTTGTAACAAACATATCACTATGGTTGATCCATCGAGACTGTTGGCATACGGCAGCTCATACAGTATGGTCGTATCAACTATACTGCATTTTCTCCGTACACATCAGGATCTATCAGACTTGACTAAGCATGTGACTCTTAAACGTACTGAGGAAAATGCTTACGATAGGCACACTCAACCAACCAGATTCGTATAGTTGGAGTATTAATACGGTATGCTAGTTGCTATTTCAACCATGAAATATAGTTACATCCAGCATAATTATGCCCGGTTCCCCTGAACATTTTTTTCCGTGTAACAGGGAGTAGAAATATTTTTCCGGCTGTACGTTGACATTGTGTTGGTAATGATTTATCAGGTAAGCACGCTGTCGCTTTTTTAGATACAAACCGTCGCTGAGTTTGTATATTTCTACGCTGGTATTTAGAGGCTTTATCTTCGTTATATCATACCACCCCGCGAAATCGTACAGATGTACGGACTCTAACTCGTCGGGCCTGTTTGGATACCAATTGTCGATAAGCGACGGAAAAAAAATGTCTGTAGATTCCGGATTGAGTGCTTTCACAGTTTTGAATGATTTCAACTTTCTGTTTCGTATTTGATTAACATCTAACCATTTGATTGTTGTGTCTGGATCGGTTCCGTACAATGATATTCCTAACAAAGTATCTGCAGCCTCTAAAGCTCCGCATTCCCTATTAGCCAGACTGCGCACAGCTACACTCCAAAGTCGACTACTCAACGACTTGGTTGAATTGATGTCATCGAATATTTCAACTCCATTACTAGATTCATATTTTGTCGTATATTTAGTGCAATACCAATTTAGCAGTGAAGACTTTTCACCAATGAACTGCATATCCATGTTTCCTTCCCAAGCCGTGAGAATAACAGGATTGTAGTCATTGATGCAGGTCTCCGCTTCTGACCGCGGTAAGTCGTACAATCGGCTTTTCGACTTTAGCTGCTTTCTACCCGCAATGGAAATAGCCACGTCCCTCATAACCAGTGAATCCGTAACAGGTCTTGGAAAGCCAAATCTACAAACTCTGGAGTATCCCTTTTTATTTTTTTTGTTACGTAAACAGTAGTCATTGTGCCTGTGTCTCTGATGCGTGTCTACTCGACGATACAACGTTGGCGAAACGTTTTTATCAGGCATCTTGCACGTGACATAGTCTGTAATGAATCTAGCCACCGCATCGGTAGACGATTCCCCGATAACGGGAGCATCTTTAATCCAAATCAATAAATGAAAATGTTGTGTACCTCTCCCCTGGTATTCTCGTCTCCAAAAGTAATGAGTTACTTCCCCGATCGGGTGATCACTCGAACAAATGAAGCTAAGCATCGCCTGGAATTTATTGTCAAGGTACCTTGAAGTAGACACCGGATCAGCAGCTACGAGCTTGCTCGTCGAGAAATTTGACATTTCGGGCCCATTAACCTCACGTATGTATTTAGCCAAATCTTCCCACATCCATTCGCTGGGACTTAAGGTCAGGAACCATGTCGCTGGACCATAATTACGTATCATGCAAGCTAAATTATTCCGCGGTCTACGCCAATACTGTTCCGTATTACGTAATCTAGAAAAAATGGTTGTAAGATTTCCTTCTAGCTGCTCCTTGGACATCATTTCCAAGCAGCTGGCTGCAGTAAATTTTTCACGCGGATTAATTACATTCAGTTTATGGAAAATACCGCTTCTTAATTGGCGAATGTTAGAGTCGTGCAGCAAATAAAAGAGATATTGTTGATTTAATCTGAAGCAAGCGTGTTTGGACATAAGTCTGCATTTTATGAAGTCACATTCTCGTAGATGAACCGTTCGTTTTTGGTACTGGCCGTTGATGCCGTAAGGATAAAGGTCCGGAAAACACATAATATCTATATCTAAACTTTTATCCCATGTATTCAGAGGCGCTGCTTGTACTTTGAGCAATTGATAAAGATCCGATGCACTCTTATTTTCCCTGTCCTCATGTATGGGATAGATTGTAAATTGTTCGCAATATGCGTCGGAATCAATAATCTGAGTTAACATCGCCGTGCGATCGATAGGTTCTCGATCATTATCGCCCACAGATTTCAATTCTACATTCTCTTCCAAATCTTCGCTTTCAGTTTGTACCTGAATTTCAGCATTTTCAATGAAATCGCCCAACAACAAGTGGCTTTCTACCGGTAATTTAATTTCTTGATATAATGAATTATTATTCTTCAGCCATGTCAATGCATCATGAATTTTCTGTACATCAACTAATTTACTCCAAACCACCTTTGACTTATTCGGGATACCACAAACCAATATGAATAATTCGTGATTAAGATTTATCGCGTCCGTCGGAGATGGCAATTTCTTTAACGTTTCCTCTAAAGGCAACGGCAAATGAAAAGTTCTACCCTTTACTTTTTGTATCTTAACAGTATTAGGCAGATTCTTCTTGGCTACCATTCCCATTCTTTGCACCGTCTGGAAAGCTTTCGCTCTTTGAATAAAAATTCTTTCGTAATCATTCAACGACGATACTACGTCTGGTCTTTCTCTCTCGGCCAGTTGATTCAGGCTGCAAGTCGGCGGTAACTTGCCATCGCGAAAATTGCTCAGACAATAACTACAAATGAAGCCAGTAATATCAATGTACTTTTTCAGATCTGACCAGTAAACTCCCGATAGCGGTTTTCTTAATTTCGAAATTTCCACAACGTTTCTTCGACAACAAAGTTTCGCACAAGACTCGCAAGCTAATCGCGGTGTATCCATCGAACGCTTCGTCAATGCTTCGAACGCATGCCGATATTTAGAAATTATGGCATCTTCATTCAAATTCATTCTTTCGTCTACACCAGATCGATGGATTTGAGCTTTTTGTGCTGCTTTGGTGGATATTTCTGTTAAAACTTCCAAATCACTTCGATTCAAAGCGGTGTCAATATAAGTAATTTTTCTAATCAGACTTGTAATCTCAAACACCCGTCTCACAAAGTATCTGATCCGTGTGAAATGAGCACTTAAGATCTGCATCGGTAAGAGCTTTGATTGACATGTGCCCGGATTCGCATAGCAGCTTTGTGAGTGCCCAAGTTTATTACCTAATTTATTAACGCTGCAGACATTAACTTGTTTTATGTTGTTCCTAATATTTATTAGATTCCAATAACTAACAAGCTTCATGAAATTTTCTATTTTGTCTATCGTATATGAATCCGGTTTCAGGCACATTTTTGAGTCGCAAGACCACGATTTTCGAACATGCTTGCTTGGCCGTACGGGTAAAATATTAGCAATTTGCCCAGCCGCTGTTGTAACGAGCGGTTTCTTAACGATTGCCAGTTCATTGTAAGCAGTATCAGCAAAATAGCATTCGGATGATCCAGTATGTTTCGAATCACCACAAATCGCAATAACTTTGTGTTCCAAGTCTGAAGATTCTGCCGCGCGAATCAAACATGACTCTGCATTCCGCTTCAAATTAGCTAACGCTTTCCTTAAACCGGAAACCAAATCTTCCCTGACATGAATCGACCATTTAGTAATTTTTTCAGCTTCCATTCTGGACTTCGTCAACGACTCGCGATTGATTTTAAAAGCTAAAGCATTAATACACTTTACTGTTGATCCTACAAACTTCAATGTATCATTGCGTTTTCCTAAGCGTCTATATTTCTTTGAGATATTATTTGAAACCACCAGTTTCTGAATCTTTAATTTTTTATTTCGATTTTCGTAATAAATCTTCTTGTTTGAATTTTTCTTTTTCTCCGGATCGGCAGCATACTGTGCCTTTTCCTTCATTTTCTTTTTTTCCGGATCGGCAGCATACTGTGCCTTTTCCTTAATTTTTTTATTTCCGGGATCGGCAGCATACCGTGCCTTTTCCTTCATTTTCTTTTTTTCCGGATCGGCAGCATACTGTGCCTTTTCCTTCATTTTTTTATTTCCGGGATCGGCAGCATACCGTGCCTTTTCCTTCATTTTCTTTTTTTCCGGATCGGCAGCATACTGTGCCTTTTCCTTCATTTTTTTTTTTCCGGGATCGGCAGCATACCGTGCCTTTTCCTTCATTTTCTTTTTTTCCGGATCGGCAGCATACTGTGCCTTTTCCTTAATTTTTTTTTTTCCGGGATCGGCAGCATACTGTGCCTTTTTCTTCATTTTCTTTTTTTCCGGATCGGCAGAATACTGTGCCTTTTTCCTATTTTTCTGACCCTCCGGATCAGCAGCATACTTTTCCTTTTCTTTAATTTTTTTGTACTCAGAGTTCGAAGCGTACCTAGTTCGTTCTTGCGTCTTCTTAGACTCACTATTTGCTGCGTACTTTTTAGTTTTCAAATTTCGCCGGATAACCTGATTGATAGAATAATCCATCTGCCTTCTTTTGTTTATCTCATCTTTATGACTAATCCACCAATCTTTTTTCATACGTTTAATTGACTCTACTCTACTTTCGACTGTTTGATTTGACACCTGCTGGCGTTCATGACCGGCAATTGCATTATCTAAAATAACCGGAATAGAATCAGCAATTTGTAATTGCTGTGATTTGCAGACTGATGCATAAGTCTTTGGTTGAGATATTCTCAAAAGAGGTGATACATCCTTAGAATCAATTTTAATCATCGTATCTCCAATGATTTTCGGATGGTGAACGATTGTGTCCTTCGAACGTCCGGTATTTGCATTGAATTCGCCAAGACTTTCATTATTCTGGTGCTGCCGGTTAGGTGAAAATGAATCAGTCCCGATCGTCGGGAAACGGATCAACGTCTGTTGTTTCAAAACTCTGAGTAAATGACGTCTAAGTGTGTACGTGGACCTCGTTGGCCCATTACTATCTACGAAATATTGTTCCGTTTTGGGATCTATCCGTAATGCAATAGAAGTTGCAATAGCGCAAGCGAACACTCCACATGATACACCATCCGGTTGAATCTGGATACATTCGTATTTCACCGAGTGATTCGGATAGAGCCTGTTCACTATATCGTATTGTATCGGTAATAATTGTCTACGCAACGAATCGTATACATGTACTATGGATCCGTCGTAATATATTGTAACTTATTGCATATGTTTCACCAGCTGAAGGCTGGTGAAATTATACTAGTTCGCGTGTGTTCTTTGTCACGGGTGATGTTTGGAGCTCCTCTGGGAAAAGTTGAAAAAACCCTTAATTTACCCTAATACAGACTCGGATAGATTTTTCACTAACAGAGCTGCGTCCCTACGGATCTGGGATATGTTGAATTCTTCAGACTAGGATAGGTGCTATAGAGCTACCATAGCTGTGTGAATTCAACGCACCAATACCGTTTTAATCAGATCTGGGATTGTCTAACTCTTCAGACTAGGATAGGTGCTATAGAGCTACCATAGCTGTTGAGATCGACGCACCGATACTGATATCTAGCTATAAATGATTTTAATTTGAATGAAAAGTAAGCGAAGTGCTTTTCTGAAAGAAATGATGAAAATGCGGTTAAGTTGGAAAATGAAAAAGAAAGATCAGATTCCTGAATAATTAAATGATTATTCGATCATTTTTGTTTTATTTGCTATTTGTTTGTCTTTGTGTTCTTGTGAACGTCTATTTACAAAATTATAAGAATGCGTGAACATAAAATAATAATCGTGTTTGTTTGAGTGAATGGGAATGAATGATGTGAATGATTTGAATGATGGTTTTCCTTAATTTTAACTTATTTCTATTCTGGATTGGCTCAATGGCCGGACTTTCGTTTTCTTGATTTTATCTAAGTTTATCTAGACAATTTTTCTGTTCTTTGATTTTAATTGAAGTGCCGTTTTGGCAAAGTACAATTTTGTTTGTTTTCTATTATTTTTTTGAACTGCCGCTTTGGCTAGATCGATTTTATTTATTTTAATCAAAATGCTATTTTAGCTAAATTGAAATTGTTTTGAGTTTAGGATTTGAATTTGGAATTTAAGAAATTGTCAAGTGAGTCGGTCGGCCGCTTTGGCACAAGTCCGCTAACTAGGCATCGTCTGCCTGCCTTTTATACTGTTTGTGACGTCATAACAGGTGATCTGTTATGCGTGATCTATGTTGCGCGCTTCGACGCTACTCTATTATATGATGTATCGTAGTATGAGTGGATCGCCTATTGGCAATACAACGAATACGTTACAATATACACGTCCAATGACCCACCTTATCTTTACCTATTTCTCCTCCGTAAATGATTTGAATGTCCCTATCACTTTCTACCGGTCGATACCAACGCAGGCCTTGATAAAGTAATGGATCTTGCGGCCGGAAAGATGTGTTCATTGTTAGAACGTCGAGAAACGCGTTGATACATCGATCATCTAATTCAAGCGTAACGTTAGCAATAAGTTCCGGAATACTTAAAACAATTTCGCGTTGACTTTGTAATACATCACGAGCATCGTTTTCATCGGAATCAATGGTAATAATGTCATCCCTGCCATCGTTATTATTGGGGTCGATTCGAGCGGAACGTTTCGCTGCATTTCTAAGTTCCCTAGATTTCGCATATGAACGCTTCTTTGTTTTCGGCATTATGAAATGGAATATACCGCTATTTCGCAAATCTTATCTGATTACACTAATTGCTATATGAATCTATGTTGCGAAATAAGTATTCACTAAACTACAATATATTATAATAACAATGGAAAATTTTATCTCATAGCAATTATGTATTATTATATCAAGTTCTCTTTCTTCTGATGATCAAATTATTATCATTGAAATATTTACTCACCAATAATCTTCGTATTTTGTAATAAGGCACCGTTCTGCGCCAACGATTGACTACACTCTATCCCAAATTAATTTGAAAAATAATTACTTGGCTGTCGTCGAGAAAAGTTCATGAATTGGCATTGATCGGAAATTTAATACTATAACAAAGTTACACCAACAACAATGTATAATGATTAAATAATTGCGATGTACTATCGATTTTATATTATGTGATGTTGTCTTGCAATATAAAGAATAACGTCCACTTATAAAACAATTCCAAATTTTATCAATTTTTCAATCTCCGCAGCAAATTGTAATCTTCACGAACGAACGACTTATTCTGAATGGAATATGAGGTGTTTACAAAGATTATTCTGAATGGAATATGAGGTGTTTACAAAGATATTCTCAAATTGTGGCAGCCCAATTTCTATTAGCAAATGATCAACGAATGATGACGTAGTCATCATATCTATCTTTGTATAGGACGGCGACCGAACAGTAGCGGATTAAAGTCAGATTTCCCCCTGGGCCTATTCTGATATGGCGCCCTTCTTGTTTCGGAATGGTGAAAATATCTAATTTTTTGTTATTACCAAGGAACAGAAAACTTTTGAAATGTTGCGTGTCACATCTTTGAATCATGAGGATGAAAGTTAACCAGCTCTAAAATTTATTCTTACATTCAACGGAAAACCCAGTTGATTTCGAATTTTATTCACGTTTAAAATTGTGTCACCTGAGGCCCGAACCTCGCGGGCTCAATAAGTATGAATTCACCCCTGCAACCGAAGCCATGAACTGAAAAACAGATATAGTCATATTATTGTGTCTCATTGTACTCGACGTTGAGAACAAAGATGAACATCACTTGTGGTATTTTTCGAGTATACCTACAAGTTAAACTTATAGCGCTTTTGAAAACATAGGTTACCCATACATTCAAATATCTATCTATGTAAGCCGAATTTTTTTTTTTTTCCATCTACGGTCACCTCGTGTGCCACGAGGTAAGCTGTGCCAGCTTACTTGCGTACTACACTCGAGAGTGTTCACATGTCTGGTAAGTACATTATTATACGTTACATTATATACAATATCATTCATTATATCCAGTGTTGCTAGTCACTAATTGCATTTTTCATGGAATTATTCATTTAATTACACATAAATGAAGTTTAATTTGAAGTTACCCATTACTTTGGTAATGTGTAATTAAATCAAAATTTAATTCTACATTACAATTATTACATGAATATGATCTTCATCATTCAATGTATAATTGTGTAAATTGTGTACGTAATACGTACATAATATTACTATTATCATATGTACATAATATGTACAAGATATACACAATTATACATTGAATGATGTAGATCATCTACATGTAATAATTTTAATGTATAATTAAATTTTTATTTATCACCCATTACTTTGGTAATTGAACCCTATCTAATTACGCATTACCAAAGTAATTAAACTCGGTTTAATTCAACATTATCAAAGTACTAATGTGTAGTTAAAAAAAAATTAATTACAATTTTGACAACACTGATTATACCTGATGTGCAGATATCATCGCAATAGAAACATTAACTTGGTGATTCAAAAAGTAAATTGAAGCATTGATTCAGCCTAAAAACGATAACACCCGCAAACTGACTAAACTAAATGAAATTAATAATACGTCGCGAATATATTGTAATATTGCATTGAACTAACGATTAGAAACATGCTAGTGCCAGCAAACTGCCAAGTTCTGGAAGTGAATCCCATATTTCATCTGGCAAAAATTGAGCTCCTAATACAGTAGATTATTCATTACAATGAGAGCAATATTCTTGAAAAATCAAACTACTCATTTGTAATCGATTTGCTTCGACTGAAATGCATTTTTACATGGTGTAATGTAACACGATTCGCTTTTGATGGAATTATCCTACATCAATAATGTAATCAAAATTATCATTCACATTTTCTTCAAAAGTACGTGGATCCTTGATGATAAATAATAGGAAATCAGACAATCAGGCGTGTCGGATGAACTAGTCGGAGGTCTGTGCGTAGTTATATCTAATATACTATGGTGCTACCGAGTGCTCGTCAGCTGCGCCAAATCGGATAATTTTTCATCGATCATTACGAATGAACTTTCGCAGTAAATACAAAACAAAATGTTGATTCCATGAACGATAAGGGATACCTCTATCAGTTGGCGCTAATCATGTTGTACCCGTATATGTATGAGCAAGTCTACCAATTCTAGACGTCGGATCCGGTCTCACCCTCTCGGATCTTTTTGTCATTTCACCAGCCGAAAGTTCACATCGCAAAACGAGTCCCAATTTTTTTTCATAATTTTTCCTCTTATTTTCGATGTTATATGGGGTATTTTATGACTTTTTGAATTGTTTTGTTTTTCATCAAGTTTTCCCGCTATTTTACAAGCACAAAAAAATATATGAAACAAAAGTTTTACTTATGAAAAAATCTCACCTTTCCGAAAAGAAATTTGATTTTTCAGTCGTCATTATGCAAGTACCTTAAAATCAAGTGGAAATACTGAAAAGCCGTTTTTCTGCCTTTGCCCAAATTTGGAAAAAGAAATCAACATTGTTTTCGAAAAGCTGAGAAAATTTCACATCTAATGTGTCATTTTCAGGATGGGTTCTCCGTAAATACTCTAGAAATTTAATTAAAAAGAAATAAAAAATCGGGGAAATTCAAATTTAATTTTGTGTATTTCATAATAATACATTCAATTCGACGGCTGAGCAGAACAACACCGTATCTCGAATTTTGTTTAAAAACATCGTAACTCGAAATTTTGGTCAAAAAGGTCGTATCTATCGTAAGAAACAAGCGGACATACGATGTTTTTGAAAAAAATTCGAGATACGATGTTGTTCTGCTCAGCCGTCGAATTGAATGTAATATTATGAAATACACAAAATTAAATTTGAATTTACCCGATTTTTTATTTCTTTTTAATTAAATTTCTAGAGTATTTACGGAGAACCCATCCTGAAAATGACACATTAGATGTGAAATTTTCTCAGCTTTTCGAAAACAATGTTGATTTCTTTTTCCAAATTTGGGCAAAGGCAGAAAAACGGCTTTTCAGTATTTCCACTTGATTTTAAGGTACTTGCATAATGACGACTGAAAAATCAAATTTCTTTTCGGAAAGGTGAGATTTTTTCATAAGTAAAACTTTTGTTTCATATATTTTTTTGTGCTTGTAAAATAGCGGGAAAACTTGATGAAAAACAAAACAATTCAAAAAGTCATAAAATACCCCATATAACATCGAAAATAAGAGGAAAAATTATGAAAAAAAAATTGGGACTCGTTTTGCGATGTGAACTTTCAGCTGGTGAAGTTACAAAAAGATCCGAGAGGATGAGACCGGATCCGTCGTCTAAAATTGGTAAACTTGCTCATATATAGCATTACTGAATGATACCATCACAAAATCACAATTCTCCCATAAAAAAGGTAGTTCGTAACTGCGACATTACTCGGTACGATTCTCTTTATTCTAATGTTTTTGTATAATAGACTACTCGAACGACTCATTGTTGGTGATAACAATGGAAGAATTGGAAGTCAATCCACCGCCTAGACAGGATGTGGAAAATAATGGTGAGCGGCCGGTGGATGCAAGAAATCCTGCGGGGCCGCCACCAGAAGTGGTACAACAGCAGCAGCAGCCGCCGCCGCCACACGCACTACCTCGCGAGGAAATCGTACGTATTCTACAGAATTTTCTCAACGCGTGTGATTAAAGCACACTCAATTCTAATACTCACAATCCCAATGAAAATACATAGAAATATCTCAAACAAAGTTTGAGATTTATTTCGACAATCAGCATCATCCATATGCTTTGGGTAATCGACTATTGCGTATTAAATGACTGCCTATCTACAGAATATAGATTAGACTGGGCCAAAAAAATTGACTATTTTATTTTCTGAAAAATATATCGAGAATATTATTCAGAATGACAAAAAAAAATTTTCGTGAAAGTTTGAGCCCTTGGTATTAATCTTAAGAGGTCTATCACCGCTATTTTTGATTTTTAGTCATAATTTGATGTTTTACGTCAGAACTGTCAAACCATTGAAGTGAAAGAATTTATTTTGGCTTATTCCTATATAAAATTAAATTCCCTACAAAAAAGGTCTGATTATAGATTTTCGTCAGACAAGCCGTTTCCGAGTAATTGAGCTTAATAAATTGATATGTTCTTTCAATTTGACTTATTTAATTTGGAATTTTGTAACTAACGAATCAATGAATATCTGAAAGAGATCACGAAGGATTCTTAAAGGAAATTTAATGTTCTACAAAAAAGATCGCTTAGTATTTTTGCCTGAATATAATTCTTCAAAAGTTATTCTCAATTGAAATTCTTAATTTCTTCGATTTTAATTAAGAATAACTTTTGAAGATTCAGGCAAAAATACTGAGCGATCTTTTTTGTAGAACATTAAATTTCCTTTAAGAATCCGTCATGATCTCTTTCAGATATTCATTGATTCGTTAGTTACAAAATTCAAAATTAAGTAAGTCAAATCGAAAAAACATATCAATTTATTAAGCTTAATTACTCGGAAACGGCTTGTCTGACGAAAATCTACAATCAGACCTTTTTTGTAGGGAATTTAATTTTATATAGGAATAAGCGAAAATAAATTCTTTCACTTCAATGTTTTGACAGTTCTGACGTAAAACATCAAATTATGACTAAAAATCAAAAATAGCAATGATACACCTCCTAAGATTAATATTAAGGGCTTAAACTTTCACGAAATTTTTTTTTTGTCATTCTGAATAATATTCTCGATGTATTTTTCAAAAAAAAAAAAAATAGTCAATTTTTTTGGCCCAGTCTAATATAGATGCAGCCGATGCAGGTATAAATATTTTGGTGCCTTATACGTGGGCAGCCCGAATAATAATATTTAATATAATAATCAATCAGCATATCAATTCTTACAGAATCAAATGATACAAGAGGCGGTGAACGCGTGCCTTCGCTCGGCCATAGAAGCCCGACGCAGCCGCGGGCCGTATCAAAGGCGCGGGCGAGGCTGGCGGCACGGTCGCGGAAACTACCGCGGGCGACGTGGCGGCGGCGGCAGGGGCGGCGGAGTGGGGGGCAGAGGAGGTAGAGGAGGCAGAGGGGGAATTCTCACGATCTATATGTAGTATATAAAATAAAAAATATATAATCGAATATCTTTCAGTAACTTTATTGAACCATTACCCTGATCTGTTCCCTTCTCTTTTCAAAATTTAAGCTACAACTTTATACAACTGTCACTAATAAAATACATACACCTATTTGATACATGCCAATTTCCGCTGCAACTTCTGCAAGGAATGACTCTGCTTCAATGATGAGTCAAAATTTTTGAATTGAGGGGGGATTTGCTTTTTTTTCGCAAAAATTTACCGGTTTTTTTTCTAATTTTCTAGTGAAGAAACTATGCAATGAATCAATTTAAAATTTGGCATGTAGTTTTATTGTTATTTCATGTATGCACAAAAAAATGTTCAATTGTATCCTCTCGAGAACAGAGATGGGCACGTCTAATTACTTCATCAAAGATTATTCTCCTGATATATTCGTCGATAATCATTATTTTTTTGTCACAATTCGAAAAATCTGTAGCCTATTGCTTACCCTTCGGTACCAAACGAAAAAAGACTGATTTCGGTTCGAAAAAGGATGAAAAAAACCAAAAGATTGAAAGTAGTTAGCAAAAGTAATTAGCTAATTACTTTTCCTAATTACTTCCGATTTCCTGGCTTTTCTCATATTTTTTCGAAGAAAAATCATTTTTTTTTCGTTTGATACCAAAGGGTAAGACAATAGGCTACAGATTTTTCGAATTGTGACAAAAAAATAATGATTATCGACGAATATATCAGGAGAATATATCAGGAGGACCCCCCTCGCCTTACGGTGACGTCACAAAACTTCCATCTCCCCCCCCTTTAATGATAAAGAAAAAAACATTAGAACTTGTCATTATCTCAAAAAATGCTTCATTATTATCCAAATAATGTTACTGCACATATTATGTGAAAAATCGAAATTTTCGAATGTGATATCACATTTGGATGTCCTCCCCCCCTTCCAATGTCACAACATGTCACGTTCTCGGTTACCCCCTCTCCTCTCTTGAGTGGTGACGTCATTTATGGACGGCCCCTTAAGCAGGTAATTTCCATAAAATACAACATGAACAAAAAAACACCATCCTACGCCTCGTACACGTATGTGCACCTTTATCGTGATGCGCAGGCGTTTAGGTATTTCATATATCTACTTGGAATATTCGTGGAATCGCACCATGCCTAGATACGAAGATAGCCAAATACGCCCTATTATATGCAATCGTCCACAAATGAGTCGTGTTGGTGGCCGAGAGTCGGAATCGGCAATTATTTTAGTGGTTGCCAAGTCCTTGATTGGCTGGTGTCGAGCTTCGATGTTTTTATTAAGCGGTATTGTTTATTACTGGACAGCCAATCACGGATTGGTAGCCACTAAAACAATTGCTGATCCGACTCTCGGCCACCTCAACATGAAACCTTTGTGGACGGTTGTATATAATTTCGACAAAGTCAGAAAAAAACAGTTAGCCACCGCGAACCCATTAATTAACATTACTGTACATATAACTACAATATTGTAATATAGATATCATATGTTCGATTCCTGTACCTAACTCTGAAAATATACTTTCTTAGACCCATATAATAGAGGACTTTTTGTTCGTTCATATGTCGAAAATACATTCCGATTTTTTAAATATTTTTTTCGGCATTTTCCACTTCACCTTTCCCCGTAATCAAACCTCCATCTTCTAATAGCGCTCGAAAATTTTGTAATATTTTTTCAGATTTTCCTGATTTTTTTTCAGATTTTAGAATATGGGTGTTTTTATTTTCACTCAGAAAATCGTATCTCAGGTACCGACGCTTGGAAAAATCTGTAAAAAATTGTGTTTGCATTTTTTTTTTAATAGTTTGGAATAATAACAATGTATCTATCATTACATGTAATTAATAGTACAAACTACATATCGATACCCACATTTGGAAAAATGTTTAGTAAGCGATGAAAACGGTTCACTATTACCATTGAAAAGATAGGACTTTACGGACTGGAATACTTATTTAAAAATGGTAAATCAACGATTCGACCGCTGAAACTTACACATAACCTGCAAAACATTATTATCATTCCATTTTTCAAAGAAAGTCAATTTGTCAAATTCTGAAAAATCTGTAAAAAATTGTGTTCGCATTTTTTTAAAAATAGTTTGGAATAATCAATTATTAAGCAAATCTAAAATGTCACCGCCAGATCTTGATCGCGATGTCATGGATTGCCCCATATGTATATCTATATGCATATATATAAAATAATTATTTTGTTAATAACTCCGGCATGCGTGATCGAATGTTGCTAAAAAACAATAGGGGGCGAGATTTCAGTGTCAAGAACACCCCCTCCAAATTGCAAGTTCATAGGTGCAACGGTTTGACAGATATCGTGGTCCCAAGAAGAACGTTCTGCGACGAAGAAGGAGAAGAAGAAGCAGAAGAAGAAGAAGAAGATTGCGTTTTTCGATCAACTTTGACGGTCGATATCTCAGGAACCACCGGGTCAATTTCGTTCAACTTTTTGGAGCACTGTTAGGTGGAGTGGGTCTTACACCGCTACAAATTTTGTTAAAAAATATTCGGTGGTTCGAAAGATATGACGGTTTTTTTACAAGGACAAGAGCTTGCTCGGGTAAATGATTCGGGGCTGGCGCGCCGGCCTACGGGTACTTGGCGGCGATTCGCTGCCGCGAATCTTGATGGAAGAGATAACTAAGGTTTTAGGAATTAGGAAAACTCGTACAACTCCCCTTCATCCTCAGTCTGACGGGATGGTAGAACGCCTTAACCGAACTCTTTTAGGTTATCTAACCTCTTTCGTCGACAAAAGTCAACGAGATTGGGACGAGTGGATCCCTCTTTTTCTTCTTTCATATAGATCAGCTGTACACGAGACGACAAAACAGTCTCCAGCCTCGATGTTAATGGGTAGGGACCTTCGATTACCCTCAGATTTAGATAAAGGACCTATTCCTTCACCAGGTCCTCTACAAAATGATTACGTTTCAGTTTTAAGAGATGAATTGGAACAAATTCATAATTTTTCAAGAGATAGAATTCAGGTTATGTCAGACAGAACAAAAGCTCGTTATGACATTAGAGCAAGGGACCTTGAATTTAAAACAGGAGATTTAGTATGGCTTTTCCAACCAAGAAGAGAGAAAGGACGTTGTCCTAAGTTACAATCAAATTGGGAAGGTCCTTACGCAATAATTGATCGAATGAATAGTGTAGTTTACAGAATACAACGTTCTACGCGAACAAAACCAAAGGTGGTTCATTTGGATCGCCTGGCTCCTTACGAATCAAATAAACTTACCCATAATGATAAAATCAATAATATTCGATCTTTAAATATAGATAAAAGTCCATCTATAAATGATGACTTTTCCCTACAAAGGGATGATCAAATCTTTTCATTGGATTCTTCCAGGTGCCCGTATGAAAAAACCATATATGGCTAAAATATATGGCACAATATATGGTAATTGTATTTTGATATATGGAATCATATATGGCAGAATATATGGAATCATATACAAATATTCGGCCAATAAATTATATGGACCATATATGGCAAAAATATATGGCACAATATATGGTAATTGTATTTCAATATATGGAATCATATATGGCAACAATATATGGCAGAATATATGGCAGAATATATGGTAATTGTATTTCAATATATGGAATCATATATGGCAACAATATATGGCAGAATATATGGCAGAATATATGGTAGAATATATGGCAGAATATATGGCAACAATATATGGAATCATATATGGCAGAATATATGGCAGAATATATGGCGGAATGTATGGCGGAATATATAATAATTTTGTAAAATATGGTATTCATTTCAATAAAAAATTTGAAGACGGTTAAAAGTTTATTCACGAATATTGTTGAATGTAAATTTGTTGATTTTAATATTTTAAAATATTTATTCACATATGTAATCAGTGACATCGACAATATTTACAATATTTACTTAACAGGTTGTCGAAACAGATCTTAGAAAATATTGATGATTCAAGCATATACATATAAAATAGTTTATTACATGTGTAAAAATTACATTTTTTTGCATTCTTTTTTTTCGTTCATTTCAACTACTCACACAGAATACGTATAACATTTTATATATCATTTGTAAAAATTTTAATATTTTAAATTATTTATTCACATATGTAATCAGTGACATCGACAATATTCACAATATTTACTTAACAGGTTGTCGAAACAGATCTTAGAAAATATTGATGATTCAAGCATATATAAAATAGTGTATTACATGTGTAAAAATTACATTTTTTTGCATTCTTTTTTTTCGTTTATTTCAACTACTCACACAGAATACGTTTAACATTTCATATATAAGGTAAAGGGCCCAGTTATTGATCTTTCAACGGCATCCACCATCACTTTGATCTTCATTTTTTTTTTTTTACTCCGATCTTATTGTGGATTTGATTTTAATTTTTCTTGTTGAATAAAACGTCGATTAACGTAGTGACGTTTCGGCTAGCGAACGGCTGGCCATTCTCAGACTGTGAAAACAAGCGAGTCTCGGGAACGTGTGGTTATAAATAAGTCATATAATAGGATAATCAATTAAGAATAAGATTACAGAAGAATTAAGAGCTTAAAAAGTAAATTAACATGCGGCTCTGAACTAGGTTAGGTTTGCACGTGGCGCAAGGTAACCGAAAGTATTCGAAAAGAATTCTTTTGATGATGAAAGAATATACGAAATCCAAAAGAAATATACTAACCAGTTGAAAAACAATAACTTATATAATAGGATAATCAATCAAGAATCAGATTACAGAAGAATTAATTAGCGACTGAGCTTATAAAAAGTAAATTAACATGCGGCTCTGAACTAGGTTAGGTTTGCACGTGGCGCAAGGTAACCGAAAGTATTCGAAAAGAATTCTTTTGAAGATGAAAGAATATACAAAATGCAAAAGAAATATAGTAACCAGTTAAAAGACATATTATCAGTGATTGCATAATGTAAGAGCAAAAGAGTTATTAATTACCTGAACGGACATTCCTCAACGCATGAGATGTTATACGTGCGACGCGACGACGGGAAGTGATTCAAAAATTAGAAGAACAAAGATGGTAGACCAAGCAATGCTAATGACATGTTCTAAATAGTTAGATGAAGTGTATAGTCTGAACGTTCATGCGCTACGCTAGAGTCAAAAGAGTACTAACTGTTAACGAAATTCATTCGGGACCTAAGCAAAATTAAAAAATATATCAATAATCATACAACGATTTATAATGCTTAAATATCTATCCCAAATATTTTTTAGTAATTTATTATAAAATAACAGTAAATATAAATAAGCTATTAATTTGACTTTACTTATATATTCTGCCATATATTGTTGCCATATATGATTCCATATATTGAAATACAATCACCATATATTGTGCCATATATTCTGCCATACTATATGATTCCATATATTGTTGCCATATATTCTGCCATATATTCTACCATATATTCTGCCATATATTGTTGCCATATATGATTCCATATATCGAAATACAATCACCATATATTGTGCCATATATTCTGCCATATATGATTCCATATATTGTTGCCATATATTCTGCCATATATTCTGCCATATATTGTTGCCATATATGATTCCATATATTGAAATACAATCACCATATATTCTGCCATATATTCTGCCATATATTGTTGCCATATATGATTCCATATATTTTGACAATATATTTATACATATACATAATTTTGGCCATAATATAACACCACCTATTACCATATATTGTGCCATATATTTTAGCCATATATGGTTTTTCCATACGGGTGGTCCAAGGAACTGCCTTTTGGGATTAAACGACGGAGTTATAGACCCTACTATACTCGTTGAAGGAAATATTGGAAGTGGTAAATCAACATTCACTAAAAATTTTTTAAATGATCAAAATATTCTGACAATACTAGAACCTTTAGACGAATATCGTAACGTGGCGGGCGAAAACCTACTAGAAAAAATGTACAAAGATCCTAGAAAATATGCGTATCATTTTCAACATCATGCCGCGATGACGATGCGGAGTAAACATTTAATTCAAACCATGCTACCTATTAAAATCATGGAAAGATCTATTTATAGCTGCAACTGCTTCGTAGAAGCACGAAGAAGGATAGGAGAATTTGAAAATCTAGAAGCTCACTTATTAATGGAAAATGTTAGGGTTTTAACCAATGAGTCCTCAGCATACGAAGTCGACTTGATTGTGTATTTAAGGTTATCTCCAGAAGAGTCGTATTCGCGGATCAACTCTCGCGCTCGTTCCGAAGAAGATGGCATTCCGTTAGAATATTTAAAAGTCCTTCACCAAGTCCACGAAGATTGGTTAATTAAATTGAGATTTGCGATTCTTCCAGCACCTGTTTTGATATTAGACGCTGAACTTTCCGCGGACGATGTATATAAGAATTTCTGTGAGGTTATGAAACCATGTGACTTCTAGGTTAGACTCGGAAGAAACTCCGAAGAAGTTTCGAGTCGGAATAGTTCGGGTAGAGTCGGAATGGTTCGAGTAGAGTCGGAATAGTTTGGAGTTCATTGATCTAGATCGAATTAATATGAGAATCAATAAGACAAATAAAAGACAGAAGTAATTAGTAAAAAAAGAAAATATTTATTTTAACAATAAAAAAGACATGTTTAAGACACATTTAGAAATGGTTCAAAACTTTTTTTTCGGTTCCATGCTTTAATAGTATTTTGAACTTCTGGCATTCCTGACATTCTACCGCGTCCTCCGCAATTTGGAGTAATGAACTTTTGCATAAATGACAGGAAGTGTAGCTTCCGATAAAGTCCAACTCCCCGATGAAACTGCGATGAATACTAGACAAGCGATCGACTTTGTCGATGGGGATTCTATATAGAAGAAATAATGATGATAAATATTATTATCATAAAAAAAAAAAAAAAAAAAAAAAAAAAAAGGGGAAAAATTCAATTAATTAACGAAATCACTTTTACGAACCTCGTCAAATAGCAATTCACACATGAGCGAAGAGGAGAATCTTTAAGTAGAACGACTTCCCCTTTGGCGCATTTAACGCGGCCCCATTCTCGCTCAAACCACTTTTTTGTTTCTTGAATATTGTTCCCAATTCCCTCCCAATTTATTTGGGAAATAAGAACGCCTAACCGAATCGCGTCTTCGTTTAATGAATTCATGATTACGAATGACGCTATCTTTAGCTTCTTCTTCTTCGTAGCATTTATTAACAAAAGATAATTTTTTTTATAAGAATTCCTATTGGTTTTCAGAGAAATCTTCGTTTGGTAACTAAGCAACATTTTTATGATAAGACTCTGATTGGTTCTCACAAGAATCTTTATTTGTTTAAACAAACTTTGTTTTATTAAAAGAGCTGCTATAGGCCGTTTGAAAGTTATTCATTTATTACAATGTTTATTCCCGCCGAAAAACGTAGCTAAAAGTAACGATAGATGTCGCTTCGGTATACTTTAAAAATTTGATTTTACCGCCATAATAAGGGATCCGAGCGGAAGATTTCGAGATTTAGGTTATGTTTTTAGTTTACAAACATTAACCCAAGTTTTTCAGCTCCCGAAATTCCGATAGTAGGATTTCCTTAGAAAACAATGAAGGAATGATATTGCGAGATGAAAAGAAGGAAGCCTAACCCATCCCATCCTGACCTATTAATCCGGTTTCCCAATTCTCTCTAGATAAGATCGTTCCAATATATATTTATAACAATTATAATAACATAATAATTTAATTTGTCTAAAGATTTTATTCAAATATTACATTTCAATTTATTATCATGAGTATATAATTTAAAGGAAAAGGAAGGAATCTATAATTTAAAAAGAGTTTTTAAGAAACTCTTCAATATGACCTTATTATTTCAAGCGACTAACATTTGTCCTCCTATCTAGGTCGTTATTTGATTCATTCAAAGATGCTTGGAGTTGGACCTCTTTGGGCTTAAAATCAAACTTCACTTTGATGGAATCTTCACGTCCTCTTGTCCTTGGTCCTGTAGTCCCTCCAACATCCCCATGTTCCAGTGTACAGGACTTTCTTCAAAGTAACAACGGGATTCTTCGCCTGTTTCCTGATTCCTGTTTCCTGATTCCTGTTTCCTGATTCTTCGACTCAAGATCCGAAGAAACTTTATACACCACACAATTTCACTTTGATTCAATTAGTCTAGACTATCTTTTCAAGGTTTTCTGCGGTTTCCCTTGGGATTAAGACAAATGTCAGATAGAATTTGGGAAACATTTTAATTTATTGAGCCGCAGCTCCAACATTCCCAAATAACACACAAACTTGTTAAGCTTATGATGATTTTACACACTTATATTCTATATTGTACTCACCTCAAGAGTCGGGTCGACTCTTTTACTAAGGGGGGGGTAGTGTTATATTAGGTAAAATCACCCATACATTATTAATTACACATGATCAACATCTAGTAGTCCATATGATAAAACACATCTCTTAAAATATAAGACTCTCGGTTGCTGTGTACACAGCTATTATTGTAAAACAAATCAGTCTGTTTCTAGCTAGCTACTAGTGCAGACCTGTATTTCAGAATACACAAACTTATTGCAAGCTCATATAATTTCCTCTACGATTCACTTTATTTCTCTTGGAGAACCTACGTAAATCTACTTAAATAATAACGAACATAAAAATCGTTACAATATTTTTGAAATTTTGATATGAAGTATTTTTTTTTTTTACAAAAAACTGCAAAAAAACGCGTTTTTTTTTTACTTTTTCGAAAAACGTGCGCCATTTTGTTATTTTCGCGAATATCAAAAATCTGATGATATGCGCTATAGCCACTGACATTGTTACACGCATAACTCCTACGAATCCTCAGGGCGCCTACCGGCAGGCAACCCGACGACACGCGTGGCCACCGCACCGCGCAGCCGTCTCGCCGCAGCCGAGACCGGTGGCCACCGCACCGCGCGCGCCCGTCTCTAGGCGCTTGGCCACCGCGCCGCGCGCACCCCCGCCTCTACGAGCTGACCGACGCTCAGAGGCGCGCCGTAATCACGCGCGCTGCCACACCGCGGCGCAGCGTCGATTACGGCTCTCGCGAATAAGTTTGTACGAAGCGGAAAGTATATAGCCTAGTGTTTCGAAGCTCGACACGACCATCTACAACCAACACTCACGTGTATCATATATTCTACGTAGTGCAAACTACCTGAATAAAAACCAATAAAGTCAGATTCGATCCGACTTTCTTTTTATCGCTCTCCTTTCCTTCGCCGATGCGTTCGCATCCAATGGATACACCTGACTCGCCTGCTGAGCCGAAAGTTCCTGAAGCGCCGGAGACCAGCCAACTCCTACAGCTCGTCCACCGACAACTAGAGCTACTTAGAGAACAGGAGGCCATCACTTGGCAGTTAGGCCTGCAGCCGATCGACCCCATCGATCAACCGCGCCAGCATCCACGGCGTGATACGAGGGTGCACAAGGACGGAGTGGTGACACCAGGCCTGGTCATAGACCACAGTCAAACTCCCTATCCCCTCCCGAAAACCTCCCGCATCCCTAGGCCGAGAGTCAAAGCGGTCGCGGAGACAACGACGCCTGGCGTGGAGCGCCGTCGAACACAGCCTACGCTAATTCAACCACCGCAGCGACTGCAGAGGCTTCTCGGCACTCCTCCCAAACTAAATCCTTCACCCGCACCTCCAACTCTTCCGCCTCCTCGACCCCGACCAGCTTCCCGACTCCCCCTTCCAATACCTCGGAAGGCAATCCTAACCTCCCCTACCCGCAAACCCCGTCGTGCCTGATGGCCATCTAACCTCAGCACGACAATCCCTTACCACCGACTCCCTCCTTATCCAACTCCTACTCCTCCAAACCCCCCAAAACAACATAATTAAAACACCACCACCTCACACAGGTGCCAGTTATTGATTGGGGAGCCCCTCCATCTAAGGCCCCTCCCCTAACCTACATCAACATACTGAATCTAAAACTGTTTTATTTTTTTGTTTCAGATGACCTGTCTCGGAGATACCATCAACAATGCCACGAACATAACATTTCTATACGGGTTTTTCGATGCTACTGTTTTATTATAATAATTGTTCAAAAAAATAAAAAATAAAATTTTTCTTGTACTTGAAAGATGTGTTTATTACATAGGATCCATTTTATCCCATAATTTTTTGCAAAAATCCTCGAAAAAAAATCGCGAAAATAGCCTATTTTCGAGGTGCCTAAAGTGAGAAGATGCCATAAGGCTTCCTTCCGCTCCGGTCGTGGGTTATGGCGCTCGTAGTGGCAGTGGTTTCAAACACTCCATATGCGGAGGAGAGGTCATTGGCTCTCGAAAACCTTGGTCTCGGCGGGTGAGCTGCGCTTATTTCAGCTCGGGTACCAACACTGCAGATGCTGGTAGAGGTATAGGTAGCCTCGCTTTCGCCAGTAAGGGCACGGGGGGACTTACACCCTCAATCCAAAACTGGTAGCTACCGAACGGGTGGGCGAACGTCGAGGCACAAGCCAAAGTGGTCGCTGGCACTAGTAGGTAGTGCGCTGACCGGGCGTACCCCGGAGTCCCAAACTGTGGGCAGCCGTGCGGTAGAGCTCGCGCGGAACAGCACGTAAAACAATAGACACTTGATTGATCCGGACGGTGGTCGATCAACAATCACCGAACCACTGTTCGATTGATAGAACCACTCTGCGGCTCACGTTTGACTCTGCATCTGGACAGTGGTCCCCTCCATGGTCTGTTGCCTTGTCGTGGCGGAGGGGCTTACGGCTTTTGCTGATCCCAGAGGCTGTGCCGGTAGGTTCAACCATGCCGGAGTGGCTCTGGGGGAAAAAGTTAACTAAACACAGACCGACCCACAGTGGGGAATTTTCAAGAAAACGTGGCCAAAACTCGAAGAACGAACTTTCCTATGCAGGTATAATGACCAAGAGGATTGGTGAAGAACTAATTTCTGCGTAACCTCCCGTTTGTCCCAACCCTTTAACCCTCATAGTCTCTTAGATATTTCAGTTCAAAGTTGACCTTCGTCCGTGACGGTTGCGTACCTGAATTTTGCTATATTATTCGCTCTAACTTTGAACACTTCTCACTCAACAGTGTAAAGTGACAATCAATTTCGCCAAAATGGATGATCTTCCTCAAGGTATGTAGAAAATTTTGCCCATTTTACAATTGAAAAATAATATTTATTGTCCCTGTTTATGTAGTCTAACGATAATCCTGTAAAGTGCCTTCGATCGGAAATAAATATAGACTTTGCGTAGACTTTTAGTTGAGAGTCCCACGACATCCCGCCTTCGTTTTTTTTTTTTTAAATTAAAGCTCAGAATATCAGCTTTCGAATGAAGTGTGAATCAGAGTGCGCAAACGTGCGCGGGCTGGTCCAGAGCATTTTTACAAACAGAAATTTGACGATGACAGTAATTCAGACGCAAGCATATTCCTAACATCCCTTGTGCCGTTACAGCTCACATTTTTTGAGAGTGAATCGATGGACTCCGGTGGTCAAATTGTGTGGAAAAATCCGAGGCCATCATCTCCTCGTTTTTGCCGTCCTATAAGAATGCAATTTCTGCACGAAAATACGCAATCTACGAAAGATGAAGTGGAGTATATCGAGAAACAAATCTGATCCTTGAAACCATTGAAAATTGGAATTTATGGCAGAGAAGTAACGGTTGATTATAAAATGCTATTTACTATGATGGATGGAAAAGTCTGCAACGCTGTTACGTCTACGGGTTCTTCACAAAGATGCTATTTATGTGGAGCTACTTCAAAAGATTTTAACAATCTCGATAAAATCCTGGAAAGAGAGGTGGACAAAATAAACTTGAAATTCGGAATGTCTACGTTACATGCGTGGATTCGATTGTTTGAGTGCCTTTTGCATCTATCATACAAAATCGATCTGAAAAAGTGGCAGGCACGAACCGAAGATGACAAAAAGCTGGTTAATGATCGAAAAGCACAGATTCAAAAATCTTTGAAGTCTAAATTGGGGTTCATAGTGGATCGTCCAAAGCCTGGGTATGGAAGCACCAATGATGGAAATATTGCACGTCGCTTTTTTGAGAACCACGAAGTAACATCAATGATAACTGACTAGAAAGAAGAACTTATAAAAAGATTCCATGTGATTCTACAAGTTATCTCCAGTGGGTACGATATAAACGTGAAAAACTTTAAAGAATACGCGTTGGATACTGCGAAACTGTACGTGCGCAAATATTCATGGTATTATATGCCAACAACCGTCCACAAAATATTGATCCATGGTCCTTTAATAATAGCTTCGGCTATTTTACCTATTGAACAATTATCAGAGGAGGCTCAGAAAGCAAGAAACAAGGATATTAAGAAGTTTAGAGATAGATTTTCTCGTAAATCATCACGTGAAAACACTATGCAAGATATTTTACATTGTCCGCTAGTTTCATCCGACCCCTTCATCACAAGCCTGAGGAAACTACCTCAAAAAAAAATTGGAGCTATTTTCGTCAGAGGCCATTCCACTATTAGCGAGCCCAACTATCGCACACGAAGATCTGTATCCGGATTCGGATTGAATTATTACTTTTAGTTCCTGCCAATGAAGACTGTTTACTATATTGCAAGAGAATAATTATTTTCCCCCGGAATTACCAAATCTATTGTCTCATCTAGTACAGCAGTCACTCCACACACATATTTCAAGTTCACCATTTTGTTTTTCTAAATTTGAATATCAGATTCGTAAACAGCGACCCCGAAAACATAGATAAAGTGTATAAACAATCGAGTTTTTTACGAAATTCATGTTTTCATCGGCCATAGTGGAGCCGCCATTTTGTTTTTCCAAATTTGGATACCAGATTCGTAATCAGCAAACCCAAAAACGTTGGTATATCAAATTTGGAAAAATTCCGATGATCCCCTGGATTATGGCCACGTTTTCGTGAAAATTCCCCACTGTGCGACCTAGGGATCCATGAGCGGGTCGATTGGGCGTACCCCGACCACCAAAAACGCTCTGTAAGTGATACAGGGCCTGACACCCCTGGGGCACCCTAGTCCTCGTAATTTTTGCTTGTCGCAACGACCTGGGCATGCGCGTTGTTCTCCGGTAAGGAGTGCGCGTGTGTCCAGTAGTGGTAAGTAAAAACCGAGAATCTTGGCTTAATCAACCGGGTTGCGAGGAGTACTACCTCTATAAAAGAAACTCCTATCTTACGCTCTGGTTCGTGGCAATGGGATGCTGGTTGCATGGCCGAGATGCCTGTGACCTGTGGCCGGCGGGTTAGACCGGTGACAAACGACCAAACCCTCGGGCACCAGGCACACCCGGTTGTATCAGTGCCCCCCCGGGTCTATGGACGTATGGCCCGGGGGTATTATTCGCTCCATACTCGTGGGTTCGAAAATGAGCAAAAAGAACACAAAACAAAAACCAAAAGAGGCTAATGTATTGGAAGAGGGGAGCGAAGGAAGTGGGAGGCAAAGAGGCCTAGAAAGGTATGGAACTAATTATAATAGTTCAGGGGATGAGGACATTCAGGTGGCCCATAAGGGGTCAAGAATGTCCGTTGATCAGCAAAGAGGCAAAACAAGACCACGAAGTGTGTCGGATGAAGGTGACGACCGCGGTACGACGCCGTCGGGTAAGACGCCTGCAAGGGCTGACGGCCTAGCGGCTAAACGCGCAAAAGCCGGGTCGGGCGCCGAAATGGTCATGACTCCAAAAGTGAGTCCGGTAAGGGTACCGAAAGTTGTACCACAGGCCGAGTTGCCGGTGGACAAGTGTCTTCTGGCATCTCGGGAGATAGGAGAGGGATTGAGGACCTTGCTTCTCGACGAGAACAGGGTGCCTAATGGATTAGTTAGAGAAATCCTGGATAGGACCGGGAAATATGAGGAGTTGGTTCCTGGGCTACTCCTCAGGATTGACCGGTTACAAGGACGGTTGGATGAAAAGACTGCACTCGAAAAGAAAGCAGCACAGGCAGCTCATGGCTGTCGCAGTTCGGGTGGAGCGAGGTCATACGCAAGTGTGGCCTCGGGAGGCCATATGGCAAGTCGAAGCTACACATCTGGTGGCGGTGGGTCGACGCACCCGCCGCACGAAGGTGATGGTAGCGGTGGTAGGGTTGACGGTGCAGCTTCTAAGAAGCGCGTCCGTCCACCGAAGGGCTATACCGTAATGGTTAAGCCGCTTGATGAAACAGATGACACCCAGGGTGGTGTCATCAAAGAAAAGGTTCTTAAGAATCTAAGTAAGGCCCTGCCCGTAAGGGTGAGGGCACTGAAAAGGATGCGTAATGGCATCATCATAGAAACGATGAGTGAAAAAGAGCGAGACGAACTCCTGATGCACACAGGATTCGCTGAGCTAGGGTATGGCGTGGAAATCGCCAAAAAGGTAGGGGTACAAATGATCGTGTATGATGTACCCAGTACAGTCAGATCGACAAGGTTCCTTAGGGACTTGTACGATAAGAATTTGGTTGAGGTGATGACCCGGGACTCGTATGAAGAACGAGTCCAAATAGTTGAAAGGCCGAGTAAGAAAGACTCGGAAGTGGGCAACCTCGTTTTAGAGGTCCCAAAAAGTGCCGCAAAGGCTATTGAAACGCTGGGTAGAGTCTTTATTGGGTGGAACTCTTACAGGGCACGAAGGTGGGAAAGAGTTAGAAGGTGCAACAACTGCTACGGCATTGGGCACCTTCAGAACAACTGCACAGTCAAGGGGAAACTGTGCAGAAGGTGTGGAAGGCCTGGGCATCTGCTGAAAGAGTGCCGAAGTGCAGAATCCTGTCGGAACTGCTATATGAGTGGAAGGCCAGACGGGCACGCAGTTGAATCCAACGCTTGTCCCGTATATGTGAGAGAGGTGGCGCGACTGCGCGAAAGGGAGACTAACAGTGAAGACGAGATCTGAGTCGGAGGTGCTTACCCGGGCTGTCGTTGATTGACATCCCGGAGAATAACGTAGGAGGGTAGCAACTGGTAAACGACGCACAGTGGACGATTTCAGCCAAAACGTGGCCAAAAGTACAAAAATGAATTTTTGTTCTAAAGTCTATGACCAGTGGGGATCGTTTGGGAATTTCCTACCCTATTCAAAACCGTTAGGCCCAACCCTCCACCGCTTGTGGTTGTCGAGTTATTTCAGTCTACAGTTGGCCTTCTTTAACGGCAGATTCTTTGTGTACGTGTCGACGAAATATATTACAAAGTTTGATCTCATATACGTAGAAGGTTTGCATAAAAAAAGAAAATTGAAAATATGGAAGCGGTTCCTGGAGGTATGTAGAATATTCTTGATATCTTACTTTTTCCAAAAAACCTTTGCTCTGTTTGTTCATTACATATAATAAAATAAGGAAAAAGTGACCATTTATTTGGAAGAAAACTGATGATATGTAGATTAAAAGTTCCAAATCCCGCAGAATCCCACGTTCATACTGCGATGAACCTAAAGTATAAACTATTAGGAACTGATACTGCAAAAATCAGCTTCTAATATTGTGTAGCCTTGATGTTGTGCATTTTATTATATCACTGTGTGCGTTCTGAGAAGGCCTCTGCAGGCTCGGGCAGGTACGGCCGCCGGCCCCGGGCCGGGCCGCTCGCGCTGAACTAGCAGCTGGGCGCGTCCTTCTTGGAACGGGTTTCTATGGCTAAGGGACGGGAATGAGTGCGAGTGAGGAATTTTTGGTATTGGAATAAAGAAAGACAGTTCTTTTCTCCGTTCCAATACCAAACCATTTCTCACCTTTTTATCCATATACTTTCGTGGATTATAAACGGGGTGAACCAATTCATGTTATTTCCAATAGATTGAGATGTATCTTGCTAGCACTCATTCTTTTCTCTATGCGAAATTTCCTCGCAAACGCATGTGGCGAAATTTAAAAGCAGAATGCAATGTAAAAATGTATTTATAAACTTATTTGCTCTACTGCTGCTGCAATCAAATATTGATTGAAAACTATAGAATCTATGATGTACTCTGCAATTAAAGCCTTATAATCGATATAATTTTGCCACCGTAAATAACCATGTTATTATATTGACTCGTATTTTTACAGGATCTAAGGATCAACTTATTTTCTGGTCACGAAAAAAGGTATTTTCCACACTGCGGAACTGCATGACTTCCGAGTTTACCCACCAAATACAATGTTCGGAGCATCAACTGTCCAAAGAAGCTGATTGTCCTGTGGAAACACGATCGAATGCCAGATCGCAGTTGTCAAAATTGCTTCTCAAAATGCGGACCAAGTGGAAGGAGGCGAAAGACAATGAAAAATTTTTCATCCAAAAAAATGAGGACTGGCTGAATGTGAATGTCTCATTCCCCGTTCACTTGATGGGCCGAGCCAAAGACTTGAATGCAGAATCTCGAACCAGACACGGTCGGCCATCGTTGGACTTCGATTCATCAAGCGATCGCTCCAAACGACGAAAAACGGAGGAGCTTCGCAAAAATGTTTCGAATGTAGAATTATTATATGCAGCAGAAATGAATTTTCGATCTTCGGGAAAATTGGATTCTGCGAAAGTTTTAAAAGACGTTACGACTTCACCAACGAGAGCCACACGTTATAGAGCAGCGTTTGCGACAACATCTACTCCACAAGAGACAACGATGTCTGCGGATGAAGCATTATCAGATATAGTCGAAGGAAGACTAACGAAAAAAGAGTTTAACGTCATTAGAAGATCCACGAAAAGAAATAATTGCAAATTATACCCAAGCTACGACTCCGTCCAAGTAGCCAAGAAACTCTGTTATCCGCCTCCATCAAGCATCACTGTTACAGAAAGTAGTGCAGACATCAAACTACAAGGTCTACTGAATCACACCTGCGAACGTCTCTTGCTCTTTCGGAGAGATTTCTTAAAATCACTTACTACCCAGAGTATCACAGCGGACTTGATATGTAAATGGGGATGCGACGGAAGTTCCGGTCACAGCGAATACAAACAAACCTTCAGCGATGATTCTGATTCGGACGCACATATATTGTTTACCTCGGTCGTTCCTCTGCGACTTGCCTTTTCTGATAGTAAATCTGAGGAACTTAACAGCACAGTCATATGGGAGAATCCGAGGCCTTCATCACCTCGATACTGTCGACCAATCAGAATGCAGTTCCTTAGTGAAAGCACTGAATCGATTGTGAGCGAGAAAAAATATATCGATGATCAAATAGCTTCGCTGGAACCATTTATTACAGTTGCAGATGGCTCAGTAATAACGATGAATTACAAATTACTGTTCACGATGATAGATGGCAAGGTGTGCAACGCTGTTACATCGACATCTTCAGCATTGAGGTGCTACCTATGCGGTTTCACATCCAAAGACTTCAATAATATTGACAACATTCTGGAAAAGCCATTGAATGAGTCCAATTTGTGTTATGGCATGTCAACACTGCATGCGTGGATCCGTATGTTCGAGTGTTTACTACATATTTCTTATAAATTACACCTCAAAAAGTGGCAGGCTCGTACGGAGAATGAGAAGAAATTAGTTAATCAACGCAAATCCGAAATTCAAAAAGCGTTGCGATCGTCATTGGGGCTCATCGTGGACAAACCAAAACCGGGTTTTGGTAGCACGAATGAAGGTAACACAGCCAGGCGATTCTTTGAAAATTCACCAAAAGTTTCGCTGATAACTGATTTGAATGAACGGCTAATGGAGAGATTCCACGCAATTCTACAGGTGATATCCTGTGGACAAAATGTCGATGCGGAAAAGTACAAGGAGTACGCATTGGAAACAGCAAAGATATTTGTAGCCGAATACCCGTGGTATAATATGCCGACAGCAGTGCATAAGCTGTTGATCCACGGTTCTGAAATACTAGCTGCTTCATCTTTACCAATAGGGCAGCTATCTGAGGAGACCCAGGAAGCACGGAATAAAGATATCAAAAAATATCGAGAGGGATTCTCTCGAAAAAGCTCGCGAGAAAGGACGATGCAGGATGTGATGAACTGGCTCCTGGTGTCATCGGATCCTTATATATCAAGTCTCCAAGAACTACCAGCAAAAAAGATGAAGAAACTGTCCTCTGATGCTCTGCGGCTATTATCTTGTACCCAAGAAGAAACAGATTCAAGCGACAGCGAAGAATCTGACTTCGATTAAGATGTGTAAATATTTTATGAAATAAAAGTTATTAATATAATCACTCTTTACCAAAATGTCTTATATTTTTATACAGCAGACCCAAAAACCCAACCTCGATATATTTCAGTTATACGCAACGGTATTCCGATAATCGCACTACCATATTTCGGCTGCCATATTGTTTTTTGAAATTTCGACCTCGGGTTCGTGATCAGCGACCCCACAAACCCCCGAGTAGTCAATTTCATCCGGATTTGATCAATTTCGAGATAAATTTTCCGCCATATTGGATCCGCCATATTGTTTTTGAGAATGTTGACTTCGGATTCGTGATCAGCGACCCCAAAAACCCCCGAGTAGTCAATTTCATTCGGATTCGATCAATTTTGGGATAAATTTTCTACCATATTGGATCTGCCATATTGTTTTTTTTTAATTTTGACTTCGGATTCGTGATCAGCGACCCCAAAAACCCCCGAGTAGTCATTTTCACCGTATTTGGAGGATGTTTTCCACTTTTGGCCACGTGTTGGCTGAAAAAAAAGATATTGAGATTATAATATTATTATTATATTGAAAATATAATATTTTAGTATTAAGTATTATCCAAGGGGCTATTCACTGACAGGTTGACTGACAAGCGATTACAATATTTCAATGATTTCACGTGATTTCTATTGACTTCACTGGATTGCACGTGATTTCAGAAGTTTGGCTGATTACCATTTTCAAAACCGGATTACATGCGATCACGCCCGATTTCAGACTGATTTCAACTGATTTCAAGCGATTTCAAGCGATTCTCTTTCGATTTCAAGTGATTAGAAATAGGGGAATCATTCATTCAACGGTCGGAAATTTAAAAATCATATGATTCGAACAATCAAGTAAAGTTTATTATTTTCGCCTAGATTTTCACAAACCAGTTACATGAATGAACTTACTTATATTTATTTATTAGAAAAATAAATTTCAAGAGCTTCTTCATTATAAGTATTAGGTAATATAACTATAAACATCTGGAAAAATACTAGATAAGTTTATTTATTTTTTTCAAAACTTCCTCTGCTAATCGAAGACCACTACCAGTAGCAATAGGTGGCGAGATCGTGACCCTATATTGTTTTATATCGAAGTATCCGTGCACGTCCATAGGAATGAATTCCAAGTTTTTATTTTTCATTTTATACCAATTGCACAATACGCCTATGTCTCTAGAATGTGTTTCTGTTGGTGCAACGTCTTTAGAATATTCGGTCGATTTCCATGTATTTCCTTTCACATAGGCAAAACTCAAAACAAGGCCAATCAAACACTTTTTACTTTCCAGTTTTTCGAACAAACACCCATTCTCCTATACGAATTTCAGAACATTTCTCAACCAAATTTATCTCTGTGTGGGGCTTTTTCTGTAACTTCTGGAGTTCGCTTTCACGAACTCTGACCAACCTGTCACTGCTCAATTTCGATGTATTTTTACTGAGAAGCCAACATATAGACGACTTTCGAACAATCATCCCGGGAAAAAAAGTTTTTATATAATTATATAAAATTATATATAATTTTACAAAATCTTATAAAATTTTATAAAGTTTTATATGATGACAGATAAAATTTTATAAAATTATATCAGTTTAGATAGAATCTTATATCATTATATATAGTTGCATATATATATATATATATATTCATATATAATTATATCTGACAAAAAACTAAAACCATACATAGGTTCATATGGTTATATATAATTATATATAATATTATATATAAATATATATAATTATATAAACCCATATATGATTATGTATGACTATATATGACTATATATGAAACACAAATCAATCTCACATTCTTACATTATGTTATATATATAACTATATATAACTATATATAATTTTATATAACTATATATAATTTTATATAATTATATAAAAACTTTTTATCTGGGTGTATAGATAGTAGTGAATTGATGAAAAATATATATTTTACATTATTATGCAGGTGTATGTACATATGTATTTCTTAAAATCGAGGTATACTTTTGGGTTTTCCGGGGAATTACATCGGAAACGTGATATAATAATAATTTCTTCACGCGCTAAATGATTTTCAACAATTCGTATAATTCTTAATTTCCCTATAATTATCATTATACGAGACACATGCGATCTTTTATACTTTGAATAATTTATGTATTATATAGTATCTTGCCCCGTGATATAAATATAAATAAATAAATAAATAGATAAATAAATAGTATATTGAAATCATATAACTGCAATATACATATATATCTCATAATATTATAGTGACGTACTGTGAATGCAGTTCACATGTTTTTATGGAACAGATTTGGTGGTTTGCATATGTACTCTCCTACTCTTATAACTTTACTTATGTGACTTATATGTTTTCGTCTGATTAATATTAGTCTATTATCTTCTTCACTTATAGGCACAATATGCTCAACTTGTTTTCTTCTTTCTTGGTGGTAGAACATTTTTGTATGTATAACCTTAAAGGGTTTGAGTGCTACTGTGAAATCATCTTCTAGCCGAACGAAGAATTTAATCGACCCATAATTTCTAATCTTACTCGTTCCGTTTCTGTATTCAATTTGAACAGTGTAACTATTCGTCTTATTTTTTTTATAACTTTCTGAAGTATAAATTTCGTTATTTATGGCAGCCCTAGCATAAACGAAACCATTAGATTTATTTAATTCTCGCGATAACTCACATTCCATGTCATTAAAGGTTATCTGAATTTCTTTGCCAATAACTGTATCATATACCTTTTCCTTTGAAGCAGTAATTTTAAATGCGTCTACTTTATACTTAAGAATGTGTGTACCTTCAAGCAGTGACATATTATTGACAATTTCCTGGCCAATGTGCTTGGAGCCATGCACGAAGTTGGCAAGTACACCATTATAATTCTCGAACGGGAAAGCTGAGGTAGCCCATAAAGGGCCCCAACGCCTCACACATAGTCCTAAGTGTAGTAGCTGATGTACGTTGTAAGTAAGCTGTCTGTCACCGTAGAGGCTTTCAACTCCTTTCACAAATAATGCTAACAACCGTTCCGCATCTTCGACGTCGTTTTTCACATGAATATTTCTTTTCAACAACTTGAATATCGCAATGACAAACAAAAGCCAATGCTGAAAATACTTCTCAGGCAAGTAGTTCACTAAGGCAGGAAGTGAGTAGTACAAAATCCAATTGTAGTATTCTGAGGCTTTGTATATGCTTGCATGGGCGATTCCTCTAGGCATTCGTCCGAATGTATTTGGCGGTAAGATGTTGCATATAAAACTGTCTATTTCATTTAAAAATGGTTTGATACTCCAATCTCCTGGTTTCTCCACCCAAGTTTTCAGAAACTGTTTTCCAGGCCCATACAAAACAGCATGCATGTATTCTGGAAGCAAGCAAGTGCCAACGTCGATGCCAGGAATGCATGAAATTATTGTCGGTCCCTTAACACCTTTGATGATCATATTCCTGTCAATTGCTTCTTTGCCTTGATTTTCGATTGTGTCGCCTGTTCTTAAAGTAATGTCATCAGGATCAATAAACGGATAAATGTTAACGGTTTTTTGGCCTTCCACTACAGTACAAGGTTTGGTCTCGATTTCGCAAACATTGCAACCGTATTTCCCATTGAATTGCAAAATATTTTGAATCTGAGCCCTTGCTGGCGCATCCGCAATAATTACAGGAGCTGTGATAACAGAGCTACACGTTTCGTTGGTATTCGGATTGTTCCACTTAACACCTTCATGAAAACACTGTTGAATTTTCAAACAAAACGGTTGTAAAAAAGTATTCATTGAGGGTTTCTGTTGATCATACCATAGACCGGTGATGACGAGAAAAGATTCCCGGAGGTGTTCCGGTACTTCAGCAATCATGAACATTAGTGGCCAACAATGACTTTTGGAACTTTTTGATAGCGAAATGCCATCAGTATTGAGCATTAAAGTAAGGTCGTACTTTCCTCTCCCTTGTCGAGAATTCACTCGAATATATTCAGTTCCATCCGTAATATCTTCTATCAAATTCGGATCTCGCGAGTTATCGTACGTTTTCAAAATATTTGCTAAATTTCTGTATTCAAACATATTGCTTATTTGGGTAAGAAGATCGAATTCAAAGAAAAAAGACCGTCCACAATTTTTCGAGCAAGCTGCGCAATCATTCATTCCGTTATCCATTGGGCCATTATATAACAGACAATTTCGACAATAATAACGTCGTGTAACTGCACATGGCTGAGCCAACTCTTCTACGTACGAGAATAATTTGTAGACCGTTTTAGGCATATTATTAGGTTGCGGCAGCATACCGTTCATCATCTTCAACATATCGCTCAAATTGTGTTTCGTCATCTTGTGCTTTATATACAGTTCCATTATACGTAGGACACATTTATCAGTTGTTGATTGACTACCTTCAAATAGAACAATATCTCCTTCAATACTTTCGACTAAATCATTATCATTGTCAGATTCCTCCGTATCATCATTGCTGTAATTGTCTAGACCGCACTGATTTTCACTTGAATCAGAAGTGATCGATTGATCAGCTTCATTATCTGCGCTGACGTTGGTATATATTGTAGAATCCTCTTCCGAAATACCGATTTCGCTAATTGAATTTTCATTTTCCGATGATACAGAGCGTACGCACACTTCTTCGTCTGCCTCATTATTGACAACTTCTTCATCATTGAAAGTCTCAGAGTTGCAACTAACATTCACCATTTCACCATCCTCAACAGGTGGATCACTTAATGCAGCTGCTACCAATTCATCATTTACGTCGATATTTTCGTTTATATTTTTTCCCCATCTTTCTCGTGTTCTGACGGGTACCTGCAATAACACTAATATATATAACGAAATCAAGGTGTTGTATTTTTTGGGAAAAGAAATTCACGAAATTGAATGAGGGTTTTCTTTTTTAGGAATTAAAAAAAATGTCCAAGGAATTAAAAATTCCAATTTCGATAAGTGTTAATTCCCCGTAAAATATTCGTTACGAATTCTAAATCATCCTGTACATTTCTCACTCACCGGGATGCTTTCATTCCTTTCCCACAGTTTATATTTTTTCTTTGGCGGTGACTCATCATTTTCTGACATTGTTCAATAATCGCTTACTGCAAATGTGTTCATAATAGTCTTCTGAATAGCACCACACGAATTTATTCTGCGACGTCAAGATTGACTGTTAATATTTTCCGTAATGAAGAGGACAATACCAGCAATTGTAATGTTCCACAATCACTGATTTCACTGGATAAAATTTGCTGTATACCGGTCCGCAGTATGAGTATATTGTAAACTGCCTTTTGATAAACGCTGTGCTCGAAGCTTTGTATATGGGCCATTCCGCGTGAAACGGATCAGTCACCTCTCAGATATTTTTTTAATTTTGCATGTCGATTGTCCTCGGGGAGTTAGATTTTTGTGCCAAAGCATTTTTCAATTAGTGAAAAATTCGTGGAGTTATTTGCATAAACAAATTCGAGCAAGGTTTTTTTCAAAAATTCATAACTCCGCCAATAATGACACTAGACTCAATTTTTTTTGTTTAGTTTACGCGGAATGTGTCACAGAATGTATAAAAAAATATGTACTTTAAAAAAAGTTTGTTCATCTATTGTTTATTTAACAATTAAGTTTTCAAAGATTTTTAAAACACACAGTGACACGACTTAAATTTTTTTTTAAAATACTGACATATACTTTGAACTATACTACAGCCTGAGAATTAAATTTAAGGACGTGTTATTTTTCGTTTTCGAGTAAAAAATCATTGAAGTTGGCGGCGCGTGCCAATTCCGAGTCGACGCCGCGTGGAACGTAATGGCGTGGGTTAGACTGCTGTTCGCCGCTACTCGACGGACGCGTAGCAGCGGTATTCGAGAGTCATTTTCACAATGATGGACACGATTTAAAAATCTGAAAAAAATACTGTAGCTTCCCAATGGCACCTATAAGCGATGCCTTCAGTTTCAAGAACGTGTTCTTTTCCGTTTTCGAAATATTGCAGTTTGAAATTTTAGCATGTATGCTTAGCATACATATAATCGACGGACGCGTAGCAGCGGTATTCAAGAGTCATTTTCATAATGATGGACACGTTTTAAAAATCTGAAAAAAATACCGTAGCTTCCCAATGGCACCTATAAGCGATGCCTTCAGTTTCAAGAACGTGTTCTTTTCCGTTTTCGATTTATTGCAGTTTGAAATCTTAGCATACAAGCTGAGCATACATATTAAGATTTGAAACTGCAATATTTCGAAAACGGAAAAGAACACGTTCTTGAAACTGAAGGCATCGCTTATAGGTGCCATTGGAAAGCTACGGTATTTTTTTCAGATTTTTAAAACGTGTCCATCATTATGAAAATGACTCTTGAATACCGCTGCTACATGTCCATCGATTATATGTATGCTAAGCATACATGCTAAAATTTCAAACTGCAATAGCTCAAAAACGGAAAAGAACACGTTCTTGAAACTGAAGGCATCGCTTATAGGTGCCATTGGGAAGCTACAGTATTTTTTTCAGATTTTTAAATCGTGTCCATCATTGTGAAAATGACTCTCGAATACCGCTGCTACGCGTCTGTCGAGTAGCGGCGAACAGCAGTCGAACGCACGCCATTACGTTCCACGTGGCGTCGACTCGGAATTGGCACGCGCCGCCAACTTCAATGATTTTTTACTCGAAAACAAAAAATAACACGTCCTTAAATTTAATTCTCAGGCTGTAGTATAGTTCAAAGTATATGTCAGTATTTTAAAAAAAATTTTAAGTCGTGTCACTGTGTGTTTTAAAAATCTTTGAAAACTTAATTGTTAAATAAACAATAGATGAACAAACTTTTTTCAAAGAACATATTTTTTTATACATTCTATGACATATTCCGCGTAAACTGAAAAAAAAAATTGAGTCTAGTGTCATTATTGGCGGAGTTATGAATTTTTGAAAAAAACCTTGCTCGAATTTGTTTATGCAAATAACTCAACGAACTTTTCACTAATTGAAAAATGCTTTGGCACAAAAATCTAACTCCCCGAGGACAATCGACATGCAAAATTAAAAAAATATCTGAGAGGTGACTGATCCGTTTCACGCGGAATGGCCCATATACCGAGGGTCTACCTATACCCTGGCGATTAGCCAAAGCCCCGATAAATCTTCAGGAGTTAGAAAGAGACACTCTTATGCAAGTCTGTACTAATCCATCAGTCAATCAATAACACGTACACATTTATTCCCTTTACTATATTGTAACCCCTTTCATTATTTGTTATATTTCTTATGAGTAAATTGCATTGCGTGAGTCATTTTTTCATATTTAACTTCTTTGAACCTCATTGCTATAATTTTTATATTTCATACATGAAAGCGCTTCAGATTTATTACTCTGATGAAGAATGTCTTAACTGACAATAATTCAGCATTTAAAAGTACCGCTCCCCATTGTTGTCATGTGGTAGAAGAAATAAATTGATAAACAAAGCGCCTCTACCGCCGCCACACGTAGGCGCCATTTCCCGTTGAGTTTCTTTGTGGGATTAGCACGTGCTGAGTGCAAGTGACCACGTGTGTAGAACTACCGGCATTCTTAACTGTTTTCTAAAAACTTTTCCTGCTTTTGATAGAAAAATGTTTATCATATATTGCTATCAAGATAAGTCCTACTGCTTGGTCGAAGACAAAGCTGTCATTTACGACAAGGATAATGTTAGTGAAGGAGATGAAGTAACTGTGATGTATTCCAACAAAAAATACCAAGGAAGAGTTCACAAACATTCCGGTAAGCTAATTTTGTTGTTATTATCCGTTTAATTATACGAAGAATTACTGATTCGTATCGAAAGGACGTCCATTCTGTTGAACCTACACTTATCATGGAAAATCTCGCACATGGAATCTTGAGGGGAGACTTCGGTGAAATTTTGGGCAAAGACATGTTTTTTCATTCTTACAATAACAAAATGAGGTGTATGAAAAAATCCTTAAAGTAGTTTTTGAATAATGGTAGTATGGGCTGTGAAAAATAATGTCAGCTTCCTGCGATGAAAGTGTAGACGCAAGGAATTTTTGGCAGCGGTGGGCAAAATCTTATTCGCAAGGTTCCTTGCGCTTACACTTTCATCGCGAGAGGCTGAATTTTTTTTTCACATCCTATACTGACATTATACTCAAATCTGCTGGAAGGATTTTTTATACGACCTCTAATAGCGATTTTCAAAATTTCACCGGAGTCTCCCCTTAATGCACCAGCTATCAGCCTTCAGCATTTTTATGGGAATCTACACTTAGATTTTCTTATTAACAGATGACGTGGAAAGTTTGGAAGAAACGTTTAAGCAGTTGCAACGTGCGGCCAGGATGAAAAAATCAAAACCCAGTAATGAAGATACAAGTGGAAAAAAAAAAAGTTTAGTCGTGAGAGATAAAAGATCCTGTACGAAAAGGCAGCAACCGATTATTGAACAAATAGCTAAGAAGACAAAACTGAGCGCAGCGAATGTGAAACACCAGGTTAGTGGTATTCACACAAATAATAGACTCAATTTTTGATCACAGAATCTCGTTAAATACAACTGTATACATACATTTGTAGGCTAATAATCTGGATCAATTAAAAGATCAGAATGTCTCAAAACTGATTGAACAAAGCAAGAGTAAGGCTTCAAGTCGAGATAATACACCACATAAAACCACAGAAACTGAAGAATCTTCGCTGAGAAAGCAAAGTAAAAGTAGAGTTGCATCGGGCATTCAGGCATCAGGCGATGATGAAATTAACAGTTCTACAGATAAGGTTTCTGGTCGCCATAGTCCAACTAAAGAGGAATTAAAAATTAAGTTACAGGAAGCACTTGCACGACTCAACAAAGCCTGTGGTATGGAATACAACAAGTCACAATCTATTTTAAAATCTTTGCACTTATTTAACCTATTTCAAATTTAAATAGTATTAGAATGCAATTTTCAAAAATTATATTCTTCCCTCATTCATCATAGCTGGACAAGATGAACTATCTGATTCTCGACCAAAGGCTGTTGAAGACCTCCAGAGATTTTTTGAAGAAAGTGACCATGAAACGAATAGAGAATCAGAAAAGGAGAACAATAGAGCAAAGCTCAGAGACAATCAAAGTTCATCATCTGCTGTGAATTGTGAATTAACAACTTCCAGTCCGCAGTCCTCAACTGCTGGAGGTTACGAGTTGCAGTTCGCTGAAAATCGTAGATCGCTAACTCCTACCAATCCTCAGACACCAGCTTCTGCGGACCAACAATCGCCAATACTTGAAAATCATCGCACAGCAACTGCTGCAAGTCCACAATCACGAGCTTCTGTGAATCGCCAGTCATCACCACAGGCTGGTCAAAATCGAGAATCATCTACTCTGGATGAAAGCGATGAGGATGACCAACTTTATGGTCGCTTTTGGAATGAAAAGGTATGTAGCTCTGTAGAAGACTTATTTAATTGCAATAAAGACATACTAAATGTTGAATTGGTAATTCTTAATAAATTGAAAAATAACATGTGAACTTCGCTTTTTTACAGATGACGCACTTGAAAGATGGAGTTTATTGCAAGAAACAAGTACTTGACGCTGCACGGGGTCGCTCACACAAAGCTTCCCATCTAGCAAGACAGCTGATAAGGGGTGTGATTAAAGATGACGCAATCCTGAACTGTACACTTACTGGCCAAGCATCAAGGAAACATAAACAAGAAAACCAAGGAAAAATAAGATGCTTAAATGAAAAGGCAAAGGAGGCTATAATTGGTATGTATCCTCAAAATGGAGGGTCAATCCTCGAAAACGATTTTTTCAGTAGAACCAAACACTGATCAAAGGATTGCCGGCAATAGACTTATATAGACTCATAACTGCTAATTTTTATTTTAATTTAATTCACAGAGTATTCTCGGGACTACGCAAAGCTGAAGGGTTGGACTAAGCAGTCACGACGTGTCTTACAGGGAGTATTGACACAGAGAATAGGTGAAATCAAACGAGAAATTCGAAAAGCGAAATGAGTGAATATATGCTTTCTTTATAGCCATTAAAAATCACAGTACCTACGAGTAGTTTTCACGAAAATATATAAAGAGTCTCTATAGCTATAAATAAAAGACTCACACTTTTATCGTTGGATTTTCAAAAATGCCTCTATAGTTCCTTGCTTTGAAAATGTGTTGATGACTTAGAAATAAGTACACTATACTAACAGTTTATGGTCACTAGATTTTAAGATGAGTCTGGTCACTAGATTTTAAGATGAGTCATAGTTCCTTGCAGATTATAAAATGCGATATTTCATATGATATTTAAATGTAATTTTTCCTAATGAGTCTGTCAATAAATATTAATACGTATTAATAATATTCACAATTTTTTAAAAATATACCACCCATAACCATATATCGTCATATACCCATATATAATTATATATTAATATATATAAGTATATATGATGATATGCATGAAAATAATCATTTTAAAATAAATATATTTATATATAATTTTATATATTTTTATATAATTATATATGACTCTATATAAAATTATATAAAGTTATATATAATTATATAAAGATATATAAAATTATATATGATTATATCAGGTCAAATCTGAGATATAAGTTTATATAATTATATATGACCCAATATATATAATTTTATAAAATTATATATAATTATATAAAAAAATTTTTTCCCGGGATTTCTGTGCCCGATGTATCTCTGACGATGGTAAATGGACTATTAGGATTCAGATTTTTGCTACGACCTTTATTGTTGCCACTTTCAATGTTTTGATGAAATTCCAATTCTCCTTGAATTCCTGATAAAATTGTCAGGTCTTGAACTAAAGATGGATCTGAACTATCTTCTGAATTCAGTATTGGTTCGTCAATTACCTCATTTGTTTCTGAAATTCGTTCGTCGTCAATAACAATATCACCAACGCACATCTCCAAATTAATTTCTTTCGCAATTCTTTTGTCGATTTTATAGCAATTTGATACATCAATTTGGACGCCTAGAGATATAATTTCGGCAAATGCATCGTGTTTGGCTTTTTCCAAAGTTTCTTTAATATCCGTTAAATTTGGTAGAACTGTACAAATTGAATTATTCCGGATAGACGAATTCTCTGTGTGATTGATACCGATTTTTTTTTCCCGCGGAAACTCAAACGTAGTCGATGAATCATGTGTATCAGATGATGCAATGTCATCTTACAACTGGATGCGTTTTACTTTATGCGTAATATCTAATAAGCTAGAATTAACTATCGTCGAATATGTTGAACTCATTGATCTCAGTCTCCTAAAAAAGCTTTCGCATGGTTGACTACTGAAGTTTAGTGGAATAAACATTTCTGGGGTATCCATGTTTCGTAAGTGGGATATTGCGTTTATTAGACTGTGACCATTAATTTCAATGCACTGTAACGGGTTTTTCCGAGGTTCGGGTAACCAAGGAAGATAAGCCGAATACAAACCGGGGGCCAACGGGTAGGTAGGGGATGCTGTTGGGCGCCAGACTTCCTTAGAAGTCCTCTCTCTCTCTCTCTCTGGGACCCTCCGACTAACTACTACGATAGAGGGATTTCGTAGGGGCGAGGAATAAAGACACCAGTTGTTTGATTGAAAATACGTATTTATTTAGAAAAAGAAAAAAAGAAAAGGTGGCGAATTTAGGACCACGCCCGCTACCTGGCGTATGTAAGATTAGGAAAATATTAACTTGACTCTACTCTACTATAAATTACGTTATTAAATAAATTATCAAAAGAAAAAGCAAAATGAAAACTGACTAGACTCAAAAATACAAAAAAAACTATAAACTAGTAGTTGCACTACCGTGCTCTTGAGAGGGACGGTAGGGAGGACCAAGTCGACTCGACCTACGGTCTACCTCTCTCGCTCTGGCTACGGGACAGTCAGCTGTCACCGTAGCGAGAGTGCGTGCCTCTCTCGACGTCTCTCGCTATACTGTCGCGGCGCGCGGTATAGCGGCGGCGGAGAAGTGAAGGGGCAGGCAGCGGTTCAGGAGAAGCGACAGAGCTCTGACACGCCGCAGCTGAGTGCGAGGCGTGACGTCAGCCGCTCTGTGGCCAATATGGCGTCGAACTGAATTCGGTCGCGATCGGCGCAGCGGTGACCAATCTTGGCACGGCTACGCGCAACGAAAACAGGCGTACCGGTGTGCTGTATTTTTGAATCCAACGGTTCGCGGGGAACGGTTGGGATTCAGACACACGGTTTCGAGGCCTAGGGAAAAATACGGGGTGCGGGTTGTACTATAGGGAGTATCGACTAGAGATCGGATTGATCCTACCTGGGGGTGACGGTCTCGCTGCCTCGGTTACGACGGTATTAATCTGTAAGACGGTCGGAGAGCCGGGTGGATGCAGGGGTCGTCAAAATCCAAAGCAGTAGTCAAAGTCCAAGATCCAAATCGATAGTCCAAAAGCACGCCGGGTCGATATCCAAACAAAACAAATCACTCCAACACTCGTCACACGCTCCACTCCACTCTCTACACTCTCTCCTCTCACTCTAAACTCTCTCTCTCTCTCTCTCGCCTTCCAAAATTAACTTTTCAAAAACTTCTAAAAATGCACGAGGCTACTCAAAGTTTTCCAAAGATGGAAGTGATTTCTCTTCCGTATTTAGTACCAACCGGCATCACCCGGCCTGCGGGCGCTGGCGGCGACCGCGTCGCCATAAGCGAGGGTCTGCGGCCAATAGGCTCCGCAGGGAAGTCGGGCGGCGCGATTTAAATCGGGCGGCCGGACTTCGGCACCACCGTAGTCCGGTTTAGCGGAGGTCTAACGTTGCCACGTTACAGCACAAATAAGTATTTAGCGTAATGAAATTTTCTTGAACTAAATATTGCTCATTACTATTTATCCACGCTCTCCATAATCTCAGAAAATATATGCAAAACCAGATATTATAAACTCTTTCAATCGCGCTGATATCTGTACATAAAAAACTACTTAGCGTCAAATATGTAATCTTCAAGTAACAGATAGTACCGTCACTTCTTTCAACATGTTCCTTTAATAATCTGCCGACTTTTGGGTCGGAAATTTTCAAAACTGATGCAAAGTTCATTTTGTCTTTGATAGAAATATCATTCTGATTCAAACAATGTCTATCTTTGGATACGGTATCAATCAATATTTTCAGATGACCTAATGAAATAATATAATCTCCTATGGGTAATACAATAGAGGGCTTAAGAAGTCTTGTGCGGAGTTTAGTACCTACGTGAACTGTATCTTGAACTACAATAAAGTCTAGCTGCGAATCTGCTTGGAATCCTGGAAGGCAAGCTGTTGAAGAACCTGTGTCATCTAATCCTAGTTTAGTCTTTATCCTCATTGCTTTCAGTAAGCGTGTATCTCCATCAGATGCAATACCAAAAACAGTAATATTTTCTTCATTTAGGCGACTAATTATGTACTTCCATCGGTTCATCACATCTTCTGTTTTGAATTTATTGTCAGTTCCAAATAGACACAGACAAAAAGAGGGTGCATTTACCACTAATGGTTGCGCAATTATTACGTAGACTAAATTAGCAATATTTTCATGGTCGAAATAATCTTGTATTTTTCGAGCAGAAGAAGCCACGAAAGAGTATTTGATCGGCATGCTTTCATTATTCAAGGGTAAAACAAATCCAGTCACTTGATTAGTTTTTGAGTCGTATTGAATGCGGCCGGTGATGCGCGTTGCATCTTCGCTGAGCCAAATAGTTAGAGGTAGGTTTCGACTTACTAAAAACGATTTCAGATCTTTCACTTGACAATCTCCTTCTATTATTGCACAACTATTATCGGAAAGCGTTCTACTAATTGTGCTCAGAGATGGCAATGGTAAATTTGCGCATAAAGTCTCATAAGTCATTCTTCATCCGATCATAAATAAGTATGTTGAAAAGAGTTTTAATTCATCATCATATCGATTTGGCCTTTTTTTGTATTTGCATTATTCACCGCAGTATTCATCAATTTTTGCGGAAATACACTGATATTTTCCATAGATTTATTCTCGGACTTATTTATAGGATTTCTAACTAATGAATCAGATGAAATATTTATTTCTTGATTTTTCTCTTGCAAACAAGAAGCTAATGAGTCTTGCAAATGTTTGTTACGTTGTATTTGTAATTGTAAACTATTCATCAAGGGGTAAAACTGCGTTATTCGTGACTGACTACGAAGCTGACTACCATCTGATGACATCTCTAGCGTTGAATGCATTTTACGCCTTCGGCGCGTAGATCGAGTATTGTCGCAGTGAAGTGTTTTCTGTTGAAACTTATTGAAATCAGATTTTCGAACACTTGTTGATGCTATTGCACTTTCATCCAAATAGGCTGTCCGATAACTACTTGGAACTACTATTCCCCCGCAGGATCACCGTAACTCGAGTCGTGAATGATGCTGAGCGAGCTGCTGATCACATGGGATATAGATGGAGATCTTGGTTGTAAATCCGATGGCTGTTCCCTTGACTGTACAGTTGGTTGTTGAATAAATAATTCATCTGTGGATTTATCAACTATGTCCTCGGATATGTCTATTTGTATCAGTTTCTGATGAGTCGCCGATGGACTGATGGGTACTTGCGAGATTTCAGAAAACTGCTCGGGAAACTGGTATTGAGATGAACTTTCGGAAGAGCTGAATTTAAAATCTTTTTCAAACTCTTCATTGTTATTCGGGATGTCTTTCTGCGCGTTAGATTTTTGTGAATTTTCAGCCCACCCCCTGGCAATATTTATATTTTGTTGTGTCTTGGGTTGTACATTCTGTAGCATTTGTAGAACATCGTGCGATCTTCCACGCGAATAATTGTTCTTGAGGCTTGTTTCAAATTTGCTATCTTTTTTATCATGGCAAGTGATGTGTCGAATAAAGTTAGAAATTATCCATCTCTGCTTACTGCTGTTTAGAGTTGAGCTTTTGGTACACTTAGTTAATTTTGCTGAATGTGTGCACAGAGGACACTGGATCTGAGCCACGTAGGTAAAATCATTAGGATAATTATTATCATTATAATTCTCTGATACTGATACTTCAATTTTTATGTTTCCTTGTAATTTAATTCTTGCTTCCGGGGGTACATTTTCTAATCGCACTGTTTTCATCGAGTTTTGAATTAGTTTTGTCAAGGTCTGATGTTCCGAGCGTATCTTTATCGTTGGGTCATCCTGCATTGTAGAATTAGAAGAATCTGAAGGAGAATCTGTATCATTTAGACGCACTTCATCGCGAATTGCCGAATGAGGAGCTTTCACAGGCTTGTTGAGCTTATTTCGAGGCTTATTTTTCGTTGAGTTTTTCGCTGAGTTTTTCATTTTCAAAAGTGAATGCACTTTATTGTCTTCGTTATTTTCACTCGAATCAGATAGCAATCGTTTCCGAATCTGCCAGAATGTGCTCGGCTGGTTTTTAACAAAATTAACAAGTTCTCTTATCAAAACTTTATCACCGATCATAAATTTGAAGTCTGCTGGAGAATCTGCGAAATGGCCGTAATAATCACTCAGGGTTCCTGATTTTATAAGTTTTATCATTTTTGTTTTTGTGAAAGTTTCCACTTCGGTTAATATGTCATCTGTTATATTTTTGAACGCCAAGGAATTGTCTAAATTATTCAGACGCATAATGTTTTTAATGTAAATTGGGACGAAGGTTCCTGTATAGTTTTCGATCAAGGACCAAAACCGATTCACCATCTGTGATTGTATATTTGGTTTTTCGATGTCGTCATTCGGTTGATCTGCTGTTTGTTTATTGAATCCTAAATTCTCGTGCTCGGCCATTTCTGGACCAGCTATTTACTCCGTCTGAAGAAGGCGAGAAAAAAATAAAAATGATCATCAAAAATGCAATTCACAACATAACTATATAACCGCACGCAAACGCATTATCGCCGGCATATCAAGATATAGTGTATAAATTATATAGTCAATGTAGATCATACCATTTTTTAAAATCATTTTTCTCAAGGTTTTTTGATATTCTCGAAACTATTCAGCTTACTTTGTAATTCAATTGCCGCTCAAATGATAACTATGTAAAAATACCTCGAAAATACTTACTTTGTTTATACACTTCTGTAGCCTATATTCTCCGACTTCTTCTGCAGCTTCTATTTTTCTCTTGACGTGCACTCACTGAAAATGTTACGTCGAAGTGACGAGTCCTGACTCATAGAATCGATCAAGAATCGCTCCTACTGCAGGAACGCCTCCTCGAGCGTGTTAAAACAATCTTGAAGTTCGATCGACTTTGTGTTTGCAGAAAGACGCGATTTCATGCTTGGACCATGCGATTTCAAGTGATTACACATGTAATTTCGAATGATCTCATGCGATTTCAAGCGATTTCAAGCGATTACAAGGGACTTTTGATAATTTAACGCGATTTCGAGCGATTCCAAGTAATTGAGCGATTTTTTAAATCTGTTTTTTTTACCGATTGCATCAAGAGTGGTTAGTGATTTCCACAAGTGAATAGCCCCTTGGTATTATCATTGATACTTGGCAAAAACTAATAAAAATATTATATTTCCAATATAATAATTATATTATAATTGTAATTCAATTATTACGCACGATGATTTACGCGCAGAGTCATCTGTCGGGCGTTTCGTTAGCCGAGGACCGTCTCATGTCTCACGATCAGCGGTCAGAAATCGACAATTTTACACTATTTACATCTTGACTACCGCTCTACTTTCGGTTTGATCGCCCCATTGTTGCGTGAAGCAACAAAATTTTTAGACACAAATGTTCGTCATTGCATGTAGACTAGGGGTACGTTGCCGGTTTTTGCGTTTTTGACGCGTAGACTTTGATATTAACCAAAATAGGTGACAAGGACGCACTTGACGAACATAAAAAATTAATTTTTCTCGATTTCAACGGATCTCGGGTACTGGATCGAACCTATTCGTCCCTAATCATCGAATAAATCCATTATATATCATTTTTAACCATCGTTTCGGAGTTTTTTCGATGTTTTACTTTTTTTTAAAGCCGGTAAAGGTAGGACTAGGACATGCTCTTAAGCCGAATACAAACCTGGCCCAACTTGTAGGTAGGGGTTGTTGTTGGGCGCCACACTTCGTTGGAAGTCCTCTCTCTCTCTCTCTCTGCGACCCTCCGGCTAGCTACTAGGGGTAGAGGGATTTCGTGGGAGCGAGAAATAATGACACCAGTTGATTTTAGGTTTACAATGATTTATTAAAAAAAAAAAGAAAAAAAGAAAAAGGTCGCGAATTTGTTTCACGCCCGCTACCTGGCGTATTCCAATTTATAATAGTGACTCTAATCTATATTTAATATTTCGAATGAACTATTTCCAATTGCTAATGCTAAGGCGACGATCGTTCTCGACGGTCGCAGTCTCTCCCTCTCTGGCTACTTGACAGTCGGCTGTCACTGTAGCGAGATGGCGTGTCTCTCTCGATGTCTCTCGGAGGACTGGCGCGGCTCACCTACACGAAGTTGGCCGAACAACTTCGATTATCGAATTTTTTTTTATTACGAATCGTTTGTTGGTCGTTTGTAGGTGATTGTTGGATAGTTAAAGTTGTTTGTTGGATCGTAGTTTTTTAGTTAAATCCAAAATAAAATTTGGCATAAAGTTAGCCGGACGATTTTTATTTTCTAATATTTTTCAATGGTTCGGGGGTCCAATCGATGCGCAGTCGTTTGTTGGACACGAATATAGCGATTAGAACGTTTGTTGGTTCGTGATTTGGTTAAAAAAGCAAAAAAACATTTCAGCAATTCAAAATAAAATTTGGCATAAAGTTAGCCGGACGATTTTTATTTTCTAATATTTTTCAATGGTTCGGGGGTCCAATCGATGCGCAGTCGTTTGTTGGACACGAATATAGCGATTAGAACGTTTGTTGGTTCGTGATTTGGTTAGAAAAGCAAAAAAACATTTCAGCAATTCAAAATAAAATTTGGCATAAAGTTAGCCGGACGATTTTTATTTTCTAATATCTTTCAATCGTTCGGGCGTCCAATCGATGCGCAGTCGTTTGTTGGACACGAATATAGCGTTTCGAACGTTTGTTGGATCATTATTTTCTTATGAAACGTAAAAAAAAAAACGAACGGCCGATTAGGCTGCAGTGAGCCGTGAGACTAGCCGGTTGGCCCTTTGTATTTTGCATTCATTTCATTTTCCTCATTACATACTTGGATTTCCTTTGAGGACATCTAATTAGTACTTCATCGTTTGTCGTGGATTGACGGTCAGGACTAACGAGATCCGAATGTTTGCCGCATCACGATTCCCGTTCAAAAAATTTCAGTATCATCACATGTTTCGGTATTACATTGGGAACTTTCCATCTACAGACAACAATCGACACAGTCAGACAGTACTATGATTGGCTGGATCTAACGGAAGGGACCAATCGTATTGCTGTGTGCCTGACTGTGTCGATTTTTGTCTGTAGATGGAAAGGTCCCATTAGCTTTACGTAGGAACGCCGACATACACAATCTGAATTTAGAATTACTTCGAAGTTCATTTCTTTGTTTTTCCCGCCATATTTTCTGGCAGTTTTTCTTTCCACGTGAGGCTTAAGCCTGGTGCGATCTCGCTGGTGACGAAAAGTGTGGGAGTGTTTTGTAAGTTATCGAGCAAGTTATGTCCTCATTGTTATTTTCCACGATGTCTGTTGTTACCATCATATGAGATGGCTAATTTTTCTGATTCAAATTTGTCATGAACGATCGAATTATCTGAAACAAAGAACCTCATAGGTTATGTCGGTCTTTTTACTGCTGCTGCACTTTTGTACACTTTGTACAATCTAAAATACTGCATCTGATTGGTCCGATTCTGTGATAGTGTGAAAAGTGTAGAAAAGTGTAGTAAAAAGACCTCTACTTGAAAAAGTGTAGATAAACAAGCCTATTATCCCATGCACGTTTAAGATCTAATTAGCACGTTTCAAATAATCCTTCAAATATCGTCCACTTTGGATATTTGACTTATGAACCTGCACCTATTACAGATTGTGAATGATATAGAATCAAAGACGTACTAGTATAGAGTAGACGTACTTTTAAATTCAATCCAAAATGTGTCTGCTTATTTGTTGAAGGGCAATTTGGAGAGCGCTGACACCTCCATTATATGGCAATACAGGTCAATAATTCTAACCATATTTCTGATCTTATGCATAGTAACGGAAACATTTTATCCCCGATTTTTACCGATTATTTAGATGCGAGAGCTTGCTTGGGATGGTTATGAACTTCAGCACGAAGCATGATTATACAAATGCCAAAATGTGATTCATGCTAAACTTACAATTCTGGGAAAAGAAACTACATACATAAAACCGGTAAATTTCATTCGAATTACAGTGTTATTGAGATCATTTACTTGTTGGTGATAATGAGAATGACACAGGAATCCAATCTATAAACTAAATTCAAACATTAAGGCCTAATGTGCAATTTAGGTAATGTAGAAGACGGACAGCTCATGATGCCACTATATTCAGATTATGCACAATCGTGGAGCTTGGGATGTATCTCATCTTAGCCTAATTCCATCAACACAAACCACCTGCTACTGTATACATAGTCTACTGAAGAATACGAAAATCTAACTCACTTGCAAACTGTATGTGAAAAGCAGAAGAGGAATTTATAGTGAGTCACGATGCCACTGATTTCTGCAAGTGCTATTAAATAGACAATTGAAGATAAATTAAAGATTATTCTTAACACTCGAATCTTCTGTGACAAAAATTAATGTCGAGATGTTAGCACCTGTTGATTTGAACACTACGAAACGCATCCCATTCTCTTTTCACAGAACATTACCAACGTGTTTTATTGGTCAAGTTTATTTTGCAATAATAAGAACGTTATTCTCTGTTTGAACATAGGCTTAAACTCTAAAATGTTTGTGATATGAGATAAAATAATCTGTAAGGTACCTAAATTGAACTTACATTTGAGGTTTTCGGCAATTTATATCACTGTTACATAATTTCAGGTAAAATATGCCTCGTGTTGCTGCAGTAAGCGTACAAAATGCCGTTGCGGCTATCATACAGTTTGGGTCACACTTTGGGACTGAAAAACTGCCAGCATGGTCATCCGAAATATGGAAACAGATGTCTACCACTCTGAATGGTGCGTGGACTGCAGAATGCGTCTATACCAATGTCACTAAGAATAGAAGGAACATACTAGATCTCGCAAGAAAAGAGATGAACATTTCAATTTCTGAAATAGTAGATCACAACAATAATTTGAGTTTAGAAGAAACAACAGTGAGCATCGTAGAAAAATCAAGTGACAGCGAGGTTTCTTTAGAATCAGGCGGTATCGGGATAAATCAACAAAACTTGGAGACTTTCGACTTGGTATTAACCGAGCTACAATGGACAGAGATCAAACCAACTGCAATCGCCACAGATTCTGAGAAATGCTCTGTAAGACCGAAACTCAGTTTGACGCCAGGTGTATGGACAAATGTAATTTCGATTGCAATGTGGCATCAATTTCGAATGCCGTGTGCATTCGTATTCAAACGAGCAGATGTATCACTATCCAATGATGAGCAGATATATGAAATAAAAATCACAGGCGCATGCAAAAGTAAAAAATGTGCAAATATTTTTTATGGACATGCTGAAAAAAATTTAATTTCCAAGGGTCTAGTCATTAAAGTTCGGGCACGAGACACACGTGACGAGAAGCATGATGTGGTTAAACGTCCCCTCAATGGTAAAAGACGTAAAGAGGCTCAAAAAGATATTAAACATGAGGGAGCAGCTACCTGGAAAAAGCGAGAAGCACGGAAGTGTATACAACCCGGCGATGTTGAACCACCAATTTTACCTCATAGTAGCGTTCTTCAGCAAGCTCGTCAAGAATACTTGAATGCAGAACTAAGCATAAAGAAAAATGATTCGCGTGACCTTGTACGGACGATTGAGGAAATGGCATTGAAGCAAGAATACTCTGGCATCATCCACAGTGTCAGTTCACGACCGTTTTACGTATTTTATTGTGCCCCGGCTCAATTGCATGCATATAAAGAGTATTGCCGACTCAACAGAGGATCAAACTTTATATGCATTGATGCTACTGGTAGCGTGGTAAAAACCTTGGGTCGAAGTGATGGCACGAAAACAGGACACATTTTTTTGTACTCTATTGTAATTCACTTTGACAGTACGACAATTGCCATTAATCAGATGCTCTCGGAACAGCATGATACTGAATTCATCGAATTTTGGTTAAAACGATGGATCCGAGGAGGAGCAACAAAACCGAAGGAGGCTGTATGTGATTATTCACGGGCGCTTCTTTCAGCGCTAAGTCTGGCATTTAACAACCAGACTGTCAAAGCCTACGTTAGTTCCTGCTTCAGCCAAATATTGAAACCAAGATCCGAAATTTCCGAGAAAGCTGCAACTCGCATAAGAGTGGATGTTGCTCACTTAATTCATCTAATCTGTAGGTGGAAGTGCTTTAAGAGTCTAAGGCATCCATCCATCAAGGAATTCTTTGTTCGCTGTCTTGCGCTCATGGTGGAGTGCAAATCCCTCTCAGATTTCGAAGAAATCCTGATCCTCACTTGTGTTGTGGGTTCGCAGACGCATGAGGATGCACAGCTTGTAATTACTGAAGCCAATACAGCCAGAGAAGCTCGAAAAAAGCTGGAAAATTATATTGCGAATTGGGGTGTAAATGTCGAGATTAGTATCGAAGATCCAATCAAGGACCGAGCAAAGGACCGTCCAGAATCGTTCGAGCTTGATGACATCAATGCACCCGACAGTTGCAAGGATAATAATATTATTGCATGGATCCAACAGAGAGTATCTAGAGCTACCGAGACGAGAATAGCTGGTCAAGAATTAAATCCTTTTTATCTTCCTGATTTTATAAAGAATATGTCAAGACTTTGTCGCGAATTTCCTCTCTGGACTATGGTTGGAATGGATTACAGTACTCAACGGGCGACATCTAGTTATGTAGAAGCCTATTTTAACGATATTAAGAACCGGGTCTTTAAGAACACATCGCGGCCAATCCGTGTCGATAAATTCATTAAAATACATGCTGTTGACATCGCTGGGGCCACCTCACTTTTTTCGTCAAAACTAATCCAATTCAATATGGAACGATGTGAGGACCCATGTGCACAACAGCAAATTTCTGAAGAGGTTTCAAATAATACCAAAGTACAATTTGTAACTCAGAACATAGCTGATTCAAATTCAGCACCTATTAAAAGTTTGGGTCGTGAATTCCAAAGCATACACGCAATCAACTTCGATGACTCAGACTTGATCCCTTTTCAAAATCAATCTAGGCAGGATAGTGAAACTATCATCGATGACTCAGTTTGCATGCCTATCGAAGAAGAAAACAATGGAGAACTTGATATTATCCAAAATGATTCAGATCTGATGTCCACTGAAAACTGGCGCGGAAAAGCTAAACCAGTTAAAGCCAATGAGCCAGACTTCATGCCCATTGAAGATTGGAGTGAAAACGTCTCAAACATTCACATATCGAACCCTGTCGCATCAATCAGCAACGACCAAAGCTTTATTACAATCGAAAGTCGGTACCGAAAAACTACAGCACTTAGCGTCGAAGATGCAAACTCTTTTGAACAGCGATTGGATCAATCCTGTGACCTAAATTCTAGAATAGATCTACCGTGTTCGACTCGCTTGGAAGACGAGTTAAACAATAATACTGAGCTGATTTTGCAGGCATTAGCTGATCATTCATACTCGAAACTTGAAGGCCTCACTGCATTCGAAAATCTAACAGGAGCTGCTTCTCTAGATCGAATAGATGCATCACTAATGATAAGCACAAACGTGCCTGCGGAACAACAGCTTAAATCCTCTGAGGAATTTCTACAAATCAGAGATCGGAGTGATGCTGCAGCATACACAAATGTGGCCATGGAATACCATAATACTTCTGTGGGGGAAGATAAAGCCTTTCATGAAGTGAATCCCAGACAGTGTCCATTGACAGCTTTGGAGCATCATGACCCAATATTGCCAAAAATTTCCACAGAAACAGACAGAGCCAAACTAAAGCCTACAAAAATCAGTAAATATTTCAGACCGTATCCAGAAGTCCGCCAAATGAATGTGCTCCAAACAAAAAGAAAAAAAACGTCAATGCTTGTAAATGGATTGCATTGTCCTGCGGTTAATATAAATAAGCAGTCATTCTTTGTGCACAGAACGTGTAGTTTTGATTCTCTCGTACAATTATTGCTAACAGGTGCTCTCGATCATATTGAGTACTCCACCTTCATTAAAACCTCAACAAATAAGACTCTGCAATTGGTTTGGCAGCTTACTCAAAGCGGTGTGACACAGAAAACTTACTCGGAAAGGATTGTTATTCTAAAACAATTCTGCCCAGTAAAAGTACAAATGAGTACAGACAAACGTGTCCTGTCATATATGATTGATGCAGAATTAAGTATTGCCCATCTAGTGGAACAAGTTATGAAATCAGATCCTAGTGTTGAGAATATTGAAGAGTGTCCGAACTCCGGTCGTCGAGTATATCCGTGCATATCGCTGGCCCCAAATCACAAGACTATTGGAAAATATGGCTTTGGTTCTCTAGAAAAGGGATTGGAATTTCAGTCTCCAATATACAACATTCGCTGTCGTGATCCATGCCCAGGGAAATATACACTTCTCAGGCAATTGAACCATCATATGTTCATCGAACTGGACATTCGTCCGAATCTACAAGCCGCCTGCGGTTTAAAATGTATGCTGCGGCAAATTCCGACCATATTACACTTGAAACAAAATCCACAGTTGATTTGCGAATATTGGTACGTTGAACTACTTTCACTCTCATGCATTTTTTAAGTCCTTTTTGGATGATTTTTTTCACGAATCTTTTCCTAGGCTTGTTGGAGTAGTAGCGTACACACCTGGTCATTATTCGGCCTACTGTCTCCGTACGAGTGGACATTGGGAATTCTACAATGACTTGCTACCAGATATGCGCACATGCAGTTCGGACACCAACATCGAACCCCATCTCGCTCTATACATTCGAAAGAATGAAAGAAAATGAGCTTACCTTATACTTACCACAGAAAGTTTTTGCGAAACAGAAACGTAGACCATACGTTGTTCACTATATCTGGAATTTAGTTTCCTAAGTCAAGACTAATGGTCGCAAAATATTGTGATAATTACTATAAGCTTACCTTATACTTACCATAGAAAGTTTTTGCCAAACAGAAACGTAGTCCATACGTTGTTCACTATATCTGGAATTTAGTTTCCTAAGCCGAGACTAATGGTCGCAAAATATTGTGATAATTACTATAAGCTTACCTTATACTTACCATAGAAAGTTTTTGCCAAACAGAAACGTAGTCCATACGTTGTTCACTATATCTGGAATTTAGTTTCCTAAGTCAAGACTAATGGTCGCAAAATATTGTGATAATTACTATAAGCTTACCTTATACTTACCATAGAAAGTTTTTGGCAAACAGAAACGTAGACCATACGTTGTTCACTATATCTGGAATTTAGTTTCCTAAGTCAAGACTAATGGTCGCAAAATATTGTGATAATTACTATAAGCTTACCTTATACTTACCATAGAAAGTTTTTGGCAAACAGAAACGTAGACCATACGTTGTTCACTATATCTGGAATTTAGTTTCCTAAGTCAAGACTAATGGTCGCAAAATATTGTGATAATTACTATAAGCTTACCTTATACTTACCATAGAAAGTTTTTGCCAAACAGAAACGTAGACCATACGTTGTTCACTATATCTGGAATTTAGTTTCCTAAGTCAAGACTAATGGTCGCAAAATATTGTGATAATTACTATAAGCTTACCTTATACTTACCATAGAAAGTTTTTGGCAAACAGAAACGTAGACCATACGTTGTTCACTATATCTGGAATTCAGTTTCCTAAGTCAAGACTAATGGTCGCAAAATATTGTGATAATTACTATAAGCTTACCTTATACTTACCATAGAAAGTTTTTGGCAAACAGAAACGTAGACCATACGTTGTTCACTATATCTGGAATTTAGTTTCCTAAGTCAAGACTAATGGTCGCAAAATATTGTGATAATTACTATAAGCTTACCTTATACTTACCATAGAAAGTTTTTGCCAAACAGAAACGTAGACCATACGTTGTTCACTATATCTGGAATTTAGTTTCCTAAGTCAAGACTAATGGTCGCAAAATATTGTGATAATTACTATAAGCTTACCGTATACTAACCATAGAAAGTTTTTGCCAAACAGAAACGTAGACCATACGTTGTTCACTATATCTGAAATTTAGTTTCCTGAGCTGAGACTAATGGTCGCAAAATATTGTGATAATTACTATAAGCTTATCTTATACTTACCATACAACGTTTTTGATACACAGAAACGCAAGTTGAGCTATGCATGATATAGCATACTCAAAGAATCCTCATCACGTTACGTAACATATGCAAAAGTTTAACATTGTACAAATATTCCTATTTAAAGTATTATAGCTAATCCAGGTAGTAATCAGGTTTTCTCAAAATATCCTTAGCTAACGAATTTAAAGCGATCTGATAATCTTCATAGGTAATAGCCAAGCTCTATTGTTGTATCTACCCAAAAATACTACAAACCTGCTCAAATATCTTTTATGTAGTTTTTAAGTTCATAATACATAGTTAAGAATACAAAGTGAAACTATAAATTATTTTTTATCATTCAAACGAGATGGATGAAGTTTTAATTCGTAGAATGTTATTAGAATTATCACCCAACTAACATCGATGTATATGTATTCATAGGCATCAGTATTTTTCTGAATGAATATCTTCAAAATATCCAATTAAGTTACATTATATCATACACTGGATTATAGTTCATTGAGCTAATGCGTCTGCTATATAATTACAAATATTTTACACGTAAGTCCTAATGGTAGTATACCATATGAGGTCAATACATTGTAAAGCTGTGACTTCTTAAAATCAAACTTCATCCAGGTGGACTCCCCCGATAAAAACTCAGTTCCGATGCCATATCCCATGAAATATAACGAGCGTTAGTGATGTGCCTGAAAGGAAAAAAGAAATCTGTAAAGAAGCCATACATCTCAAGGTAGAACCATAACTTTATAGGCTTTCCCCATGAAAGCAACGAATGAACGAATAAAAATTTGAATTGATTAGTCACATCTTATATCCCGATTTTGCAAACATTCACCATCAAAATGACTTTGTGTTTAGTAAAACTTTAGGACCAGATTTTGCAAGTGTATGGGCAGGGCAAGAAAAATCTCAGAGAAAATTTTAAACGAACAGAATCTCTTTCATCTCAACAATTAGAGTAGATTACTCGATCTAGGAAAAATAAATCAAACTTTAGATTCAAATGTCATGGCCCATCCGTGACTGCTGCTCAATTACTAAGGTTGTGCTGAAGAATGCACAAAATGATCAACCCATGCATTGCCAGCAACATTTTTTATTACTGCGACCTTGATTCACCTGATGATATAATCAGTTTCATGTACTTATATAAAATGGATATAACCTAACCTTAGTAAAAGAGAACAAAGGCTTACCTTATAGACTGTCTGGGAGGATCAAACTAATCGGTAACCGTACTAATTCAACCATCAGTGTACAGTGCGCTTAATAGGATTTCAGATGCCGGCTCGTGTAGGTTTTTCCGATATTTATTTATGGGAGAACTCATGATCTGTTTTTGTTCCCAATTCGTATCCTCTAGCTGGCTCACTATTCTGATGAGAGTTTCTCAGGTAGATCTGAAAGACATGCAACAAATTTAAATGAATAATGTATGTAAGCTTAATGAAATGGATTCTGAGCCGGATGTGTTTGACAATTGAAGAAACAGCCAATCGGCGCTCTGCATTTTTGTAATCCAGAGCGCCGATTGGCTGTTTCTAGAATTGTCAAACACATCCGGCTCAGAATCCATTACGTTTAGACAAAAAGCCGGCCTGTTAACATAGTTGAAGATCAGTGATTATGAGTCTCTGTCATAAGCAGTGACCATTTTTATCGAATTTGAAGTATTGCTAAAATAAAGCGAATCGTGCTCTGACAAACATTCAGATTTTGTTATTCCTGACCGACAAACGATGAAGTAGTAATATTAGATGCCCCCAAAGGAAATCCAAGTATGTAATGAGGAAAATGAAATGAATGCAAAATACAAAGGGCCAACCGGCTAGTCTCACGGCTCACTGCAGCCTAATCGGCCGTTCGTTTTTTTTTTTACGTTTCATAAGAAAATAATGATCCAACAAACGTTCGAAACGCTATATTCGTGTCCAACAAACGACTGCGCATCGATTGGACGCCCGAACGATTGAAAGATATTAGAAAATAAAAATCGTCCGGCTAACTTTATGCCAAATTTTATTTTGAATTGCTGAAATGTTTTTTTGCTTTTCTAACCAAATCACGAACCAACAAACGTTCTAATCGCTATATTCGTGTCCAACAAACGACTGCGCATCGATTGGACCCCCGAACCATTGAAAAATATTAGAAAATAAAAATCGTCCGGCTAACTTTATGCCAAATTTTATTTTGAATTGCTGAAATGTTTTTTTGCTTTTTTAACCAAATCACGAACCAACAAACGTTCTAATCGCTATATTCGTGTCCAACAAACGACTGCGCATCGATTGGACCCCCGAACCATTGAAAAATATTAGAAAATAAAAATCGTCCGGCTAACTTTATGCCAAATTTTATTTTGGATTTAACTAAAAAACTACGATCCAACAAACAACTTTAACTATCCAACAATCACCTACAAACGACCAACAAACGATTCGTAATAAAAAAAAATTCGATAATCGAAGTTGTTCGGCCAACTTCATGTAGGTGCGCGGCTCGCTGTAAAGCAGTAGCGGAGAGGTGGTGGGGACGGCTGGGGAAGCGCCGGTGCTCTGACACGCAGCAGCTGAGTGCGTTGTGTGACGTCAGCAGTCCGTAGCGATATGGCGTCGGCGCGATCTCGGTGAATATCGGCGCAGCGGTGACCAATCCTGGCACGGCTTTACGCACGACAATCAACACGTGACGCTGTTCTTGTCGTTTGAATCCAACGGTTCGCTGGAACGATTGAATTCTAACACGTGATGGTGAGTCTACAATGGGGTACCAGCGCGTCGACGATCGACGCTACGCGTACGCTCTGACGTCACGAACGGGCTGTTGCCAACCTTCGTTCTCACTGTTCGTTCAGCGTACCGCCGTTCCTTGTTCAGCGCTATGACAGCCGATAAAAATTTCCTATTACAGCTAAGCAGCATTTGAAGTTTGTGAACTGCTTGTTGGGAGATGCTTGTTTAGTTATAATGCAAAATCAATTAATTATTCATAATAATAGTAATTAGGGGGGTATAGGATTTCATATTTTTTATTTTCAGGAATGTTATTGTTTTGGTGGTAAAAATGAGCGCACGAAGTGAAGGAAATGTATCGAAAAACTTGAGGCTTGACATTATTGTGATTATTTTTATAGGATATACATATTATTTTTTGATTTCGAAATGTTGAAAATCTTGAAATATACATAATGTTTCGAATAAAAATGATAATCTCGAATGGGAACTGTTATATTATCACCCCTCAATTATGTTACCTTGATGAGTATTATTTGCAGTACGAATTGCAAATAAATTTCGCAATACTGTCGGTTGTAAACACATATTTTCGAATACAGTTTCTGTTTGTACCAAAATCTAGGTATTAATAGTTTGTGTAAAATAAATGGCCCGGAATGTTTTGTGATTTTGTTTATTTTTTTCTCGCAATTGATTCACATAAGTTTGTGTAAGAATGGTTATTTTAGATCATAACGATTACAATACTAGTGTTTATAATTGAAAGAATTTGATCAGTTCTGATGAAGTTTCATAAGTGTTGCATTATTGGGAACTTGGAGTGGCTTGGAATCAAGTTCATGTATTAATCAAGTATCTCCTGTATAATCAATTTATTTTATTGAGGATTGGTTACTACATTTTACACGCTTGCTTCTACAGTACACTTCCTTTTTGGTAGATAGTTCTACCTCTCTCCGCAAGAGACGCTTGAGCTCTTCCGAGGAGATTTTGGATGTGTTCAGCATCGAAGAGTTCATCGAGAAGAACCAATTTGAACCAAATTATTAATCGTATCTTGGGGTTGAGACTTCGATAAATTGAAGTAGGTAAGTGAGACGCACTTTATTGAAGCTTACTAAAAGTTCATTTAATAAATAACAAGGATAATTGTCATGTTGTAATAAATTAGTCCTCGTTACAGTCAGCGCAGTTTAAACCGCCACGTCTTGGGGTCTTCGAGAAATGCACGAATCCTAGACTGGACATCATGCCTGCGCCTGTAATTTCAAGGTAAAAATTATCACACATTCATTGCACGATATCGTAGTTATAACAAGCTCAACTAACCCTAAACATCACCATTCGAGGATGATTATGAACCGCTGTCATGTAGTCGTTACGACAGGCTATTGCCAGAGAGCCACAAACAGCTGCCAATTCCTTTGAAAAAAATAAGTGCTGTTTAATGGAATTAAGTTATTGAAAAACATGGATGTTGAAAAGTACGTCCCAGTCACACTAAACAGGTTCTCGGATAAGTTATAATTAACAACACAACAAGCGATGCGACATGTGATAATTTTTACCTTGAAATTACAGGCGCAGGCATGATATCCAGTCTAGGATTCGTGCATTTCTCGAAGACTCCAAGACGTGGCGGTTTAAACTGCACTGACTGTAACGAGGACTAATTTATTACAACATGACAATTATCCATGTTATTCATTGAATGAACTTTTAGTAAGCTTTAATAAAGTTTGTCTCACTTACCTAGATCAATTTATTGAATTCCTAACCCCAAGATACGATTAATAATTTCGTTCAAATTGATTCTTCTCGATGAACTCTTCGACGCTGCTTAATTTCCAGTTATAGGTTAAGGTGATTCGTTGATTGCATTAAGATATTATTTAAAACTGATTGATTGATTTTTGATAAATATTCGTAGAGTATTCACATAGGTTTTATTCACTTTATTAATCATTTGCTTCAAATAAACGAACATAACCGCAAATGTCAAGAATCGGCGATGTATTGGCAGTCAGCCGGCGTCTATCAACAATGGCTGCCGAGTTGCATCGACCGCGCGCTGAAATCAACCTAGGGATTTTCAGTGCAACGAGTGGCTATCCCCATGAAAATACGAAATATTAGTTGCCTGCGCCTATGGACCATTCTCTTTCACCTGTTCCTCGCGGTATAATTATGCATGATACAATTTCATAGAAAAAAACTCGAGATAGAATTTAATCTGTTGATACAAAAACAATTCTTTCCCCCCGCAAAGTTGTTTCAAGAATTATAACTCCCGAAAATTATCAAGTATGTTTCAAAGGAATGTGATTAGGAAAAATTTATTTGCAATGATAATAATCAGAAAGCAGAAACAATGGTTATTTTCTGCCACCAGTTGGCATACCGAGGTCCGAAGAACCCCCCACCCACCGTCGCGTCGGTTGTGCCCGGTTTTCATTGGCGTAGGACAAGAACTTTTATGCCACCGGCTTTCTGTGCAGCTGCTGCCTAACAAGTTGTCGATCGTGTTTCTTGCAACGGCAAAGAATCTCGAGGGCTATTCCAGGCTATTCTTTACGTACTGCGCTTCATCAAAATGCTCGATTACGTCCAAATATTTTATATCGTATTTCACTGGCTGAATCTAGTGCAGTTATACAGGGTGACCCAAGACCCCCGGACCGGAAGGAATGGGTGGATTCCTCGTTGGATTTTGAGACGAAATTTCCTTTTCGAAAACTTCGTCCGATCAACGGTGTCCAAGTTATTAAAGATAAAGAGTAGCCAATCAGCACCTCGCTTTAGGTCCGTGCCAGTGCCGGGTCAATAGTGAACGGCGGGCAGGGCCCGTGGTTTATTTTACATTTGGCTACTTTCTTCTTCACTTTACGATCGCCGCGTATTATTATTATTATTATTATTATTATTATTATTATTATTATCATTTTTATTATTATTATTATTATTTTTTCTTCTACCGGACCGTAGTTTTACGTGTCCAGGTTGACCGGACCGTAGTTTTTCGTGTCCAGGTCGACCGCACCGTAGTTTTCGGTGTCCAGGTCGACCGCACCGTAGTTTTCCGTGCCCAGGTCGACCGCACCGTAGTTTTCGGTGTCCAGGTCGACCGCACCGTAGTTTTCGGTGTCCAGGTCGACCGCACCGTAGTTTTCGGTGTCCAGGTCGACCGCACCGTAGTTTTCGGTGTCCAGGTCGACCGCACCGTAGTTTTCGGTGTCCAGGTCGACCGCACCGTAGTTTTCCGTGTCCAGGTCGACTGCACCGTAGTTTCCGATGTCCAGGTCGACCGCACCGATAAATTTATGAATTTGTACGGTGCGGTCGACCTGGACATCGAAAACTACGGTGCAGTCGACCTGGACACGGAAACCTACGGTGCAGTCGACCTGAACACGGAAAACTACGGTGCAGTCGACCTGGACACCGAAAACTACGGTGCGGTCGACCTGGACACGAAAAACTACGGTCCGGTCAACCTGGACACGTAAAACTACGGTCCGGTAGAAGAAAAAAAAAAAAATAATAATAATAATAATAAAAATAATAATAATAATAATAATAATAATAATAATAATAATAATAATAATGATAATAATACGCGTCGATCGTAAAGTGAAGAAGAAAGTAGCCAAATGTAAAATAAACCACGGGCCCTGCCCGCCGTTCACTATTGACCCGGCACTGGCACGGACCTAAAGCGAGGCGCTGATTGGCTACTCTTTATCTTTAATAACTTGGACACCGTTGATCGGACGAAGTTTTCGGAAAGGAAATTTCGTCTTAAAATCCAACGAGGAATTTACCCATTCCTTCCGGTCCGGGGGTCTTGGGTCACCCTGTATATGCGATGGCGTCCAAGGGGAAATCGTTTTCGGCGATGGTGGGTCAAACCGCACATTATTAATGAAATGCGCGATTTGTTTGGTGCATACCAAACACTGTTCGCGTATTTTATTCGTTATGATCACGAGGAATTCCGTAAGATGACGCGTATGACTCCGGATCAGTTTGAGTTGTTGCATGATCTGATAGGAAATCGTCTACAAAAAGTGAGTATGAGACGTCCATTGCCAACAAGACTTCGCTTGGCTCTTACCTTGAAGTAAGTAAATTTCAACATGAGTTTAAAATATCACCTAGATGTAAATCTAAATGTTACAATCTACCGTGCGATTATGTGGAAATTACAGGCTCCAAGCGCGCGAACTTTGATTTGCTCGAATATCATTGGCCGGCAAAATCGCGCCAGTAACTCCACCAACTTTTCAGTCATATCCCTAGTTCTGTCGTCTGCTGGATTCACCAGAAACATAACCTATTCCTGCCGCGGTCTGCCGCCATTTGTATTTGACAACAATCGGAAACAAACAGCAGACGGACTCTAGGGATATTCGTGCAGAGTCTGAAATTGGCGTCCTCGTAATAGTCGAATAAATCAGCGCCTGCGTGCTTGGAACCTGTAATTTCCACATAATCGCCCTGTATAACAACTGTTTGGAAAAACGCGCAATCAAAATAAAGCCCATTAAACTTCCTCATGCAGTCTCATATTCAAAATGTAAGTTTGTTGAAAGAGAAAACACTGCATCGGAAAAGATTAATCATACTCTGCAATGACGCGAATGGATCACCGATTTGTACTTCAATTACGAACAAAAATCAAATCCATGAAATATTACTGTTGCCCAATACTTTGCCACATACAAGCGTGAGTGGCGGGAAAATTATCCAATTTGCTATTTGTCGCTTGAATATTTCGTGTGAAAAACATTTTAAATAGTAATATTCATTCGAATTTATGTAGGTGAATAAATATTTCTGAATTTCGATATAAAACACATAATAATGTTGAAAAAAAATTTGACAATAGTTAGCGATGATATGCATTATTGAAGTAAATAAAATAAATCATCAATGAAAATTTCATGAAGATTGAAGAAGCTGAAGTCTTTTTTTTTGTTCCTTGGGCTTATCTCCTATTAAGGAATGTAGCCTCAAGAAGCTGAAGTTAAAAGTTTCCTAAATCACGAGATTGAAGCTAGCAACCAGATTAGCATCCGAACGCTGCCGGGCATAGGCGTCGACCCCATGGGGAAAATCCTGATCTCGGGTGTATCTAAGCCGTTCAACGTGTTTGCACTACAACGTACGCTTGAAAACTGTGAGATCTTTGCATTTTGCATCTTATATTGTTATTGTTGATATGCGGTAGTCGACAATTCTTTGTTGATCTGATACCGATTAACAATCACGGCTGCCGAAGAGAGAAACGAGCTTTCACTTTGAGATTCGGTAGAAACGTTCTTTGGGAACAGAACTTAATATGAAAAATGATCTTGCGAGGGTACGCGGTCGTTAACAATTTTTTACGAATTGATTTCTAAATAACGATCACGACTGCGAAAAAGCGGAACGAGCTCGAGTCTTGAAATTCATTGTCGGTATTCAGAAGAATACCTCTAGAATACGTCTGGAATAAACGTTAGAAATCGACTATCTGTCAATTTGCGAGGGTCTGTAACAATTTTTTGTCATTAAAAAAAAAAATATAAAAAAGAAAATATGGAAAAAAAATTCATTTTTTTTTTTTTTGTCATTATTGATCCAAAATACGTCGCCATATTTCATAAAAAATCATTTCCGACCACATTATTTTTTTTTTGTTTTGGTGCCCGTTCTGCCCCGCTGCCCGTTCTGCCCCACCTTCCCCTACTTTTTTACGTGATATTTTACAAAATCTTTTTCAGTAAGATTACATTTGTCGACGACGTTTATGAACATCCCATGAATCTCTAATGTAATAACTAAAGACTTGAATTCTTTCCGTGAATTTGTATGGACATTATCAATTGAGCAAATCATAAAAAATTATCAAAAATAAATATCCCGCCGCGAAGCTTGCGAGCAGTTCAACATTTCGGATAATAATAATGTCATGTTTAAGTTCATTTTTAGCATGTGCGGACCGTTTTTATTTCGTCAAAATCGTTCTGTAGAAACTTTGAATACGTATACCGCTGTAACTCATAGGTACCTACTTCTGTTTCTTCACAGCTATCTCGCAAACGGTGACAGTAATCGTACCACCACGAATTTTTTTCGGGTGGGTCGATCGACCACCTACCAAATAATCGCTGAGGTGTGTTCGATTATCTGGGAAATGCTGTCCCCTCTATATTTGAGGAGGAACAATGCTCGTGACTGGCGGGTTATTGCACAGGGTTTTCGGGTGAGGTGGGATTTTCCCAACTGCGTCGGTGCAATGGACGGAAAAGAAATCAGGATCAAGAAGCCCCCTAATTCCGGTAGTCAGTATTTTAACTATAAAAAGTTCTGCAGTTTTAAACTCCTGGCAGCTTGCGATGCTTATTATCGCTTCACGTGGATTGATATTGGAGACTACGGTAAGCGAATGCAATAACTCGTATATTATTCGATTCGATCGCAATGAAAGCATGTAACATCTCAGGGCCGTTTGATTTTAAAATAAGAATAGTACATTGTGCACCAAGGAGGTAAAGTGGCACTTTTAAGGCCGAGTACTGAAAACGTCGTGCGAGGCGTTAAAAGGCCCACCTCCATGGTGCACACGATACTTTATATAGGCAAGCATATTCTTCTCGCTATTTGATGCCTCTGTATAGGATCTAAAAGTGGTACTTTTAAAATCCGAGGACTTAAAAGTACTACTTTAGGTCCTATACAAAGGCATCAAAAAGCGAGGAAAACATGCTTGCGTTATATAAAGGTTCATTTTTAATTTCAGGTTCGGTCAGCGACGTATCAGCATTTCAACATACTGACTTTTATAGAGCCCTAGAAAGCAATCAAGCTGATTTACCACCAAACGCTCGCCTACCTCGGACAAATATAGTTTTACCTCATTGTTTTGTGGGAGACGAAATTTTTACATTGAGACCATATATGATGAGGCCTTTTTCAAGGCATAATGCGTTGAATGGGAGACAAAAAAAATTCAATTACAGGTACACAGGCATCCGAATTTATGACTTGCTTCATAGTTGCAGACAGTACGTACGTTCAATAATAAGAAGAAAATTCCAATTCACAGATTATCCCGAGCCAGGAACTGTATTGAAGACGCTTTTGGAATCCTTGCGGCCAGATGGCAAATTCTGCACGGGAGACTTGATTTTAAATTAGAGACCTCCATTTCAATCGTGCAGGCACTGGTGTGCCTACACAATTTTATCCTAAATGAGGAGATGGTGCAAGAAGAAGAGCATCATTTGTATGCTCCTTCAAATTTACCCGGACGCAACGAAAACAATGTACTACATGAAGAGGAGGATCAAGGTGACGAAGAACCTGATAACAGGCCTCGCCAAGCTGTACCACAACGGCAAACTTTGGCGGAATATTTCGACTCCGAAGAAGGTGCTCTTCGACACGAATGAGCTGGTTACTACCTATACTATGAATTACTGCAAATTCAAACCCCTTCGTTGCCTGGACGAATCTCAGTTAAGGTGCCACAGAAGTGGTATGTCCTATATATATTTTGTGACGACCTGTCACTTTTATTCATTCGCAATACACATTACTGGGTAATCTACGCTGGAAATCACTAAGCAAGCGTGGTACAGATTAATTTAAGCTTCTATAAAAAAATAATACCCGTGGAAATCGGTTGCTCGTTTAGGCTCAATTTGTCGACAAAATTCCTCGTATTTCACGATTCTGACGTCACAAATATATATAGGACATGCCACTTCTGTGGCACCTTAAGAATATAAATATTGCAATGCTGATCAACAACAACAAATTGAATAAAAAAATAAATTGTAATCAACTGTATTACTTTATTCGAAGGCTTTGGAAAAAGTGAACGATTTAGTAATTTATACATTTTTTACTCACCAAAAGCAATAACATAGCAATATATATTTTTTCAGGTTTTTTGCCATCTTACTCATATTCTCAATTATTCGAACGCTTTAACAAACTTAGTACATAAATATCACTAATATTATTCAGACTAGTTTATAGGACTTAAATATGTTTTTGTAGATGATCCTGCCTAGATCGTTTTCTCGCATTCTGTTTTGTGTTACTTAGGGTGTATTCCGAAATTGAACCATGGTTACGGTTGGATCGTTCCATCCTTGTTTCTTTAATGCAATAAAAAAAGGCGCACTGGTGCAACCGTAACTGCGGTTCAATTTCGGAATACACCCTTGGTAATCAAAGAACTGTTATATATAATAATAATAATTGACAAACCATGCGACATAACTTATATGTAGATATAGATATAGTTTTTTTCAATAATAAACAGCTTAAACTATACTTCTAACGTTTTACATATTGCTTAAATAACTTTTATAGTATTTGAAAATTTGAAAATCCAAACCCAACGTTGTACGTAGAATATATTAACGGCAAAAAAACATGACACACTTTTTGGACATCACTTGGCTATATATATATATACTTATTGAGTAATCGTCTCACAAACTTCTTATTGTGATTATAAAATGCAAGATAGATATTGATAATACATCTTTCGCAACTTCATGCTATGTGTATTTGGTTAAGGTGCTTCCTTACCCAATTCCACCAGACCTGAAAATATTGGGAAAAAAGGTGCTATTAAATGGAATATCTCTGCCTGGGCACCGAAATCAATGAAACGAAATACGTCGCGCAATTCTATGTGCGACTCCGAACACGTACGTCCCAAAAAATGTGTTTTTATGCGAAAATAGAGAAGATATCCATGTAAAACGGCTTTTAAAACGTTTTAGATGGATATCTTCTCTATTTTCAAAAAAAAAAAACATTTTTTTGGCCGTACGTGTTCGAAATCGTATATAGAATTGCGCGACGAAGCTTGTTTCATTGATTTCGATGCCCAGGCAGAGATATTCCGTTTAATAACACCTTTTTTCCCAATATTTTCAGGTCTGGTGGAATTGCGTAGGGAAGCACCTTAATACACACAAGAAAAAATATTCTTGAACACAAATGAAGGGTTCGAAGCCAGAGTAGCATAACCCACATTGTCAAGAAGGCTCATTTTAACTACCGTAAGCTGCATATAATGAGCCTTATGGATAATGTGGGTTGGGCTACTCTGGCACCGAACCTTTGAAATATTTTTCCATCAAGGGCGAAAATGTTCTTCCATCAATAATGAAATTATTCTCATTCAAGAATAATATTCTATATTCAAGAATAGCTTTGCATATGTCTGAGAGTAAATGATCATCACATGCTTAAAAATGATCTAGAAAATATTGCTAAAAAATTTCCGTTTTAAAAATTCAGAATTTTGAAATATTTGAGATATCGTAGATACCATGCGCTCAATCGTGCAGACCAACCCTGAGAACGCGTAAAACCATCGGCAACCCTGTTAATGCAGGTTTTTCAGAAGAAATACGTTTATAAATCAGGTAGATCAACTGGAATCCCTCAAAAGTACCCGTACAGACCCATTACACTTCGAATTCTTCCATTATATCGAGTATGTCAGGGAATAGTTCATCTTGGGTTTCTATAGGTAGATTCAACCACTCTTCCTGTAAAAGATTGGAGAAACCATCTCCACTCTCAATTATATTTTTGGATATTTCTTCCTCGCCTCTACCTTCTTGGAGCTGTGTGTGACGGACGGTGTGGGTAGAGTGGTTAATGATCCGAACGGTTCTATTGACAAGCGAGGACCTGTCGACTATTAGGATACCCGTCACATGCGCGAAAATAATAAAATTAAAAGAAAAGATCTATCTTGGGATAGACCGGTAAATAGGATCGTTGCCGCCTAGTCCTATACAGGGCTCAATTGAAATGTTTAAACTATGGATGAGGCTAATGAATATTAGGATGATTAAAATAATAAAATAAAAGGTGATTCAATGATCATGAGAATTAACTGGTAAAATCAAATATATATTCTTGAACGATAATGGATATGAAATATATAGTTCAAGCGGCTAACAAATGATTGCCGGTTGAACAAATGAATAACATAAAATATCAATTCACAAAGTAATGAAATAACGAGGTAATATAATGATCTCCGACGTGGGGATCGTGAAGGCTTGTTACTATATAAGATTTATTATTAATGAAAAATAGCAATGAATTTAATAAAAGACTCTTCACGATTCACACGCGTTGATATGAATATAATGAAATACTGAAATAATATCAAAAAGGAACTACTGGAACTCTCTATGAAAAAGCTTCACTATCTCTCTCTCTTTACCAATAATACTGAATCGTATTCAATAATAAAAGAAATCATGTATGGCTTTTATAACATAAAATACATATAGTTATTGAATCAAGATCAGTAATTATGTGTTTAGTAATTTATATTGACACAAAGGAGCCTCGTACTGGGGTTAGGGTGAATCCCGAAATTCTATGAATTACCCCGGTCGGCTCGTTGGGCTAAGAATTATCCCAATCTTGATTCATTCACTATAATAGTAAATGATGAAATTCCCCAATATAGGAATTTATATTTATAATGTGTATGCCACTAATTTTCGTATGTCTTTAATTATATATGTTTAAAAATAATATGGTAATATAAATCGAGGGTAATAGTGGGATCTTGATAACTCTTTTATAATAAAAAGGTAACCCAACAGGATTAGGGTGGAACCCGAAATTCTGTGAATTATCCTGTTTGGTCTTGAAAATTTATATTCATACCAATCTCGATTTATATTAAAATAGGAAAATAATGCAGGTTGTATGAGTAGCAGTTCAAGCTCGCCGGGTGGTCTCGTTACTAGGAAGGGTTTACCCCGAAATACCTCTTGTATTGACTAGTTACGATATTCCCGTGGTTATACTACTCATGTGATTAAATTATATTATAACATACAAATAATTAAATTTAAAGAATTCTGGAAAACAGTCTAACGATTTTGAATATATGATTATAAATGAGCGAATTTGTGTGAGCGATCGTGATTACTTATCTTTGGCTGAAATGGCGTAGCATGGGGCTACTTTCGATATTTAGGTATAAGCCTCCCTCACCTTGAGAACCTCGAAGCCTTTGATTAGCGTAGAATTTAGATTTTATTTATCACGTTTAATGTTCGGAACTGAAGCTAATTAAATTGTTAATATTCACTGATTCGAAATAGTCTGTATTGAATGTTAACTTAAAGTTGGAATAGCAAGATTTATAGTTGTCTTAGATATTACAAATACTCTAAATGAGTATAAGGCGGAGAAATGAAGTTATTTTTAATTAAAAGTTCAAAGGCGACTAATAGAATAATCGAATTGTGTCTCTGCACTGAATTTAATGTTGAATAATCAGACCACCACGCTGTGGATTATGTCACGATTATTACTTAGGGTTGACGAGTACTGAGTCCTTTACACTACCACTTTAATTATAAAAAGAAAAGATTGAGTGTAACTCTTGGCTCTATTTAGCACACGGTTCTTTACGTCCACGCACCTCGCGATTTACCAGAAGAAAGACGTTTATAGTTGTATAAAGTAAATAGTTTAAAATAATGAAGTTAAAGCGAATGCATAAATCTTGAAGAGATTTACGGTTTGAATTTTGTTGACGAGTACTGAGTCCTTTACACTACCACTTTAATTATAAAAAGAAAAGATTGAGTGTAACTCTTGGCTCTATTTAGCACACGGTTCTTTACGTCCACGCACCTCGCGATTTAACAGAAGAAAGACCGTTTGTAGTTGTATAAAGTAAATAGTTTAAAATAATGAAGTTAAAGCGAATGCATAAATCTTGAAGAGATTTACGGTTTGAATTTTGTTGACGAGTACTGAGTCCTTTACACTACCACTTTAATTATAAAAGAAAAGATTGAGTGTAACTCTTGGCTCTATTTAGCACACGGTTCTTTACGTCCACGCACCTCGCGATTTACCAGAAGAAAGACCTTTATAGTTGTATAAAGTAAATAGTTTAAAATAATGAAGTTAAAGCGAATGCATAAATCTTGAAGAGATTTACGGTTTGAATTTTGTTGACGAGTACTGAGTCCTTTACACTACCACTTTAATTATAAAAAGAAAAGATTGAGTGTAACTCTTGGCTCTATTTAGCACACGGTTCTTTACGTCCACGCACCTCGCGATTTAACAGAAGAAAGACGCTGATTTAAGTTCAAAGGCGACGAGGTCCCCGCGGTTGCAACAATGTATGTATTACTGCGCGCGTGGCTTAGCCAATTAGGGCCTTGCTTAGTGGCTAATTGTCGCCTGATTGGTTTGAGGGACTACTTGCAGTTAGCGTAGGCGTTGGTCCCTTGTGACGTCACGCGGTCCCATGCTACTCCATGCCTCACCTATAGTCTACTCACACTAGCTCATATTTTGAATATCTTCAAACTATGTTAATAATCCGAACTTATATTTGAATTATGAACCGTTAAATAGCTCTTTAGTTTTCCATCATTCTTGCTTTTGAAATCTTATTATTCTACTTCTAGTTAGCTTAATTTCCTTATTTCTTTGGAAATTAGAGAGAGAGCAAAAATCACATCTACGCGCTAACCTATAGTAGTGTGAGATCGAGGGGTCAGCAAGACTGGGGTTCCAGTGTTGCCTCGCCGTTATCTACTCCTACGTGACTTATAGCCGTTTTAAGAAGGGAATAAACATCCGATAGAAATAATATTATATTTCGATGTGGTTACTTTTTATACTCTAACTAGGAGATGATCAGGCTTCCGGGTCATGGATCTTGACCAAACTTATAGGGGTGCTTCGTTGAGCCAAAATATGAAGTACCTGCTGAATAACTCTCCGGAATGGGCCTTTACTCTATCAATTTACCTTAATGTACAATAGAAATCAGCGTAACCTGGGTTTGGCAAATTGCCATGAAATAATTAGTTTTTATGCTGCGATATGAGATTCTACATTTCACTGGATATTTATACATTGAATACAGTCATTATTGTACATCAAATTGTTGAAATTTAACATCCCAGCTATAAAAAATCACTTATTATTCTGCGCCCATTGACACATTGCTTCTTGTCGGTTACCGCTCGTACAACATTCATTTGGTGAATTTGAAGACTTCTTCCCACTTGAAAGATGTTGAATATATAGTCAGTTTCAATACTAATACTGGCAGCTTACAAATCCTGTAAATCACAACATAATATTAATTTCACCATAATACTATAGTTATTATTTTAGAAGGCTATATTATATACTTATCTAATGAAATGGCATTATGTCACCATAAGTGAGGTTAAATTGTCCGGCCGATAAAACTATCATAGGCAACTGTCCGATTTGAAAAGATTCTGCTGCAACAAAACTCTTCCCTAGTACGAATTGGGAGCTCCTCTTTACTAGATATGACTCTCTATTATTATTCATTCTTTTTTTCGGCATAGGCATTGAAAAGTCACTTTATACGGCACATTTCAGAGCAGCCGTACAAAGTCTTTATACGGCAGTCTGGATGCGCAGTTCAAAGTGCGCGACAGATCGCACCATAACCTCACTCTCTACGTCTGTGGATCTCAACTGGCGGCAAAGTGACTTTCCATGCCTATTTCGAAAAAAGAGACGACGCGTGTCATTCTTTCCCGGCAGGAAGTCATCCGTCGAATATATCCACAAACGATTGACACCGAGAAAGCACATAACGGAGAAACCCAGATGATGATATGTATTGAAAAATATTTGCCAAGCCCAAGTCTTGTTATGGGCGACTTTTTCTGTAGCAGTTTGATTCTAAATGGGGCAGTAGCCTGAAAATATCTCATCTTACTTACCCTGACCTAACGTTGTTTTATTAGATGAGTATAATATACTACATACATATTCTTCTGAAATAATAACTATAGTATTATGGTGAAATTAATATTATGTTGTAATTTACAGGATTTGTAAGCTGCCAGTATTAGTATTGAAACTGACTATATATTCAACATCTTTCAAGTGGGAAGAAGTCTTCAAATTCACCAAATGAATGTTGTTCGAGCGGTAACCGACAAGAAGCAATGTGTCAATGGGCGCAGAATAATAAGTGATTTTTTATAGCTGGGATGTTAAATTTCAACAATTTGATGTACAATAATGACTGTATTCAATGTATAAATATCCAGTGAAATGTAGAATCTCATATCGCAGCATAAAAACTAATTATTTCATGGCAATTTGCCAAACCCAGGTTACGCTGATTTCTATTGTACATTAAGGTAAATTGATAGAGTAAAGGCCCATTCCGGAGAGTTATTCAGCAGGTACTTCATATTTTGGCTCAACGAAGCACCCCTATAAGTTTGGTCAAGATCCATGACCCGGAAGCCTGATCATCTCCTAGTAAGTCACGTTCGAAAAATGAAACAACAAGTTGTTGAGGTTCAAAGAATTTATAAAATCAAAGAAAGAAAAAGGAATTTAGGATTCCGGGATATATATATATATGTGTAAAAGAAAGAAGTCAGCAGGATTAGGGTAAACCCGAAGTTCTAGGAACTATCCTGGTTGACTTCCCAAAAAGAAAAATATATACCGAAATCTTTAAAATCTACGCACGTAACATCCTTCCCTTCTTAAAATCTATCAACGTCCTCGTTGATTTAGCTCGCTATGTCCTAGGTTAGGTATAATTATATTTAACTTATGTTCTAATTAGGCGCTAATTCCCCTTAGTCGTGAGTTCATAGCCATGCTGTCGACTCGGATCCAGGATCCACGGGTACGTGGAACTCCGAACGAGCGCGTCAGTTAGGGAAAATCCGAATTGCAGGGTTGCAATACCGAGCGTGTACCTCAGGGTGCTCCACGCACCGTGTCTCCTTTCTCCATGACGTCGCCAGTACCGCTCTGAAAACTCACAATCTATTAATATAATGTACTAGTCTATACTTGACTTGTTAATGCTGGATTATTATTGGTAATACCTAAGGTATTCCGGAAGGTTATTCTAACCTTGATCTTATACTGTTATGTCAATGTTATCCAACGGGATTAGGGTTTAACCCGAAATTCTGACGAATTATCCCAGTTGGTTTAATAAGTTTGTCTTAATGTTATGAATATTTTATAGATACCAATACTTATGAGATCATTATGATCGGCACCTTCGGGACAAGGTACCAGAGGCTCGTTCTAATATATATGAGGTATTCCACGTGAAAACAAAAGTAATATGACCTTCGGGTTTTCGATTTCGATCAAAATTTTTTTTCGTAATACTTCTTGCAAACTAAAACGATACCCCCGAAGGGTTTTTTGATTGCAGCTGTTTATTTCGATTTATCAATTATTGAAAATATCCCAGATTTACCATTTAACTAAGTCTTCCATTTTTTTCTCGGGAACCTCGTGCTCTGGGGTGAAAATGAACTGAAAACAAAATGTTAATTTTTGATCGAACTTTCCGAAAAACATTTTTTCGAACCTCCACCATTAACGGTCATAGAAGATATTCAAGTGTCAACACTAAATTAAAAATTCCAAAAAAAGGCCATTTTTTATTTTGATTTTTTTTTCTTCAAAAAAACTAGACAAAAAAAACAAAACTTTTAAGCCCCTAACTAATATAGGACGAATTTTCCTTCAATTTTTTTCGAGGGTCTGAAGCTTGTGTTATTTTAAAAAAAATTTAATTTGTGAATTTTTTTTCATGAATGGTCTATCGGATCGCCTAATCATTTGTTTTTGTTTTGTTTCCAAAGCTACAAAAAAAGTTATTGGAAAAAAAAAAATCATTGAAAAAAAAAAACATTTTTTTTCGACAATAACTTTTTTTTAGCTTTCGAAACAAAAAAACAACGAATAATTAGGCGATCTGATAGACCACTCATAAAGAAATTTCGGAAATTAAATTTTTTTTTTATCAACACAAGCTTTAGACCCTCGAAAAAAATAGAAATAAGATTCATCCCATTTTGGTTAGGGGCTGAGAAGTTTCATTTTTTTTGTCCAGTTTTTTTGAAAAAACGAAAGTCAAAATCAAAATTGGCCTTTTTTTGGAATTTCAAATTTAGTGTTTACACTTGAATATTTTCCATGATCGTTAATGGTGGAGGTTCGAAAAAATGTTTTTCGATAAGTTCGATCGAAAACAAACATTTTGTATTCGGTTCATTTTCACCCCAGAGCACGAGGTTCCCGAGAAAAAAATGGAAGACCTAGTCAAATGCTAAATCTGGAATATTTTCAATAATTGATAAATCGAAATAAACAGCTGCAATCAAAAAACCCTTCGGGGGTATCGTTTTAGCTTGCAAAAAGTATGACGAAAAAAAATTTTGATCGAAATCAAAATCCCGAAGGTCAAATCACTTTTGTTTTCACGTGGAATACCTCATATATATCAATCAGGGTACGGTCCGACTAGAGAAACCTCGAAGTGTATTGCTACACTGCCGGCCGTGTTACCTGGATTTTAAAACAACAATGGGGTAGTCCTTTGGTAACTTATCCGTAGGTACCGATTCATCCTGTCACGTCGGAACGATCGAGCTCCTGTATCTCCTAGATACAAGCTCAATACTTTTGTGTTGGCCCGTCCCCTGACGACTCCATAGGCACAGTCGACAGTTGGTCTGCCCACGTTTTGACATCCCTCTGCATTGATGAAGGTCACGGATCCAACTTGACGTAATACCCCACAGACATCCTCGTCTGTGATTCCGGGGTTGTCTCGGCATTCCACATGCTCCAAGGCCCTCATCGATTGCAGGAAGTTTCCCCCCACAGTTGGGTGCATATTACAGATATATACATGCGTACAGGCCGTCAGTGCTTGTAACGGGTCCAGGGAGAATTGGCCTCTGATGTTAGTACATGCTGATAAGTTTGGCGTCGGTCGTCTCGTCTATTTCTTTAATTGGTTAGAGCCTCTTGATCCGGTAACACTCGACTTCCAGCTCTCCCGGGACCTTCAGGTTTTTTGAGTGTCAACTCAATTCTTGGGTTTCTCATCAGACCGGATAGTACAGGTTGATGCCTCAGGTTTTCGCAATTATTAATCTCTAAGGTTTCCAGCCATATTTGTTTATCCAGAAACGCCTCTACCGCTTCTCCCGAGATCTTTGGGCAATTCTTAAGAATTAATTGGGTAAGCCCTTCTGCTTGCGTCAGGCATTTCCCAGTTAATGGATTTTCGTAAATCTCCAAGTTGTTCAAGTCACGATTGTTGTTTATAAGGGCTCGTAGGTCTGGGTCCACGGGTCCCAAGACTTCTCCTAGTCTCAGAGTCCTAAGTTTTGTTAGGGATGATAGCTCCCGCAGGGCTGCTTCTCGAATCGCCAACGGATGGATGTAGATATTTACTAAATTTGGGCAATGTTTCGCCGCCACCGTTACTATCGTGCTCTGCAGAGTTGTATCCCCTCCTGAGAAATCCATGGTATGGAAATAAAATCCACCTCGCCTTATTGCCCAATTGTATTTTTCCATTGTGACTTTCATCGTCCAGCTCGAGGGTTGTTTCCATCTCCATCCCGTCGTAGTTAAAATCTTGGTCTTGATTTGTGCCATTCGGCATCCTTCTTTCCAGCGTCTGGATACCATCTCCATCCGAGCTTGGTCGATGTAAGTTAGATACGATGCAATTCGTGCCACGCACTCAGGTGGTAATAGTGGGGCTGGTTCTGGCTCGTATCCCGGTAGTGCCTGTTGGTTGATCGGAGTTGTTGGCCTGACTATCTTCCTTCTAGTGGAACGATCGTTCCACGAGTCGCAAAACGAAGCTCTTATTTTCCTCTTTTTGAGGATAATGTTTTGCGATGCAGCCAGAGCCCTCTCTGCGTCCTCCACAGTTTCGAAGGTAACGAACGCTGTCACTCCCGCTCCCCACCGAACAACTGCTTCCTTTGGCCTAAATTCTTCGTAAACCTTCAGCAGATCCTTCTTTTTTGTTCCCTTGGCCAGATTGGATATGTGTAGCCTTGAAGTTGGTGCGTTTTGTCCTTCCATCCTTACTACCTGTCATTTATAACAAAAGAAAATGGTTATCTAGACTAGGGTAAACCCGAAGTGCGTTTGCACTGTCTAGTAATTTCCTTGAAACAATAACAGTCATACAAAAATGTCAAGTAAATGTGTCGTGTAAGTCTTAATCTGTCCTTGTTAGTCATGTTGTTAGTTTGGCGTCGATCGTCTCGTTGTTTATTTCTTTAATTGGTTAGAGCCTCTTGATCCGGTAACACTCGGCTTCCAGCTCTCCCGGGACCTTCAGGTTTTGACGTTTCTTTTATTTCGGAATATGAAACCCTGTTATCCATATCTGGTTTTAATTGAAATGATGTTTCAGTTTCCTCCTTGTTGATCTTATTTCTCCGTTCCTTCAGGTCGGTTCCGGTTTTACGCCTGCATATCTTACAAAGCCTCTTGCGGCAACAAATAACGATGATTACAGTTACCATGCCAATTTCTAGCAGATAACCTCCGTAGACTAGATGTTCTTGATGTTGTTCCCCTCTACGACGACTGCCTAATTCTTCTAGCTGGTTCTCTACTTCGTATAAGGACTTCCCTAAGTCTATGTCTTCCTTGTGCTGCTTAGGTTTTTCGCTTAAATATTCCAGTAGGTGGTAATTATTTATCACTGGTGAAATTTTACTGAGATTCAAGTTAAGTTCAGGTTGGTATAAGTATTGTTGGTCTTGTGAGAAGACTTCGACTCCAGGCAGGCTTACGTAGTGTGTTTTCCCTGTGCATTTTTCTTTTAGGTAAAGAATTCCTGATCCTTCGAGTGAAATTAATTGGTCTCTAGTATTTGTACAAATAATTTGGATGTTCTCAGGTTCTTTTAATGAGTAGAGCCAGGCTCCTATGGAATTAAGTCTCGTCCAGAAGGGCTCATGTTCAGATTTCAATCTTATATCGCATTGTCGTAACATGTTTACATCCGGTTTTAATAGTAGTGATACTTCACAAGTTGTTGATGTTGCGGTTTCAAAAAGAGGTAATTGTAGCGGACACATATGGCAATACCAAGTTACTATACATTCTTTTAGGTAGTTCTCGTCCGGGAGGAAATATGTTCGGTGGTCGTTGCTTAACCCGATATGAGATCCTCGTGGTATTATTTGAGCTGAAACCGTTACATTTCCTACCTCTTGTGGGGTCGGCCATGTATGCATTTGGTATAGATGATAAGTTGCTCTTTCTACCAATGGAATGCGTAGGATCACAATGATTTTTCCTTTGTAATACCCCAATTCGGATGTAGCTAATTTCGTAATTTCTTCCCCGCGATATGAATGTTGCGGTAATGGTAGTTCATATACGTTAATTTTTTCGTGAATTTCTCTAATTATCGTTTTAAGTTGTCTGTCAGTGACTAATAGTCGATCCACCTTCCCTTCTCGTGCTTTCTGTATCACTTGTATGAATCGTTCTGCACTGTTTTCGTAGTGCTCTAGTGTCTTTTCTATTTGTAGGCTGCAGTTCCATAAGGCCATCTTGTACCTATTCTTCACCAGGTCTATGGTCATTTCGTTGAGAGAGGAGATAATCCTTTCAATGTTGTTTCTATTGTTGACTATTTTCTCTCGATGGTCGTCCATTTCGTCATGTAATTCGTGTAATTTACTTGAAATTAGGTGAGTTTGATTTCTGAGAATTTTAGTTAATTTGCTTTGATCCTGGTACAGTTTATCTATTTCAAAGTTAAAATATTCACCATCTTCTATGGTTAATGTTCCGAATAAAAATTTGCTTGCTGAACCTACAAATTCAAATGGTGCGCCTCTCTTTACTATAGAATGCGGCACATTGTCTATATCTACTATCGAGACATCTACGCTGAGCTCATGTATTTCGTTCCTTAATTCTTCGGCTATTTGAAATTTTTCATCTAGGAATCCCTTACGTAGCAACATTTCACAGGATACATTTAGATATTTAACCGTCTCACAGTTCTTGTATGTACTTAAATATTCATTCATGACCTCTAAGAGTTGTTGTTCTATCCTGTCCACATCCAGGTGCAATACTAGTCTCCATTCAGCTCTTTTGAATCGAATGTTATGAAGTTTTTCGAAGTAAAGTCCCGGGCTCGAGTCAATCGGTGTTATTACGTAATCGTTATCTTCAGTTGTTGCTGAATCGATGATCTTCATGATGAAGAGGATGGTCCAGATGATCTTCATTGTTGTTATTAGCTCGAAAGTGAATTAATCGCGAATAAAAGTTTTTTTTTTTTTTATTTATTGTTGTTTACTGGTAAACTATATTTTCCGTATTATGTCGAGAATGTCTAATGTTAGTCTTATGAAGTCGTGCTCGCCGTTGTCAATATACGTTGCGTCACCCCAACTAACCTGTGTCGGGTAAGTTCGTTCGTTAGTCTGTCATCGTTGGCAAGTTTTCGTTGGTGAGTTTGGCTCCAAAATAGGACAAATAAGAAAGTGAATGTTATTACAATTTATTACCATCTGAACGTCTAGGGTTGCCCCGAAGTATCTTCAATACTATCGTTCAGTTAGTAACTTATTAGTTCAATAAGCCAGTTCAACCTTATCTATGTGTTTCACGAACCGCTCACCACTCTCTTTCTGTAAAATAATGTTATTGTTTTCCAGAATTCCTACTATTTTATATGGACCTTGGTACCTTTTACCAAACTTACCCTTCCGGACCTCCACCTGTACACGTGCCATATCTCCAATTTTTCCTGTAAATGGGCGAACTTTCCGATCGTAAAATTCTTTAGATTTTTCTTTGGATAATTTGAGTTGTTCTCCGGCTATAGCCTGCATTTCGCTTAACCGTGTTATTAGATCACCCAGGTAGGAGTTGTACGTGACTAATTTCTCATCCGTCGGGAAGGAGCTAGGTGTTCGTGCTATTTTACCGAATACTAATTCGTGTGGTGTGAAATTCGTTCCTTCGTGAACAGAAGTATTGTATGAAAACATCGCAAAGGGTACTATCTCGTCCCAATCATCGAACTCTTCCTTATAGTGTTTAATATAGTCAGCTAACACCATGTGGCTTCTTTCTAGAGCTCCGTTTGATTGCGGCCTATAGCTCGATGTAGTTATATGCTTAGTCTTGAATAACTTCCCTAATTCCGCGAATAAACTATTAACGAAACTAGTTCCTCTATCGGTGAGGATTACGCGTGGTGCACCGAACTTTAGTATAAAATTCGTTACTAACGCATGAGCTATAGTCTCTGCCTTGATGTTCGGGACCGGCACTGCTATGCAATATTTCGTAAGGTTGTCTTGAATGGTCAATATGTGTTTATTATTCCTAGTAGTCGTTGGTAAAGGGCCTACAGTATCTAAAGCGATTTTCTCAAACGGTTCGGTTGACGTGTCCGTGATTAACATGGGCTCTCTAGTTTTAACGCGGACTAGCTTGTGTTCTTGACAGCTGTTGCACTTCCTTATGAAGTCCTTTATATCATCACGCATTTTTGGCCAATAAAATCTCTCGCGGACCCTCCGATACGTCTTCGTTACTCCCTTATGTCCTCCTACTAAACTACTGTGCATCTCAGAAATAATTTCGTCCCGAATTTCTAACGGTGGGACTTGTGTTATTCCCGTACATATGATTACACTCGTATCACTATCTTCAAATGTTTCTTTTAATAATTTGGGCCATAATTCAGGAGATAATTCGTCAGTGAAATCTCCTGTTTTTGATATTCTAAATTGTTGTATCTGTAATTGTTCCAAAATTATTTTAAGATTTTCTAGACCGATATTCATATTTTCTACAGAAATTTTGTCAAAGTATTTATTTTTGATGACTATACTGAAAATTTTGTTTCTACCTCGGTTCGTAACTATTATCTGCCCGATTTTTGGCTTTGCTTGTTTTTGTTCTTCTATATTTATTATTTCTAAATCTGATAACAACCTACTAATAGGTGTTGCTAATTCTGCGTCTGTTGATGTGAAGTGAACGTAATTATCTTTAAGATAAGTTAAATTTTCTCTGGTTGTTGTTATATTATTTTGAAAAGTAAACTTTCGCTTCGGTAAATTTAAAGGCGAAGTCGGTTCTACGTCAGGAAGTATGCCTTCTGTAATCTGTATACTAGTAGGTACGGGACGCTCAATTAATGGTGTGAGGCTAGGCTCCAAACGTCTTGGTAATTTACCAGCCTTTGGTCTACCTATAGTATGTTCAGTCCCTGGGTACGGAGTAGAGAGTGCTATAGGTCGTGGAGCTACTATAGGCGTTGGGAGCTCTACTCTCTTGTGGACCGGCTGACTGATAACCCATGCGTCTCGGCTTACGCTAGCTGTAGTCGAGGTATAGGGTGGCCCCGAAGTATCGTTTGTACTGACCTGACTAACAGCTTTTTCAGTCCCTAATTCTTTTGTCTCATACTTCTCTAATAACTTATCTATTCTAGAATTTAAGACTTCGTCTTCAGTTTCATCATTATAAGGGTCGTGTTCACTAATTATTTTGCGTGTTGTTTCGTCAACAATCCTTTCCGCGGAGATCGCTCTAGGTAGATCTGCTATCTCCGGGCCATCCGGTTCTTGTTCGACTAAACTTCTTTCATGAATTGACTTATCGAATCGACTAAATGATTCGCGCAATTCCTTGATATCTATAGGCGGTTTGAAAACTAATTTACTGAACTCTTCCTGATATTTACCTTGATTATGGGGAGATTGATTTAAAACTGTGGGTGCTTCAAAAGTAAATACGTCATCGTCCACGTCACTGTCAGTGTTTTGTACTGGTGCTGTTATTCCTATTGCTAACGTGTCTAAGTTGTATTCGATTTCTTTATCTGAGCCTATGTTTGTCTGTACGTCGGTTTGTTCGTCGGTTTGTACGTCTGTCTGTGCGTCTGGCTCAGGTTGCTGCACCGGCTGCGTATCGAAGCCTAAGCTAGGTAGAACACTTTTGCGTTTCCTATACTCTGGTGGTTCTGAGGATTCATCGTCCGAGGAATCTTCGATAGTTCTCTCTACTATTGGCTCTAATACTTTAGTTGGTTTTATCGCAGGCTGTACAGTAACAGCTGGTTTTGATTTAGATCGCGTTCGCATGGATATTGCACTGGTATTCAATGATGGTATCGTATTTAGTCTTTTCCTAGGTTTTGTTACGGTTGATTTCGGCTGTTCTACTGAAACTGACCTACTTATAGTCTTAGGTGGCCCAGGAATTTTTGAAGGCTTAGTTGTTTTACTGCCCTGCTTATTTATAGGGTATAGTGTAACGTCTTCCGTTTTGGTCCTAATGTTTGTGCAAACATAAATTTTGATTCCTGTTCCCGAGAAAAGATAACGAAGCATAGTTCGTACTTTCCCCCAAGGTAGTCGATCTAGACCACAGCCAATTATCGGAATCCGGACTGATTTTACTGAATCTTTTATTAATGTTTCTCTAAAATTTATTAGGCTCAAATACATGTCCTCACAAGTTGGTTTATCCCAAAAATTTTGCTTAGTCATGATATAATAAATGTTTTGATCTTCGAGAACTAATTTTCCCACTGAATGTAATTTTGCTTGTTTCTTTAACTCTTCTGGTACCCCGTATCTCTTTTTAAATTCTTCGGCTATTCCTGAGCTCATCTCTAAATCTACTGAAACTGCATGCGCATAATTATCTATTTTCTCGAATAGGTCTTCGTGTACCTCCTCAACATCGTTATCTTCCACAGTGGTTGACTTAGTTAATTTTACAAAATCTTTATATTTTAATGTCTCAATTTCTTCTGATTCGATGTTACTCTGTTCTGAACTATCTGTACTTGTCTCATCTGAATCGCTTGACTCATCGCTGGTTATTGGATTTCTAGATAATGCGTCGGCATTTGTATTTAGCTTACCCGGCTTGTGTACGAAGGTATATTCGTAATTTTGCAATTTTAGTCTCCATCTTACTAGGCGTTGACCTGGATCTTTGATAGAGTTGATCCAGCGTAATGGTTCGTGATCACTAACTAAAGTGAATTTACGCCCAAATAAATAAGGTCGAAAATGCAAGACCGCACACAAGACTGCTAGGCATTCTTTTTCGGTTGTAAAGTAATTCTGTTCCGCACTTATCAAAGCTCGCGATAAATAAGCCACAGGCATGTCGTGACCGTCCACCTCCTGGCTCAGGACCGCGCCTATTGCATAGTCTGACGCGTCCGTCGTTAGAGTGAATGGTTTGTTAAAATCTGGGTATTGTAATATAGGTTTTTGGCATAAGGCCTTACGTAAAATTTTGAAACTGTCACGTTGCTCTTTCTTCCAAACGAAAGGCTCGTTTTTCTTTAATAAATCAGTTAATGGCTTAGCTTTAGCGGCAAAATTTTTAATGAATCTACGATAATAGCCCACTAAACCTAAAAATTGTCTAACATTTTTCTGAGTTTTGGGTCTGGGAAATTTTCTCACGGCTACTACCTTTTTGGGATCTGGTTTTACTCCTGCTTTGCTAATTACATGTCCTAAGTATGCTACTTCTGTTTTCAGGAATTCACATTTATCAGGTTGTAAGGTTAGATTTGCGTCAGATAACTTCTTGAATAATCTACGGATTTTCCTTCCGTGTTCTTCTAAATCTTTTGCAAATACTACTATGTCGTCCAAATACACGAACACTTCGGATCCCTGTAAGCCTCGCAAGACTTGGTCCATGAGCCTTTGGAAGGTGGCTGGTGCATTTTTTAATCCTTCGGGCATTCTCAAACATTCGTAATGTCCGTTTGGTGTTGTAAACGCGGTTTTCGCGCGATCTCGTGGGTCCATTTCGATTTGTTGAAACCCACTAGCAAGATCGAAAGTCGAAAAATACACCGCTCCTCCCAGGTGATCTAAAGTATCAGTTATATTCGGTAAAGGATATGCGTCACCTATAGTCTTATCATTCAAAGCTCGAAAATCCATTACGATTCTCCACCTCGGATTTCCTTTCGAATCGGGCTTCTTCGGGACTATCCAGAGTGGGGAATTATAAGGAGAGCTAGATGGTGTTATCATACCGTTCTCTAATTTTGTTTTCATTTGCTTTTCAATTTCTTCTTTGTGAACCGGCGGGAAACGATATTGACGTGTGTTGATCGGGATATCATCTGTAGTTGGAATTCGATGTTTAACTGCGGATGTTGCTTTTAATTTGCTTCCCGGTAAATGGAAAATATCAGGGTGTTCCTCGATCAAATCTAACACATGAATTCGCTCCTCGTCGTTCAAATGATCTAATCTTAATTTTGATTCTATTTCGGCAACCCTATCCGTGGACGTGAATTCTTGTTCTGAAAAATCTGAACTCGAATCATATCCTATTTCTTCAGGAAAATTATGGTATTCAAACGGTGTGACTTCCTGGGGAGAGATCTCCACCTCGACATCTTTCTCTAGCGTATTAATGGCCATTACACGGCAGGCGCCATTGCTTACGGTGACGGCAGCCTCGCCTATGTATAACCCTTCCGCGATCGGGATTCTCGGTAGATACCCCTCCGTTAGATCACAATCGATTACTTCCACGGGTATTATTTGCCTAGTGCGTGCTTTTATTGTCCAGACACGTTTGTAAGGTAATTTAGTTTCCGAATCAGAATTTTCTTCGTTAATGAATCTAAACGGCCTAATTGGTTCTGTTTTTGTAACAAGCGTATTATGTGAAAACGATATCTCTGCTTTTTCGCGCCTTAAATAATCTTTTCCTAGGATACCGTCGCTTTTCAGAGGAAAATCCGAGCTTACTACGTGTAATTTGGTGAGTTGATTTTGTAATGTTATTTCGGCTGTACCGAAGGTTTCGATTTTATCTGTAGTTATACCGGTAATTGTCGCGGACTCGTCGAGTGCAATTAACTCGTCTGGATGTAAAACATTTGCTTTTATCAAACTTATGTCTGCCCCGGTATCGATCAAAAATACTCCAACCCCGGTTTTCAATTCTGGTGCCTTGATTTGAATTAGCGGCGATTCTCTATTTCCCCCGCACGTGAGAACCCGCGACCCGGTTCTTCGAATCGGACGCTCCGACGCTCGCGGCTCGCGTTCCCCGTCGTCGCGTCTGGGCGACGGGACGCGTTCGCGTTTAAAGACTCCGTCGGTCTGGCTCTACTGTTATCCTGCGGTGACGGGGATCGAGATCTTACCGTCGCTCTGTTATTGTTATCTTGGGCTGTATCCAGTTCTTGTCTAAATTGGATAGGAAGAGGCGAGTTTGACCTAAACGAACTATTCGAGGACCTATTTGATGGTGATGGTGACCGTTGTCTATCGTCACGCGGCCTGTGGATACCGGTATCCATTTGCGGAGGGTATCCAAAGGGTGGATAGTAAGGGAACCCCATCGGTGGATACATATAAGGGTAAGGCGGGTAATAGGGATACGGACTCCTATTCTGATGTTGCATAGATCTATCTTGTTGGTGACCTATTGAGGGAGAGAAATCTCGCCATGAGATGTCTCGTTGTTCTGGGATAGAAAACTTGCGTAAAATACCTGTGCCCTGACGCTCTGTAGTAGGCGACGGACTTTTATCTCTACTTCCATTACCCTCCTTGTTCTCGTTTACAATGAAGGTTGGGTGCCTTCGCTCCTGAGCAGTGTAGTAATCAAATATCTTGCCCGAATTAGGTGACGGTGATCTTTGCCTATCATCGCGTGTACCGGAGACCCTTAACAACTCGCCCGATGGTATAATTCCGCTTTTCATCCGAGTCTCTATTTTAACCGCGCTCTCGTGTGCTTTTTCCAAAGTTTTCGGATCTCGTGCATCTACCGCTCGCGACAGTTCGTCTGGTAAGCCCCGTATAAATGCATCTAACGCGCACTCCTGTACTGGTTTCATCATTTCTATTACGGCTTCTTCTCCATACTTATCTCTCAGGCAAACCTTAGCCCCGCTAATTAGAATATTCAACCGGTCATAAAATCCGCTAACCGTCTCATTACGTTTCATACGAATATTCTCTATTTCATGATGATAATATGGGTAATTTTTCCCTGGCGCGAATCTTTGTTTAAGGTGTTTGGTTAACTCATCAATTGTTCTAATGCTTTTCCCGTATGTGCTGTCGCGCGCAGCACCTTGTAACTTACCGAGTACTGCCTTCACATAGGGTCCTTCCGAACCCGGCGGTACATAAACCGATCCATTATGTACATCCTGCAGAAAATCTTTTAAGGGAACGTTTGTCCCATCAAAATATGGAACACCCAGGGTGCTATGCTGCAACGCGAAACACTCAGCCATCGATGCAAGCATCGATTCGCTAGCTGTCAGATTTACATCTGAATTTGGCATTTTTAAGCAGAAATTAAGAAGAACTTTAGTTTGTAATAGAGAAGAATACTTTAAGTGGAAAAAGATTGGTTTTCACCAGTCAACAATTTATCGTGGAAAATGTCAATTACAGTATATCAAGAGATTCGGTAGAATCTCGCGCCGTTCCGTGGCGGGAAATTTCCAATCCCGCTGAGGAAATTGTTAGTTAACAAAGAGAGAGAGAGAGAATTTCTTCGAGTGAACGATTTGTGATTTTTAGAATTTAGAAAAATTGAGAATTTTGAAAAATATTTTTTTTTTTTTGTTTAAACAATTCAATTGTTTAACGGCCTAATATCCCACCGCTGCCACCAATTTTCGTATGTGACGGACGGTGTGGGTAGAGTGGTTAATGATCCGAACGGTTCTATTGACAAGCGAGGACCTGTCGACTATTAGGATACCCGTCACATGCGCGAAAATAATAAAATTAAAAGAAAAGATCTATCTTGGGATAGACCGGTAAATAGGATCGTTGCCGCCTAGTCCTATACAGGGCTCAATTGAAATGTTTAAACTATGGATGAGGCTAATGAATATTAGGATGATTAAAATAATAAAATAAAAGGTGATTCAATGATCATGAGAATTAACTGGTAAAATCAAATATATATTCTTGAACGATAATGGATATGAAATATATAGTTCAACCCGTATGGAAAAACCATATATGGCTAAAATATATGGCACAATATATGGTAATAGGTGGTGTTATATTATGGCCGAAATTATGTATATGTATAAATATATTGTCAAAATATATGGAATCATATATGGCAACAATATATGGCAGAATATATGGCAGAATATATGGCAGAATATATGGTGATTGTATTTCAATATATGGAATCATATATGGCAACAATATATGGCAGAATATATGGCAGAATATATGGTAGAATATATGGCAGAATATATGGCAACAATATATGGAATCATATATGGCAGAATATATGGCACAATATATGGTGATTGTATTTCAATATATGGAATCATATATGGCAACAATATATGGCAGAATATATGGCAGAATATATGGTAGAATATATGGCAGAATATATGGCAACAATATATGGAATCATATATGGCAGAATATATGGAATCATATATGGCAGAATATATGGCGGAATATATAATAATTTTGTAAAATATGGTATTCATTTCAATAAAAAATTTGAAGACGGTTAAAAGTTTATTCACGAATATTGTTGAATGTAAATTTGTTGATTTTCTATATCAAATTCTCAAAGCTCTAATCGGAGAGATTTTCATTCACCTGTGTTTCCTTAATTATTATTATTAATATTCAGCAAAATAAAAACGAACACGAATTCATTTGTAAAAATTTTAATATTTTAAAATATTTATTCACATATGTAATCAGTGACATCGACAATATTTACAATATTTACTTAAGGGGACCAGTACAGCGACTTTAGAGATATTAACATAGTCTGAAATCAATTTATTTTATCACCAAAGTTTTTTTCACATCAAAAAAAATTTATTTTCAAAATCATGTGTCGTAAGGATTTTGGTGCACCGTTGGTCCAATTCAATCTCTCGACGTCTCATTTTCTTCGGTGAACCATTCCTCATCTTGTGAATGTAGGAATCTGGAAATAAAAAATTATGTCATAAGTTATGATCAATTTATCAAATTTTGAAAAATTACTATCACTCATTTTTTAAATAACTTGGCCAAAACTAAAAATTTTCAAAATTCCTACATTCACATGATGAGGATCTGTTTTCTGAACAAAATGAATCTAAGATGACCTGAATCGGTCCAACGGTGCTCCAAAATCCTTACGACACAGCTCAAAAAATATAGTTCTGAGATAAACGCATTTGAAGTTTTCACCAAAAAGTTTGAAATTACTATTAAGAAGGCTCAAGATATGGAAAAAAGTCTTACATAAAAGTTGTTTAGTAAAATTTTTTTTTTCTTTTTCTGTCATTAAAATTTTTTTTCCTAGTTTCATTGAATATGGCCCAAGATATCAAAAAATGTTCAACATAAGAGTTGTTTGTGACGAAAATTGTGATGAAAACAAAACAGTTTTGAAGAAAATTTTCCACTCCTTCAAACTTTGGTTACTCACCACTTCTAAAATGCTCCAGCAGCATACGATGGTCCTGCTTCTAAATCTAGCGCAGCCTCATTTTGGCCAAGCCGCAATCTCCTGAAGGCGATTCGGGCTTCGCGAGTGGCATTCGCTGCTTGGCATCTTGCCTGCTTCAGGCGTGTCTGGTCAGCCTGAATCGCGAGATTCTTCGCATTAGTCCCTGGAGTGATCTGAAGTGCCGACATGATTTGCAAAATGCCGGTGGCTCCTTCGGAAAAAGTTATCGCTGCCAAGTTTGCTCCGATACGCACCAGATTTTGTCCTGTGTAAACTCTTTTCGGGCAGATTTTCCAGATCAAGTTATTCAAGGACTCATTGGCGTTCTGAGTTTTACCCCCTATACAGCGAGTGAGGAGTTCTGGAGCCGTCAAGTTTTTAAACACAGGCTTGATCGCATCCATGACAACTTGTGGAAGAGAATGTTTGTGTTTATACTGTTCCACTGTACCAGCCGCAGTTGCCTTGTTGTATTGGCACCAAGAATCTTTTCCACTCGGGCACAGATGATGCTGAGGTCTTATGTCCGTGGAGCATTTATGGTACCAGATTGCCCATATCGCATCACTCATATTTTCAACCGAGCGTGAATTGTTCCGGATAGCATTTCCGTAATAAGACTGCATTTGGTCGATTATTACATCTGTGAGTCGACCCTTTCCACCCAATGGTCTTCCATCAGACAGTTTTTGGCCTTGATGTCTCGATTTGAGTTTGCGCATCTGTGTTCCAAATCTTTTTTGAACATGTCCGCAGCACTCGATTTTGGTGATCGTTACTTCTGGTCCGTAAGGCTGTGCCTTCACAACGGCAGCGTAACTCTTCGTATCTCCATCGCCGATATAGCCGGTGTACTTCACGTCGAAGTTTTCTTGGGAGCGCTGGAATATTTTAACCATGCCGTTCACTTCCATGGCCCCAGAAGAACCGGCATGATTAGCCTGACAGTGAGGTTTGTGTTGGTCATACCACATTTCCCATTCTTCTCCGGTCTGCTTTCCCTTCCATCGTATACATGCGTTACAGTGGGAAGATAAAACTTCAAGATCGACTACCTTTCCTGTTTCGCTACCGATTACTGTACAAACACCGTTGAGCGATCTGAATCCTCGTCTTTGCCATGACCCATCACATTGTACGGTCATCTCTCGAGCTTCAGGTGTTGCTGAAGCCTCGATTTCCTCCTCGATAGTTTGGCGAAAGACTGTATCGGCAACTTCAGATGTGGCTTCGACCATGCGTTGTACAACTATGTTATATGTTGAGCGTTTTACAGGTGGCGGAAGGTCCATTACTCCACAAAACGTTGACAAGCTCTCGAAGCCCTGACCGACACATCTCATTGCTAATATGCTTCGCCTATTTATTTCAAATGCACCTCGCATTTTGTCAATCGTAGGGCCGCTCTTGAAAGTTCTCAATTGTATGCAATTTGTGCATGTGATGCCATACGTACCGCCAAGGCCTTTCAAGCTGACTTCGGTGATAATTATCGATCCACCGCAGGTCTTGCAGCATAGATGCTCCCGAAGAGTTTTGAATAATGTTTCAATATGGAAGAGCCTATAGCCAGCAGAATCAGTAGCCTTGTAATCCCCACTGATCTTAGTTTCGGAGGCTGTCGGAATATTAGGAGCTTCTTTTTCATGGGTAATATTGCCACCAAAGACTTTTACCCGTTTTTTTGAACGGCCATGTGATCCTTTCACGCCGTCACCGGTACTCTGCGCTTTGCGTTTCATGTTTTCGCCTATTATTATTCTAAAGTTTCGAATTGATTCACCTAATATGATCTGCGAACAGAAAGAAAAAAGCTTCCACCGCGCACGAGTCGGCAGAAACTTTTTACGTGTATTAGTGTTCCAAGTCAGATACTTACTTTCAGGTTATTTCGTGGCAAACCACGAATATTCTAAACACGATACTTGTCGTCGACACACACACAGATAACAATGAGGCAATCGAGTTATTATAATGGATTGCGGATTATTTAGTACTGAAAAGTACTGTTTTTTTTTTATATATAAAGCAATTTCTCACAACTTGAAATCCCGAAAACGTCAAGAACGCTCGAAAGTGCTCGAAATGTGATGGCGCAGCATAGAACATGTGAGCGTGATGAAATCTAACGACAGCGCCACTTACGTCGAGATCGCCGCGGCTCGATAACGGTTTTCGGTCGATAACTCCGTTATTTTAACGAATTTCTCAACGCCAATTTTTGTACAGATAGGTATGACCCTAAGGTAGCAGAATCCGCGAAAAGCGAAAAAACGATTTTTTAAAAGTTTGACGCTGTACTGGTCCCCTTAACAGGTTGTCGAAACAGATCTTAGAAAATATTGATGATTCAAGCATATACATATAAAATAGTTTATTACATGTGTAAAAATTACATTTTTTTGCATTCTTTTTTTTCGTTCATTTCAACTACTCACACATAACACGTATAACATTTTATATATCATTTGTAAAAATTTTAATATTTTAAATTATTTATTCACATTATGTAATCAGTGACATCGACAATATTCACAATATTTACTTAAGGGGGTATCCACACCTTTAAATGGTTAAAAATTCTGAGGAAGAGATGTCTGTATCAGATGAACATATAACTTTTTGATACTGCGAAAATTGCCTGACCTATCTAGTTTTTACTAAGATTTTTTTAATTTTCCAATTTTTTTTCTCTATTATTTCTATTATCTCAACTAAAAATGGTAATATCAAAAAGTTGTCTGTTCATCTGATAGAGGCCTCGATTCTGAAGAATTAAAGACCAAAACCTCCAGAATCGGTCAATCGGTGCTCCTGATTCTCTACGACAACCGGTCAAAATCTTCATTCTCCAGCAATCAACTTTCAAACTTTTTTTTTTCTTTTCCTTTACTTCCTTGTTTTCACAGAGAAGAAAATGTGGTTACAGAAAATCAAGTTTTAAGATTTTGCTTATTAATAATATGCTGGATCGGCAGCTGCTGTCGTACCGATGTGTTATGAGTCGAGGCTAGACCCATGTGCCAGGCGGAGGTTTGTAGTGAATTTTGACCTATTCTGTCCACCAACAGTGTCTGGTAGGTGTCTGGTGAAACTCCTAGAAAAAGAATGAATTGCTTTAGGAAAAATCTGATCAAAATTGTTCAAAACATGAAAATTCTTCAGAATTTTTGATCTTCAATATTTTTGAGATTCAGAAAATGCTAGCACAATTTCTGTCAATATTCCGAATATTCTTTCATCTTTCATCAATCATACCTTTTTTCTCATAATATATAATATCAAACTTTGGCAATTATTATATTATAGAAATACTCATCTTTTTAGAAATCTGAACGTGTAGTCTCCTGGCATCGATTTCAAACGCACTTTTCGATGAATCATCCTCTCTGAATTATCTTCTTTCAATTCCAAAGTCTCATGTCAGACATATATTACACTGTGTTTGTTCAATAATGAAAATCACTATTGGCTTGAATTCGTAATGAAAGCACGACGATTTACAAACAAGTGGACACCTAACCTTGAAAAAATGTAGATCGAAGCCATGCGTTCTGTCAATGATCACAATTCAAAAGAATATTGAATATTAAATATGTGTAAAAATGATGATTACAAAAAATTGCAAAATCACAAAATCAAATAAAAAATCGAATTGTATAAAAACTTCAAAAAAGTAAGACAGTGGTGTTGGCGGTGTCGTACAATATTTATGACACCATATGACACCAACATGATGATCCGCACGCCGCGCGGCGGCGCTTTTTCGCAATTTGGCACAGTCATGGCTGTAACTTTTGAAATCCTAGATTTTTTGACGCGAATTTATTTATATTGTGTAGTTCAAATTCACAGCATTTATTTTGTAATTTACCATATGATTTCTCATATGGTCAGGGTTGATCGCAGAAAAAAAACAAGAGGATTTCGTGTGGGATCGAACACACGGCCGTCAGATTCTAAAGAAGTCTCCCTACCGCCTGAGCTACGCCGCTGGTTATTTCATGACAAAAGTTTGACGATCATAAAGTTCATACACTGATGGATGGATTTATTAATTGTTAATTAAGTATATGAGTTAATGAATCATTTGTTGAATATGAATAAATCTTATTAAATATCAACAAATCCTTTTATCAGTTTATAAGACCAGAATTCATTTTATTGTCGCCCACCGAGTTAAGCTTTATTTTGATCCAACTATTCCTTCATATAACAGTAGCGTGGCCGAGGCGGTAGCGAGACTACTTCAGCATCGGACGGACGTGGGTTCGGTCCCACACGCAGACCCGAATTTTTTTTTTTTTCTTCGAACTATACAATAAATCATGTGATATATCATGTAGAAAAGTATACAATAATCAACATGGTAAATTGTGCGCTGATATCTTTCATAACTTCATACAATTTACCATGTGACTTATCATATACTTTTCTACATGATATATCACATGAACTTTTTCAGTAGGTAAGTGCTAAGTTCGGACGGAACTGGTTCGTTCAATTTCTGTTCGTACTGTGGTTACAGCTTGCGATTTCCGATGGTATTCGGAATAATGAAATAAGAAATCAATAACAAATTATTTCTAATGGAAGGATTGATTCCATGACTAAAATTGATACTTTATCAACTAATAAAACGAGAACTCAGTACATTTCTTTCAAGAGCCGCGGTGGCTCGTGGACAAGAGCTCAGACTACGAATTGATAGATCCTGAGTTCAAGTCCCGCCCGGCACCACTGAAATTTTCGATGAAAAATACTCATGTGCCTCAACCGCGGTTCTGGTTGTTCGGATCCCACCGAATAACCGTAGAGCCTGTCAAAGTGGACGGAACTGGTTCGTTCACGTTCTGTTCCTACTGTATGGTTACAGCTTGCGATTTCCGATGGTATTCGCAATCACAGCTGACAAGTGGAAAAAGGGCGCGGGAAATTTATTTTTTTTTAACGAAAACGTTACTTCCTTCATGTCCTATTTCAACATTATGGTGTTATGTTCGTGATTTACCTATATGTTGAATCTACAGTAGTATAAAATAAATTAACCCACAATTTTCCATACTGAAATTGAGATATGATAATTCAACTGATAGCTCAGATAACTGACCCAGGCTACGGGGTTCGTTGTCGCACTCTGTTTTATTTCTTTATTGGAATATTTTTTCAAAATAAATACGTCGTTTGTTCGATTATTGTGCAATGACTAAAAGCCAATAGATGAAATAAATAATTCAAAAAAAAAAAAATATTTGTTCAAATTAGTACTGCCAGATAGCTTTATGTGATCATTGTGTCTCCCCTACTCTGCATACGGAGCAAATGTGAAAAATAATCGACACAAAAATACAAATGAGGATCATCTTGATTTTCTTCTTCAACTTTTTTTAAAATCTTTAATGGTGAAGCTGTCAACACTTCAATTTTTACAATTTCGACCCCCACTGAGGTTCATATTCTCAGGAAACATTTTGATGATGTAAAAGAAAGACCATTTCGCATTCGGATAAAAATTTTTCAATTCCAAACTTTTATTATTCTACATGTACTTGGCAATTGTATCTGATTTCAATCCTTTTGTAGGTTGACATTTGTATAGTACCATTTTTGTTGGGGAGAAATTTTTGTGGGGGGGTTTTTTGGGGGTAGTGACCGCATTAATGTACTTGGCGAAAGGTTTTTGCACCAGGGGTGCTTTTTGGGTTTTAATATCTGAAATGAAATATATAAACTCTACAGGATGATTCACAATTCATGACGAATCTCTCGAGGGGTTAATCCTCTTCAAAATTGCGATCGAAAGTTTCTCTGCCATTTTTCCGGAAAACGAGGTTTTTCCAACAATTTTTTTTTGTTTAGTTTTCATATCATTTGTTAATTTTAAAGAATCTCGAATAATGCTAATGAGTTTTCTTTTTTCAATATTAGAGAGATTTCTCGGTGAAAGTTTCTTATTTGGTGGAAGATGTTGGAAAAATGAGTTATGGTCCCAAGGAAAAAAGTCGTTTTTCGCAAAAAAGGCAGAGGAACTTTCTATCCCCATTCTGACAAGGGTTAACCCCACAAGAGACTCGTCACGAATTCTGAATTACCCTGTATATGGCAAAAATAAATCCAGAAATATTTAATAATTGTGTTTTAATACATTAAATGATACATGATTGAATATATTTTCATACCTGATTTATAAACAATACTGTGATCTATGCTGCCGAGCTTAGGTAAAAGGCAGTGAAGTGAAAAAAGTGAAATTATTATCTTTTTGAAATAACATTCTTAATGATTCGTTTTATAATTGATATGTAGAGAATCATCGTAAAAATATATTGGCATCAAAATTAATAAAAGGCAGTGAACTTCATGTACTGCCTTTTACCTAAGCACGGCAGTATGATCAAATCGATCGATTATTATTATTTTTGTTATTTTTTTATGTGTCATTGATCGTCTAGGCGAGCTACAGCCCGCAACCCATTCTTCCGACGCATATCCGTCAGCATATTATTAATTGCCAGACCGAACGTCGTACGTTTGAATTCGTCCGGAAATTTTTCTGTTACAGCTTCTGAATTAGTAAATTAAACACATCATTTAATATATAGATTTTCATAACACATCATTATTCTGCAATCCAATTTTAAAAAATCTGTAGCCTATTACCATACCCTTTAGTACCAAACGAAATAAGACTGATTTCGGTTCGAACAAGGATGAAAAATCCCAAAAGATTTAAAGTAATTGGCAAAGATAATTAGCTAAATACTTTTCCTAATTACTTACGATCTCCTGGCTTTTTTCATATCTTTTCGGACAAAAATCAGTCTTTTTTCGTTTAGTACTAAAGATGAATACAATAGGGTACAGATTTTTCGATTTGTGATTGCAGAATAATGATTAGCGACGAAGATATATCAGAGAAATAATCGAACAACGACTTTGGAAAGTAATTAGACGTGCCTATCTCTGGTGTATATTAATAATATTAATAATATTAATCAGATACCTTCGATTGCGTTTATTATACTTGGATCTAATCCTGGACGTCGAGGGGAATTTACGTCAATTTTGCTTGCACCACCTCTTAAATTACTTTGAAGCAATACTTCTGGCGAAAATAATGCAAGTACAAGAGATCTTGCCATAGCCTGGTGCGATTTTTGGCTTCGAGCCGTTCGCCACTGGACATATGTCACAAAAACGCCGCTTCCTTCATGTCCTATTTCAACCTAATACAGTATATTGTGTACCAAGGAGGCGAAGAAGGTCTTTTAATGCCGAGCGTAAATTTGCAATACGAGTCGAAGACGAGTATTGCAAATACGCTCGGCGTAAAAGACCTTCGCCTGCTCGGTGCATACGATACTTTATACAACAAACGATATTCTACAATCAGTACCGTAGATCGACGCCCGATACGAATAAGAGCACATGTCAGATTGCGAATGAAACAGAGCACATTTCAGGTTGACCCGAATATTAGCACGTTTCAGGTTGACTCGAATTTCATAACGATAACTGAAAAATCTTAATTTTTGTCGGAAAGGTGAGCTTTTTTCACAAAACCTATGTTTCAGATATTTTTTCATGCTCGTAAAATAAGCGGGAAATCCCAATGAAAAACAAAACAATTCAAAAAATCACAAGATACCCCATATAATAACAGCGAAAATAAGAGTAAAGATTTTGCAAAAAAATCGGAACCCGTTTCGCGATGTGAACTTTCCGCTGGCACTTCTCGATACTAGTGCGAAAGTGTTGATTCTCGGAGGAGTGTGAAGTTTTTCGCCCAAGCAAAGCGAGGGTGATAATCACACGAGTCGAGAATCATCTTTCGCACGTGCATCGAACTTCATTCTTTAACACAGCTCGCGTTAAGTTCCATTTTATGCACGCGAAGCGTGCGCAAAATCGAACCTTGCGCACGCAGTGAGGAAAATATATATTTACTGCTTCATCGTTGGTTCCATAGCGTGATTCATGCATTTTTTTTTGTGAATTCTGGATCTTTTGCACATCCTTCGATAACCTCTTTAACAGTTTATACAATTTCCTTTGGTCTACAATTAAAAATCAAATTTATGTCATTAGAAGTTTCGTTTTATATCTTCCAGGGGGACATTCGATTTAATAATTGAAAGAAAACACACTTTTCCAAAGCTATCTGAAAAATCTGTCATATTTATTGAAAAACTTCCTTTAGCATTACAATTGAATGATTTGCTTTTTTATCTTATTTCACAACAGCTTTTCAATAAACTTGATAGATTTTCGATAAAAAAGTTTTAAAAGAGTGTGTTTTCTTTCAATTCGGAAAGCGAATGACCCCTTGAAAACAGAACATCACCTTTGGGCGTTGAACGATCTTCCCCGTCTTCGCCAGTTAAACTCTCATCGCCAATTGGAGAGGTCGTTTGTTTTTTATGTCCGATTTTTTTGGCGTTATCTTCTTGATTTACCTATATGTTAAATCTACAGTAGTATTAAATAAATTAACCCACAATTTTTTATACTCAAATTGAGATATGATAATTCAACTGATAGCTCAGACAACTGACCCAGGCTACGGGGTTCGTTGTCGCACTCTGTTTTATTTCTTTATTTGAATATTTTTTCAAAATAAATACGTCGTTTGTTCGATTATTGTGCAATGACTAAAAGCCAATAGATGGAATGAATAATTAAAAAAAAAAAAAATTATTTGTTCAAATTAGTACTGCCAGATAGCTTTATGTGATCATTGTGTCTCCCCTACTCTGCATACGGAGTAAATGTGAAAAATAATCGACAGAAAAATACAACCAACTCCTATTTGTACGTACAAGTATACAACATTTCTAACAGTGTAAAGCAAAGCTACAAAAGCTGTGAAATTGATTAATTACATTGATCGATCGATTCTGAATTTTTTTTTCTAATTTATACTTGTATTACCGAAATCTCAGCCGAAGAACCTGGCAGTGATAGATCTTCGTTAAATCGGTCTTCTAATTTTCTTTTATTACGATCATCTTGATTTTCATTTTCAATTTTTTTTGTAATCTTCAATGGTGAAGCTTCGCCTTCCATAACTACTAATTTTTCATTCAAATGCTTCTTAGAAGCTGTAGGATAAAATGAATGTATTTTTAGAGGTATTTAAATCTAAAATTTCAAATTTTTTCAACTAAACAACAGTTGAATTTGATGAACAATTTTCTAACTTACATGATACCATTATAACTTTAGCATCAAAGCACTTCCACCCCATTTTTGGTCGCTTGCCTTTTCTATTCTCTCGCCATTCAACGACGTAAGAAATGTCCTCATCTTCGGTTTCGGGATCAAATTCTTCCAAATTAAAATCCCTGATCCATTCTATTGGAATCCCCGGAGTGAATGTGTTTTCATACTCCCCACTAACCCATTTAACGAGCGCAAATTTTTTTTTCTCCGTCGTCATATTTTCAAATCGCGCCAAAAGTTGAATGGTTTTATAATGAGCCTGAAGTTAACATGATGACATTTAGATTTTCAATATTTTTCACAACAATAAATACACATCTCCAAGCAATCGGAGCTCTTACATCTCTTTTTGAGGGGGGAGACCACATTAGGATTTTCAAAAAATGGGATTTCTTTTTATTATATGAACTGTCAACATAACTATACGTTGCCAAAATTTCGAAGCGAAATTCAAATTGTTCCGATTTTATTATAATTTACATTTTTTGTCTGTTTTATTTTCATTCTTATTTCGACTCTTTCAAAAATTCATTGTTTTCTGTGAAACAAAAGTTATGGACCGATCGTTATGAAGATTAAAAGTGTGTTCCTTTGTGAAATTACGAAGAATATGAACCAACATTTGGGATGATATTATAATTTGAAGGGATTTTTTATTGCAAAATAAATGAAAAAAATGGTGAAAATCGCGAATTTTTTTCCAAACACCTGTCAACACTTCAATTTTTACAATTTTTACCCCCACTGATGTTCATATTCTTAGAAAACATGTTCATGATGTAAAGAAAGACCATTTCGCATTCGGATAAAAATTTAGACCTCCACATTTCCCGAAAATAAAGAACTCGGACGACGACCTTCAGCCCAGTCAGCAAAAAATTAAAAGTGGTCTTAAAGACGTCGCATGGATGTCCAATGCGCCACTTTTTGAGCTCTTAAAGACGTCTCAAGACTTAAAGACGTCTTAAAGACGTCGCGATTGTCAAAGACGTCTTTAAGAGCTCAAAAAGTGGCGCATTGGACGTCCATATGACGTCTTTAAGACCACTTTTAATTTTTTGCTGTCTGGGAGTGGACAACAGCCAATAACTTCGACATTTTCGGCCGAGATGACTTGAAAAAATTTGTATATGTAATTCAAAATATCAATAAAATAATGTCAAAGTTTGATCAAATTCTAATTTTTTGTTCACACTTAAAAAAATTCATAAAAAACGCCTGAGAATCAGTCTCCGAATGTGGTTTCGCCCGTTAACTAATAGATCACTTTAGTTATTAACCTTACCCGAAATACAGCGTTTTTATGGAACGATGCCAAGTAATAAAAACACTGCATTTCGGGTAAGGTTAGAATCTGAGGTGATCTCGAATCGCTTTGATTCCAACGGAAAGGCACCTAATGTAAAAAAAAGAAAAAGAGCTCTGATTGCTTACCCTTGGTTTCACTGTTCTCTATTAATATGCTATTGCAAGCGTTGCCGCGCGACAAAATGCATGCGGCAGCGCGTTCAACTAACAAGTAGCTCGGCGGTGCAACTTGGGTTGGTTCAATGTGTCTCCGCGCGGCAACGCTTACATTGAAACCTGGAGTGTAGCTCGGTATTTCTGTTGCATTAAGTATCGCTCATGTGAATATAAACGTCAAGACCATGAATCCAGCCAAAAAGAAGTCGACGAAATCTCCTTTGAATAAAAAAAGAGGTCCATACAAATTGTATAATACTTTCGGATCTAAAAAAAAAATTCCCCGAAGCACGTTACATGACTGGAAACGCAAACAGTGAGTTTCTAATTCACGCATTCAACTAATGAAAAAAATTAATCACATATCATTTCAGATGACTTTTTTATTAATCAAATTTTTGTTATTATTAAATTAGATCATTAATTATAAATTTTTTACACATAACGAAACAGGTCGAATAATAATACGAAACGCAATTAAAACTAAACCGAAAATGACAAAAAAAGTCTGAAATTTAATTTTTTAATTTTTTCACTCAAGACTCCGAATTTCATTATTTTTTATATTGTAAACCAGAGGGTAAAGAAAGATACGAGTAGAATGGGATCGAAAATAAGAATAAAATTCTATGATTTCCTTTAGGTATCAAGATACACTCAAAAAAAATGATACAGCATCCCTTGATTGTGTTCTTCGGAAATTAAAAAAAGTCATTGAGAGTAATGACAACTATATACAATCTCGTGCTGTCGATCTTCAAAAATGTCAACGCGACGCTGGAAATAATTTAGTTCCTGAAGTGAGATTTATTAGTTTTTTCATACTTTGCTATATTATATCAGAGTACTTTATTTTTCACGACTATTTTTTAAAAATCCAAGCTGAAATTTTGTTGTTAAGGTCTATATAAAAAAATTCCTTGTAAGTTTCAACTCTGTTTCGACCTTCACAACAACATTTTGAGGCGGGGGGTAACCCTTCGTGGTCGCAATTCTGTAGAATAACACGGTAGTCACACATGGGTGAAGTCTACCCAGTCAATCTTCAAACGGTGGCTGGGTAAAATTTATCCAGAGTGAGCGGGAAGGGTTACAAAAAAAAATTGTCGTTAAAAAAAACCTCATAATATAGATTGATTAGGTTATCATATGGTCAGGTCCACCAATTATCTGTAAACGATCCGGGGTAAAAATTTCGATTTGACTGCAATTTTGATATTTCATAGTGTAAATTGAGATGTAAAAATCCACCAAGTATTAGACCTCCAAGCCTTAATACCGTTCAGAAAAAAACGCGTTGATTAGTCTTTCAACTTTGACTTCAACTTGACTTTCAGATTGACTTCTACATTCGAACTTTTATCCCGTCTCGATCGCTGAAAAGAGAATTCGATCCAACAAGTTTTTCATGTAAAAAGGCCTGATCTTTCCGAATATGAAATTCGTTTCAGTCTAGATCCTCAAAAACCCATGATACACACTAGGGTGGTCGTTAAAAAAATTGTTTGCGATACGACTTGAAAAACCTCAAGTTTACCTCGAAAAAATACGTCCTCCAAGTTTCAATGCTCTATCTCATTTTTAAGGAGTGTGGCATTTTTTTGTTTTATTTTCAATTTTTTTTTTCTTTTTCGCCTTTTTTTCACCCAAAATAAAATTTTATTTGTTCACAGACCTTGATTTTTGAAATTTTTAAAATACTTTTTCAATCCCAGATTTATTTGTCTGCCGTTTGATTTCTTTGAATCGATATGAAATTTGAAAAAATCAAGGTCTGAGAACAAATAAAATTTTATTTTAGGTGAAAAAAAAGGCGAAAAAGAAAAAAAAAATTGAAAATAAAACAAAAAAATGCCGCACCCCTTAAAATGAGATAGAGCATTGAAACTTGGAGGGTATTATTTTTTCAAGGTAAACTTCAGGTTTTTCACGTTGGAGCGCAAACTTTTTTTTTAACGGCCCTCCTAATACGCACTATGAAATATCAAAATTTCAGACAAATTGAAATTTTCACCCTGGATCGTTCACAGATAATTCGTGGACTTGTTCATATACAGTTATAATTTAAATTTTCATTTTGAAGGAAGTCGCGAATCCTGAGCAAAGTGACGAACACATTACTAATCAAGGATTGGAAATTGGATCTTATCAACCACCTACTAATAAATCTGACAGAATCCCTGTAGATTGTTTGATCAACAATCTATTAGTAATGTGCATCAAATGGAAACGAAATACGTCTTATACAACTAGTTTAGATGTCTTACAAGCTATTAATATTTCTACTACCACTCCGGAAATTAATAGTTCAAAATATTTTTGGAAACTAATTATTGACAAATATTCCGAAAAAGTCAGTAAGCATTATATATGCATCAATTGTGGCAACTACCTCGGTTCTACGACCGATAAATACCAGTGTCACAAGTGTTCATGGAAAATAGATTATAAATTGGACCACGGTTATTTTTTGTATCTATCTCTAGAATACCAACTGAGAGAAGTTTTCGAATCTACAGACGCTCATAATTTATATTCCCAAAATCGTAAAAAATTATGTAAATTTGCAATTGAAGATATTTACGATGGAAAATTCTACAAAACAATATTTTCTAACAAAGAAAATACAATATCAATCAATTTCAGCATAGATGGAGTACCAATATTCAAAAGTTCTAATTCGTCTGTATATCCTGTACTATGTACTATAAATGAATTAGATCCAGTAGAGCGACGAAATAGAATTTTACTTTCTAGTATATGGTTTGGGTCTGGCAAACCGAAAGACATGAATGAGTATCTTAAACCTTTTATTGCTGAGGCACAAAAGCTGTACACCAATGGATTTACCTATACATATAATGGTCAGGAGTACAATAAAAAAGTTGTGGTACTGATGGGCATTTGTGACGCCGTTGCTCGTCCACTAGTGCGTTGTTGCACTCAATTTAATGGTAAATACGGGTGTGGGCTATGTCTTCATCCCGGAAAGCGCGTTGAAAAAGGTCAAGGTCATGCCAGGGTATATCCTGTGACTAACAACAATGCTTACGGAGAAGGTTTGAGATCTCATGAACAAACAATAAAACACGCCGAAGAGACACTAAAAGAAAATAAAAAAGGAATTAAACAAAAATCTATTTTGATGAATTTACCACATTTTAATATCATCAATGGCTTAGACGTTGAATGGATGCATTCTGTTGGCTTGGGTGTCGCTCGACAATTCGCAAACTTGTGGTTTGATAAAGCCAATTCTAACGAAAAATTTTACTTTGGAAGAATACTGGATGAAATAGATAATCATCTTACCTCGTTACTTCCAACGTCAGATTTTTCTAGAACCCCAAGACCTTTAACCGATCGAGCACACTTCAAGGCTCACGAATGGGTTGCGTTTCTTTTGGCATATAGTCTACCAATTCTGAAAGTACATTTTCCTAAAAAATACGTCTACCATTGGGCCTTGCTGGTTGACGGAGTATCAATTTTAGTCAAGGAATCAATCCTTCCATCAGAAATAGTTTATGCTCACCACTGCTTACTCGAATTTGTTACTGAAGTCGAAACTTTATATGGCGAGAAGTACGTGAGTTACAATGTTCATCAGTTGACTCATCTAGCAAAAAGTGTTGAGAATTGGGGGCCTCTGAGAACTCATAGTGCCTTCATTTACGAAGATTACTACCAAATTATACAGGCTCATGTTCAAAGCGCAAATGGTGTTTCTGCTCAAATATCAGATTCTTTCAGACTGAAATGTGCCATTGATAGACTTGTTATCGAATGTGAGAAAGATTTGAGTGACGAAAAAAAGAGTTTCATTGCTGATTTACTTGGTAGAAAAACTAAACCGAAATCACACTTTAGAATCGGCAATTCTTGTATTTTAGATACACCAATTGAGCCCCCGGATCATAAAAGGGATCGCACGGCCGAAAACACATAGAAGTATTGTCACTTCTGAACATATGCCGATCGGAAAAAAAAAAAAAAAAAAGTTCATGAAATAAAAAATAGTCACTACTTTTTAATTGACTTTTTTTTTTTCTTTTTTCCCGATCGGCATATGTTCAAAAGTGACAATACTTCTATGTGATTTCGTCCGCGCGATCCCTTTTATGATCCGGGGGCTCAATTATAATACCAAAACTCTCCAAGACTTATTATCTGGCTGTACGAAGATCTGGATTAACATTAGACGGAGATGCAACTTTTTTCATTTATAATCGGTGCATAATTGATAAAAAAGTCGTCACCGCTTAATATTATAAGAGGGAAAAAAAGCGAGCAAACTACTATGTGCTACTAAATGACGGTGAAATTTTTGAAATTCAAGAATTTTTAGGCATCAAAACTGGAAAAGATGAGTTTGGTTTTGCTATCGGCTACTATTGGGAGTTAACTGATAAACCATTGATCAGACACAGAAAATTAAAGCACCTAATTCCATTGAAAAGAAAGATCGAAGGTTTAGAAGCCGTTAAAATCGAATCAATCCGAAATAAAGTAATGGTTTTCAAAGTGATCGAACCAGAAGTGTACGTTGCTTATGTTCATCTGTGTGATTTTGAACTTTTGGTATAGTTCATATTTATACGTGTATAATTCTTGTAAATGAAAGAAAAACAAACAAAAAAAATGAGATTATATTTACCTCCATAAAAAAAAAAAAATATGTATTTATTGAATTTCAAACAACGATAATTGTGATGTCCGATGTTTAATAAAAAGTACTTATAAAGGTTCATTTATAAAGAGTATATATATTTATTCAATACGGAGTAGATATGAGTTCGCACAGTACATGTTTGCTGTAAGCCAGTCAGAGGAAGAAGGAGGAAGTATAGGATGAATCACCTTACCTCCTAGTCACAATATTTAGTATCGTAATCGATTTCATGACTTAAACTACTGAGTACTGTACATCCTATATTTGAATACAAATATTACAATAATTATCAGAAGACGAAAAAAAATTCGGGTCAATTCTCGATGATTTATCTATTTATTCATTCATTCATTCATTCATTTATTCATCCATTCATTGATTGATTCATTTATTTATTTGAAAGATAATTTCTCTTCTACATATAAGTCTCCTACAATTTTTATTTTTCCTCCTCAGATATTAAACTCTATGGTCTAAATCTCCTACACTGCTGAAGTCAATCAAACAGTTACGAGCATAATGAATATCTGATTTGCCCTGCGCACAGCGTCGAGAACTCGTAACTGCGCATCAGCCGTTAGACAAGGATACTCCCTGCTCGTCGGTCTCTCTCACTCTCGCTTTTGCCGAACATCGTTAAGTCGTTCCAAAGTCGCGTCCGGTTCGTACTCGCACATGCATGAAGTGAGAAAGAATTCCGTTCTTTTAACCAAAGTTTCAACAAAATGCTGTGAATAAAACATATTGCGGTAACGGTAAATTATATGAACGTTAGTGTCTACAAGAACGCAATCCACAATATCGTAGACGGTATTGCAATGGTCCGTTCAACATATACCAACCGCGTGGTCATAGCCATTTGCAATGCGTAACGAAACGGACATTTTTATATTACGGTAAGTATTCAGACCAGCCAAATGTTTAAAATGGTTATAAAAGTAAAGCATGCTGATAATTTTATTTTAAAATGATTCGTGACCGTAGAATGTAATAAATAAATGAGTCGGAGACAGTGAATTTTTCTTGTTGAATAAAACGTCGATTAACGTAGTGACGTTTCGGCTAGCGAACGGCCGGCCATTCTCAGACTGTAAAAACATGCGAGTCTTAGGAACGTATGGTTAATAAATAAGATTACAGAAGAATTGATTAGCGACTGAGCTTATAAAGGGTAAATTAACATGCGACTCTAAACTAGGTTAGGTTTGCACGTGGCGCAAGGTAACCGAAAGTATTCGAAAAGAATTCTTTTGAAGATGAAAGAATATACGAAATGCAAAAGAAATATACTAACCAGTTGAAAAACAATAACTTAAATAATAGGATAATCAATCAAGAATCAGATTACAGAAGAATTAATTAGCGACTGAGCTTATAAAAAGTAAATTAACATGCGGCTCTGAACTAGGTTAGGTTTGCACGTGGCGCAAGGTAACCGAAAGTATTCGAAAAGAATTCTTTTGAAGATGAAAGAATATACGAAATGCAAAAGAAATATACTAACCAGTTGAAAAACAATAACTTAAATAATAGGATAATCAATCAAGAATCAGATTACAGAAGAATTAATTAGCGACTGAGCTTATAAAAAGTAAATTAACATGCGGCTCTGAACTAGGTTAGGTTTGCACGTGGCGCAAGGTAACCGAAAGTATTCGAAAAGAATTCTTTTGAAGATGAAAGAATATACGAAATGCAAAAGAAATATACTAACCAGTTGAAAAACAATAACTTAAATAATAGGATAATCAATCAAGAATCAGATTACAGAAGAATTAATTAGCGACTGAGCTTATAAAAAGTAAATTAACATGCGGCTCTGAACTAGGTTAGGTTTGCACGTGGCGCAAGGTAACCGAAAGTATTCGAAAAGAATTCTTTTGAAGATGAAAGAATATACAAAATGCAAAAGAAATTATTGTAAATTTATAGTAATAGATCATTACATGCAATCGATGAGTTAATTCGTTTCAAATACTTCTTCTTCTTTTTCCTTTGTGGCTATAGTTAATTCAAATAGTTTATGTATATGTACGTGACAGCTGAGAAAGGCGGCGTTGTCAAGTTTAATAACCATTCAAAGTAAAGTCAAATTAATAGCTTATTTATATTTACTGTTATTTTATAATAAATGACTAAAAAATATTTGGGATAGATATTTAAGCATTATAAATCGTTGTATGATTATTGATATATTTTTTAATTTTGCTTAAGTCCCGAATGAATTTCGTTAACAGTTAGTTCTCTTTTGACTCTAGCGTAGCGCATGAACGTCCAGACTATACACTTCATCTAACTATTTAGAACATGTCATTAGCATTGCTTGGTCTACCATCTTTGTTCTTCTAATTTTTGAATCACTTCCCGTCGTCGCGTCGCACGTATAACATCTCATGCGTTGAGGAATCTCCGTTCAGGTAATTAATAACTCTTTTGCTCTTACATTATGCAATCACTGATAATATGTCTTTTAACTGGTTAGTATATTTCTTTTGCATTTCGTATATTCTTTCATCTTCAAAAGAATTCTTTTCGAATACTTTCGGTTACCTTGCGCCACGTGCAAACCTAACCTAGTTCAGAGCCGCATGTTAATTTACTTTTTATAAGCTCAGTCGCTGATTAATTCTTCTGTAATCTGATTCTTGATTGATTATCCTATTATTTAAGTTATTGTTTTTCAACTGGTTAGTATATTTCTTTTGCATTTCGTATATTTTCGTCTTCAAAAGAATTCTTTTCGAATACTTTCGGTTACCTTGCGCCACGTGCAAACCTAACCTAGTTCAGAGCCGCATGTTAATTTACTTTTTATAAGCTCAGTCGCTAATTAATTCTTCTGTAATCTGATTCTTGATTGATTATCCTATTATTTAAGTTATTGTTTTTCAAATGGTTAGTATATTTCTTTTGCATTTCGTATATTCTTTCATCTTCAAAAGAATTCTTTTCGAATACTTTCGGTTACCTTGCGCCACGTGCAAACCTAACCTAGTTCAGAGCCGCATGTTAATTTACTTTTTATAAGCTCAGTCGCTAATTAATTCTTCTGTAATCTGATTCTTGATTGATTATCCTATTATATAAGTTTTTGTTTTTCAACTGGTTAGTATATTTCTTTTGCATTTCGTATATTTTCATCTTCAAAAGAATTCTTTTCGAATACTTTCGGTTACCTTGCGCCACGTGCAAACCTAACCTAGTTCAGAGCCGCATGTTAATTTACTTTTTATAAGCTCAGTCGCTAATTAATTCTTCTGTAATCTGATTCTTGATTGATTATCCTATTATATAAGTTTTTGTTTTTCAACTGGTTATTATATTTCTTTTGCATTTCGTATATTTTCGTCTTCAAAAGAATTCTTTTCGAATACTTTCGGTTACCTTGCGCCACGTGCAAACCTAACCTAGTTCAGAGCCGCATGTTAATTTACTTTTTATAAGCTCAGTCGCTAATTAATTCTTCTGTAATCTGATTCTTGATTGATTATCCTATTATATAAGTTTTTGTTTTTCAACTGGTTAGTATATTTCTTTTGCATTTCGTATATTTTCATCTTCAAAAGAATTCTTTTCGAATACTTTCGGTTACCTTGCGCCACGTGCAAACCTAACCTAGTTCAGAGCCGCATGTTAATTTACTTTTTATAAGCTCAGTCGCTAATTAATTCTTCTGTAATCTGATTCTTGATTGATTATCCTATTATATAAGTTTTTGTTTTTCAACTGGTTAGTATATTTCTTTTGCATTTCGTATATTTTCATCTTCAAAAGAATTCTTTTCGAATACTTTCGGTTACCTTGCGCCACGTGCAAACCTAACCTAGTTCAGAGCCGCATGTTAATTTACTTTTTATAAGCTCAGTCGCTAATTAATTCTTCTGTAATCTGATTCTTGATTGATTATCCTATTATATAAGTTTTTGTTTTTCAACTGGTTAGTATATTTCTTTTGCATTTCGTATATTTTCATCTTCAAAAGAATTCTTTTCGAATACTTTCGGTTACCTTGCGCCACGTGCAAACCTAACCTAGTTCAGAGCCGCATGTTAATTTACTTTTTATAAGCTCAGTCGCTAATTAATTCTTCTGTAATCTGATTCTTGATTGATTATCCTATTATATAAGTTTTTGTTTTTCAACTGGTTAGTATATTTCTTTTGCATTTCGTATATTTTCATCTTCAAAAGAATTCTTTTCGAATACTTTCGGTTACCTTGCGCCACGTGCAAACCTAACCTAGTTCAGAGCCGCATGTTAATTTACTTTTTATAAGCTCAGTCGCTAATTAATTCTTCTGTAATCTGATTCTTGATTGATTATCCTATTATATAAGTTTTTGTTTTTCAACTGGTTAGTATATTTCTTTTGCATTTCGTATATTTTCATCTTCAAAAGAATTCTTTTCGAATACTTTCGGTTACCTTGCGCCACGTGCAAACCTAACCTAGTTCAGAGCCGCATGTTAATTTACTTTTTATAAGCTCAGTCGCTAATTAATTCTTCTGTAATCTGATTCTTGATTGATTATCCTATTATATAAGTTTTTGTTTTTCAACTGGTTAGTATATTTCTTTTGCATTTCGTATATTTTCATCTTCAAAAGAATTCTTTTCGAATACTTTCGGTTACCTTGCGCCACGTGCAAACCTAACCTAGTTCAGAGCCGCATGTTAATTTACTTTTTATAAGCTCAGTCGCTAATTAATTCTTCTGTAATCTGATTCTTGATTGATTATCCTATTATATAAGTTTTTGTTTTTCAACTGGTTAGTATATTTCTTTTGCATTTCGTATATTTTCATCTTCAAAAGAATTCTTTTCGAATACTTTCGGTTACCTTGCGCCACGTGCAAACCTAACCTAGTTCAGAGCCGCATGTTAATTTACTTTTTATAAGCTCAGTCGCTAATTAATTCTTCTGTAATCTGATTCTTGATTGATTATCCTATTATATAAGTTTTTGTTTTTCAACTGGTTAGTATATTTCTTTTGCATTTCGTATATTTTCATCTTCAAAAGAATTCTTTTCGAATACTTTCGGTTACCTTGCGCCACGTGCAAACCTAACCTAGTTCAGAGCCGCATGTTAATTTACTTTTTATAAGCTCAGTCGCTAATTAATTCTTCTGTAATCTGATTCTTGATTGATTATCCTATTATATAAGTTTTTGTTTTTCAACTGGTTAGTATATTTCTTTTGCATTTCGTATATTCTTTCATCTTCAAAAGAATTCTTTTCGAATACTTTCGGTTACCTTGCGCCACGTGCAAACCTAACCTAGTTCAGAGCCGCATGTTAATTTACTTTTTATAAGCTCAGTCGCTAATTAATTCTTCTGTAATCTGATTCTTGATTGATTATCCTATTATATAAGTTTTTGTTTTTCAACTGGTTAGTATATTTCTTTTGCATTTCGTATATTTTCATCTTCAAAAGAATTCTTTTCGAATACTTTCGGTTACCTTGCGCCACGTGCAAACCTAACCTAGTTCAGAGCCGCATGTTAATTTACTTTTTATAAGCTCAGTCGCTAATTAATTCTTCTGTAATCTGATTCTTGATTGATTATCCTATTATATAAGTTTTTGTTTTTCAACTGGTTAGTATATTTCTTTTGCATTTCGTATATTTTCATCTTCAAAAGAATTCTTTTCGAATACTTTCGGTTACCTTGCGCCACGTGCAAACCTAACCTAGTTCAGAGCCGCATGTTAATTTACTTTTTATAAGCTCAGTCGCTAATTAATTCTTCTGTAATCTGATTCTTGATTGATTATCCTATTATATAAGTTTTTGTTTTTCAACTGGTTAGTATATTTCTTTTGCATTTCGTATATTTTCATCTTCAAAAGAATTCTTTTCGAATACTTTCGGTTACCTTGCGCCACGTGCAAACCTAACCTAGTTCAGAGCCGCATGTTAATTTACTTTTTATAAGCTCAGTCGCTAATTAATTCTTCTGTAATCTGATTCTTGATTGATTATCCTATTATATAAGTTTTTGTTTTTCAACTGGTTAGTATATTTCTTTTGCATTTCGTATATTTTCATCTTCAAAAGAATTCTTTTCGAATACTTTCGGTTACCTTGCGCCACGTGCAAACCTAACCTAGTTCAGAGCCGCATGTTAATTTACTTTTTATAAGCTCAGTCGCTAATTAATTCTTCTGTAATCTGATTCTTGATTGATTATCCTATTATATAAGTTTTTGTTTTTCAACTGGTTAGTATATTTCTTTTGCATTTCGTATATTCTTTCATCTTCAAAAGAATTCTTTTCGAATACTTTCGGTTACCTTGCGCCACGTGCAAACCTAACCTAGTTTAGAGTCGCATGTTAATTTACTTTTTATAAGCTCAGTCGCTAATCAATTCTTCTGTAATCTTATTTATTAACCATACGTTCCTAAGACTCGCATGTTTTTACAGTCTGAGAATGGCCGGCCGTTCGCTAGCCGAAACGTCACTACGTTAATCGACGTTTTATTCAACAAGAAAAATTCACTGTCTCCGACTCATTTATTTATTACATGCTGATAATATTGGAATAACTTATTCTCCATTTTTCATTTTACTTTCATTCATTTTTCTTGACTACAAGTTCATACATAACCTGAATCATAATTTCAGAACAATTATCTCAACTTTCGGAGCCGAAACACAGCCTCCCAAGATTATGGGTCCAGATTATGGACAAGCGTGTATGGGTCTTTCATGAAACGGACCTTTTTATTTTACGGTAAGCATTTTGGTTGTACAATTATCGCATGCCGATAATATTGGAATAACTTATTCTCCATTTCTCATATTACTTTCATTCATTTTTCTTGAATACAAGTTCATACATAACCTAAATCATAATTTCAGAACAATTATCTCAACTTTCGGAGCCGAAACACAGCCTGCCAAGATTATGGGTCAAGATTATAGACAAGCGTGTATGGGTCTTTCATGGAACGGACCTTTTTATTTTACGGTGAGCATTTTGGTTGTACAATTATCGCATGCCGATAATATTGGAATAACTTATTCTCCATTTCTCATATTACTTTCATTCATTTTTCTTGAATACAAGTTCATACATAACCTAAAACATAATTTCAGAACCATCATCTTAATTTTCACAACCGAAATATGGACACCCAAGACTCGAAACTGACTCAACATTGACACGTGCAGGGTGCGTTGGCTCGTGAAGCATAGGTAGTTGGTACGGGATCAAGCAATTCCTGGAAGCTAGCAGTTTCGTCGAAACATCTCCATTTGGGGTCCACTACAGTGTCCGGAGTACGACCTATTGACGTGAACCGAGTGATTGACCAGAGTAATCGCAGTCTAATCCTTGATCTACAAGCACAAGCTGACGACTTTCGAGAAATTCTATACGAACAAATAAATACGGCTAGGTCTACACAGTCAACGCAGACTTCGGGTAGAGGTGAGTGTTCTTGGCGATGGCACACAAATGACATTGATATCAAAATCCCTGAATTTAAAGATTGAAATTCGGATAATCCTCTAGTATTATTTGTATCAGACCATAAATATTTTTATCTCAAAAATGTACCGGAAATAGCGAAACTGGTTTTAACTGAAACTGCTCTGAAAGGTAGAGCTAAGCTTTAATATGACGCTGATAAAACTCCAATGAGTTCTTATATTCAATTTCGTAGACAATTCTATGAAGAATTTTTTTACGATCATCTGTTATGGCATCAGATATTCATTAGGCTTATACGTAGAGAAAAAATTATCGTTCAATATTGAAAATTCGATTCCGATCTTGAAGATGATGACATTTCTTATGTCGTTCAAAGTTCAAACGGCGTTGCTCACGAAAAAAAAAGAAGGAATCAATCCTTGCATCAGAAATAATTTTTTATCAATTTCTTATTTCATTATTTCGAATACTATCGGAAATCGCAAACTGTAACCACAGTAGGAACAGAACTTGAACGAACCAGTTCCATCCCAACTTAGCACTTCAACTACAATCTCTTTTTTTCCATTTCCCTTTTTCCCCATTCATTTTTCCGACGAAAAAAAAATGTCGCAAATTAATTGAAACTACTGATATTATCAAAAATATGTATGGTCAGGTCCACCAATTATTTTTACATCCCAATTCACACTATGAAATATCACAATTGCAGACAAATCGAAATTTCGACCCTGGATCGTTCACAGATAATTGGTGGACCTGCCCACAAACAAATTGCAACTGCGAATTCTAAGCAAAGTGTCGAACAAATTACTAACCAAGGATTAGGAATTGGATCTTATCAACCAACTACTAATAAATCTAACAGAATCCCTATAGATTGTTTAATCAACAATCTATTAGTAATGTGTATCAAATGAAAACTAGTTGAGATGTCTTAAATGCTATTAATATTTCTACTAACACTCCGAAAGTTAATAGTTCAAAATACAGTATTTTCGAGTGTATGGTTTGGGTCTGGCGAACCGGAGGATATGAATGAGTATCTTAAAGCTTTTGTTGCTGAGGCACGAAAGCTGTGCACCTATGGATTTACCTATACATATAAAGGTCAGGAGTACACTAAAAAAGTTGTGGTACTAATGGGCATTTGTGACGCCGTTGCTCGTCCACTAGTGCGTTGTTGCAATCAATTTAATGGTAAATACGGGTGTGGGCTATGAAGCTATGAAGTTCGAACAAGCGGAACGAAGGGAAATTCGGCTTATAACGAGGGCGCTTATATCCAGGTAGTACTGTATCATTGGAAACTAATTATTGACAAATATTCCGAAAAAGTCAGTAAGCATTATATATGCATCAATTGTGGCAACTACCTCGGTTCTACGACCGATAAATACCAGTGTCACAAGTGTTCATGGAAAATAGATTATAAATTGGACCACGGTTATTTTTTGTATCTATCTCTAGAATACCAACTGAGAGAAGTTTTCGAATCTACAGACGCTCATAATTTACATTCCCAAAATCGTAAAAAGTTATGTAAATTTGCAATTGAAGATGTTTACGATGGAAAATTCTACAAAACAATATTTTCAAACAAAGAAAATACAATATCAATCAATTTCATCATAGATGGAGTACCAATATTCAAAAGTTCTAATTCGTCTGTTATTGGAGTCGAAACTTTATATGGCGAGAAATACGTGAGTTACAATGTTTATCAGTTGACTCATCTAGCAAAAAGGATTTCATCCAAAAGAAATTAAACTCAAAATTAACCTCCATTTCTCAATCTCCCCCCTTTTTTTTTTCTTATGAAAAAAAGGTTAGGTTGCGGCATTGTTTTCGACTTTTATCAGCTCGCTCTCTGATTGCGACTACTCTCGGAAATCGCAAGCCGTAACCGCAGTAGGAACAGAACTTAAACGAACCAGTTGTGTCCCAACTTAGCACTTCGACTGGCTCTATTGTTAATTCGTCATCTACGGTATATGATAGGTTTTTCTGAAAATAGCTTTCTAAAAGTCTTGGTTCATATTGGTATAATACCCGTGCCTGCATTCATGTTTCATCCCGTGTCAAACACTATGTTTTTCATAAAATTTGCTCCAGAACTTTAACTGTCATTTTCAATAGTTTGAAATTCGAAACAGCGCAGTTATTTCTCTTTGCAATCCCAAGAGATTGAAAAATACCTATTCATACCGCTGATTCATTGAATTCACGATTTGCTCACATGTGTTATGAAAACGTTTATATCAAATGATGTGTTTAATTTACTAATTCAGAAGCTGTAACAGAAAGCTTTCCGGACGAATTCAAACGTCGTTTACTTTTAAAAAAAAATTTTAGCCCGCAGCATTGTTTCCAACTCTTATCAGCTCGCTCTCTGATTGTGACTACTCTCGGAAATCGCAAGCTGTAACCACAGTAGGAACAGAACTTGAACGAACCAGTTCAGTTCCACGATACAAGCGCCCCCGTTATAAGCCAATTTCGCCTTCGTTGACGTCAATTCTGCTCGACGTTCTCGGTAATAACGTTCAAGACCATGAATCCAGCAAAAAAGAAGTCGAGGACATCTCCTTCGAATAAAAAAATTGTATAATACTTTCGGATGTCAAAAAAAATATTGCCAAAAGCACTTCAAATGACTGGAAACGCAAGCATTGAGTTTCCAACGTACACATTCGACTCACGGAAAAAATAATCACACATCATTTCAGATAACCTTTTTTGTTAATCAAATTTTTGTTATTATTAAATTAGATCATTACTCATATCGCACACCTACATCTAAACTAGGACGATGATATAAATTTGATTTTCAATTGTAGACCAGAGGAAATTGTATAAACTGTTGAAGAAGTTATCGAAGGATGTGCAAAAGATCCAGAATTCACAAAAAAAAATGCATGAATCACGCTATGGAACCAACGATGAAGCAGTAAATATATATTTTCGCGCCAAATGCACAGTGGCGAACGGCTAGAAGCCAAAAATCGCACCAGGCTATGGCAAGATCTCTTGTACTTGCATTATTTCCGCCAGAAGTATTGCTTCAAAGTAATTTAAGAGGTGGTGCAAGCAAAATTGACGTAAATTCCGCTCGACGTTCTGGGTTAGATAAAAATATGACAAAATTTCTTACAGTGCACACGCATTCATTAGTGTCGATAACGCCGAATAGTAATTGTCATTTTTTTTCCGTTTTTCAATCTCCCTTTTTCCGATTCCTCTTTTTTTTTATTTATTCAAAAAAAAATTCTAGCCCGCGGCATCGTTTCCAACTCTTATCAGCTCGCTCTCTGATCGCGACTACTTTCGGAAATCGCAAGCTGTAACCAGTATTAAGAGAACTTGAACAAACCAGTTCCGTCCCAACTTAGCACTTCGACTGGCTCTATAGTTAATTCATCATCTACGGTACCGATTGTAGAACATTCTTATTTCTTATTCTTATTCTTATTCACCTGTACATATAAAGGTCATGAGTACACTGAAGAAAAGTTGTGGTCAAGTCTTTGTCTTCATCCCGGAAAGCGCGTTGAAAAATGTCAAGGCCATGCTAGGGTATATCCTGTGACTAACAACAATGCTTACGGAGAAGGTTTGAGATCTCATGAACAAACAATAAAACACGCCGAAGAGACACTAAAAGAAAATAAAAAAGGAATTAAACAAAAATCTATTTTGATGAATTTACCACATTTTAATATCATCAATGGCTTAGACGTTGAATGGATGCATTCTGTTGGCTTAGGTGTCGCTCGACAATTCGCGAACTTGTGGTTTGATAAAGCCAATTCCAACGAAAAATTTTACTTTGGAAGAATACTGGATAAAATAGATATTCATCTTACCTCGTTACTTCCAACGTCAGATTTTTCTAGAACCCCAATACCTTTAACCGATCGAGCACGCTTCAAGGCTCACGAATGGGTTGCGTTTCTTTTGGCATATAGTCTACCAATTCTGAAAGTACATTTTCCTAAAAAATACGTCTACCATTGGGCCTTGCTGGTTGACGGAGTATCAATTTTAGTCAAGGAATCAATCCTTCCATCAGAAATAGTTTATGCTCACCACTGCTTACTCGAATTTGTTACTGAAGTCGAAACTTTATATGGCGAGAAGTACGTGAGTTACAATGTTCATCAGTTGACTCATCTAGCAAAAACTGGAAAAGATGAGTTTGGTTTTGCTATCGGCTACTATTGGGAGTTAACTGATAAACCATTGATCAGACACAGAAAATTAAAGCACCTAATTCCATTGAAAGGAAAGATCGAAGGTTTAGAAGCCGTTAAAATCGAATCAATTCGAAATAAAGTAATGGTTTTCAAAATGATCGAACCAGAAGTGTACGTTGCTTATGTTCATCTGTGTGATTTTGAACTTTTGGTATAGTGCATATTTATACGTGTATAATTCTTGTAAATGAAAGAAAAACGAACAAAAAAAATGAGGTACATTTTCCGAGGGAAAAATTCCGAAGTTTGATCCGGCCCCAAGATTAATATCAAATTATGCAAGCTCATGTTCAAAGCGGAAATGGTTTTTCTGCACAAATATCCGATTCTTTCAGACTTAAATGTGCCATTGATAGACTTTTAATCGAATGTGAAAGAGATTTGAGTTACAATAAAAAAAAGAGTTTAATTGCTGATTTACTTGGTAGACAAACTAAGCCAAAATCACATTTACGAATCGCCAATTCTTGTATTTTACACCAATTATAATAGCAAAACTCTACAAGCCTTATTATTTGGATTAACATTAGACGGAGATGCACCTTTTTTCATTTATAATTGGTGCATAATTGATAAAATAGTTGTCACCGCTAAATATTATAAGCGAGAAAAAAAGCGAGCAAACTACTATGTGATATTAAATGACGGTGAAGATTTCGCGGCATTGTTTTCGACTTTTATCAGCTCGCTCTCTGATTGCGACTACTCTCGGAAATCGCAAGCTGTAACTAGTAGTAACAGAACTTGAACAAACCAGTTCTGTCCAAACTTAGCACTTCGACTGGCGCTACTGTTAATTCGTCGTCTACGGTACTGATTGTAGAATATTCTCATTTCTTAAGCCAACGCGGCTCTTGGAAGAAATGTACTGAGTACTCATTTCATTGGAAGAAAAAAAAAGGAAATTTAAAAAGGGAGATTGAAAAACCGGAAAAAATTGCCGATTACTATTCTGCGTTATTGACACTAATTATTACACTGATAACAATAGAATGGGATCGAAAATAGAAATAAAATTGTATCATTTCATTTCGGTATCAAGTTACTAAAAAAAAATGATTCACTGTTTCTTGATTGTGTTCTTCGGAAATTAAAAAAAGTCATTGAGAGTAATGACAACTATATACAATCTCGTGCTGTCGATCTTCCAAAATTTCAACGCGACGCTGGAAATAACATAAATTGTTGAAAATTATTGTTTAATAATTTTCATTAAGTGTTATGATGCTAAAGTAATAATGGTATCATGTAAGTTGAAAAATTCTGCATCAAATTCAGGTTACCGTTCTTTCGTTGATCACGACTACTTTCGGGAATCGCAAGCTGTAGCCAGTAGGAACAGATATTGAACGAACCAGTTCCGATTGCTTGGAGATGTGTATAATTGTCATAAAAAATATTGAAAATCTGAATGTCATCACGTTAACTTGCGGCTTATTATAAAACCATTCAATTTTTGGCGAGATTTGAAAATATGACGACAGAGAAAAAAAAATTGCGCTGGTTCAATGGGTTAGTGGGGAGTATGAGAACACATTCACTCCGGGGATTCCAATAGTATGGATCCGGGATTTTAATTTGGAAGAATTTGATCCCGAAAACGAAGATGAGGACATTTCTTACGTCGTTAAATGGCGAGAGAATAGAAAAGGCAAGCGACCGAAAATGGGGTGGAAGTGCTTTGATGCTAAAGTTATAATGGTATCATGTAAGTTAAAAAATTCTGCATCAAATTCAGGTTACAGTTCGTTCGTTGATCGCAGCTACTTTCGGGAATCGCAAGCTGTAGCCAGTAGGAACAGATATTGAACGAACCAGTTCCGATTGCTTGGAGATGTGTATAATTGTCATAAAAAATATTGAAAATCTGAATGTCATCACGTTAACTTGCGGCTTATTATAAAACCATTCAATTTTTGGCGAGATTTGAAAATATGACGACAGAGAAAAAAAAATTGCGCTGGTTCAATGGGTTAGTGGGGAGTATGAGAACACATTCACTCCGGGGATTCCAATAGTATGGATCCGGGATTTTAATTTCGAAGAATTTGATCCCGAAACCAATGATGACGACAGTTGTATCGAATTCAGGTTATCAGCTCGCTCTTTGATTGCGACTACTCTCGGAAATCGCAAGCTGTAGCCAGTAGGAACAGATATTGAACGAACCAGTTCCGATTGCTTGGAGATGTGTATAATTGTCATAAAAAATATTGAAAATCTGAATGTCATCACGTTAACTTGCGGCTTATTATAAAACCATTCAATTTTTGGCGAGATTTGAAAATATGACGACAGAGAAAAAAAAATTGCGCTGGTTCAATGGGTTAGTGGGGAGTATGAGAACACATTCACTCCGGGGATTCCAATAGTATGGATCCGGGATTTTAATTTGGAAGAATTTGATCCCGAAACCAATGATGACGACAGTTGTATCGAATTCAGGTTATCAGCTCGCTCTTTGATTGCGACTACTCTCGGAAATCGCAAGCTGTAACCACAGTTGGAACAGAAATGAGCGAACCTGTTCCGTCCCAACTTAGTACTTGGACTGGCTCTACGGTTGTTTGATTTTACTCCGTTCAGTTTATCTGCCACAATTTTTTGTTCCGATTTTATTCTTGAATTTTACGTGTAAATACCTCTAAAAATGAATTCATTCCATCCTACAGCTTCTAAGAAGCATTTGAATGAAAGATTAGTAGTTATGGTCGAATAAGATCAAAAAAAATTTGAAAATGAAAATCAAGATGATCCTAATAAAAGAAAATTAGAAGACCGATTTAACGAAGATCTATCACTGCCAGGTTCTTCGGCTGAGATTTCGGTAATACAAGTATAAATTAGAAAAAAAATGCAGAATCGATCAATCAATGTAATTAATCAATTTCACAGTTTTTATAGCTTTGCTTTACACTGTTAGAAATTGTGTCTGAGCTATCAGTTGAATAATCATATCTCAATTTGGGTATAAAAAATTGTGGGTTAATTTATTTAATACTACTGTAGATTTAACATATAGGTAAATCAAGAACAGAACACCATAAGGTTGAAATAGGACATGAAGGAAGTAACGTTTTCGTTAAGAAAAAAAAAAATTGTCCTGCGACTTTTTTCTCCATTTGTCAGCTGTGGTTGCGACTACTCTCGGAAATCGCAAGCTGTAACCACAGTAGGAACAAAAATTGAACGAACCAGTTCCGTCCCAACTTAGCACTTGAACTGGGCTCTACTGTTGTTTGGTTTTACTTCGTTCAATTTATTTGCCACAATTTTTTCTTCATTCCCTTTTCCATCTTCAATTTTCCATTTCCATTTTTCGCACTCTGATTGTTAATTATAAATTTTGCTCAATATTTTTTTCTGAGATAACCATTTGTGCCATGGTGGCACTCTGAGAGTGCCACCTGTTTTAGAACCATTTTTTGAGCAATTTTGGATGAATTTTGAGAATCTTTTTGGTGTCGAAAAAAAAAAAAAAAAAAAAGGGTTAAAAGAGGAGAGAAAAAAAAATTTTGATCGCTAGAAATATTTCCAATAACCAATAACCACAGATGTAATCAAAAAAAAAAAAAAATAAGTCAAAAATCAATTTCGCAATTAACGGTCTAGTGTTATTAAAAAATACCTCACCCGTCAGACGCGATCTTGAAGAAGACGCATACATTTTAACGTTTATATTATGGGCCCTACAGGATTATCCGAATTTTCAATGCGATTGCCTAGATATTATCTGACATAGATGATCCAGAAAACAGTAATGCAACATTTGATCAGTTCAGTTTAAGAAAATATTTGCCATCCCAATGATACTCATGTTTACCTCGAAGTTATTTAGGCGTTTGCTATATTCTATTAAGGTAGAGGGCCCAGTTATTGACCGTGGCCTAGTTTCTCACCTTTTCAGCTTGTATTTTTGATTAAAAAAAACATTCTTTTCCAATCCTGAAATGAATTGGACCAAAAAATAAAAGGATTTACTCTGTGCATAATTATTAATTAATTAAAATTAAAATCAAATCCACAATAAGATCGGAGTAAAAAAAAGAAAATGAAGATCAAAGTGATGGTGGATGCCGTTGAAAGATCAATAACTGGGCCCTTTACCTTATATATGAAATGTTAAACGTATTCTGTGTGAGTAGTTGAAATAAACGAAAAAAAAGAATGCAAAAAAATGTAATTTTTACACATGTAATACACTATTTTATATATGCTTGAATCATCAATATTTTCTAAGATCTGTTTCGACAACCTGTTAAGTAAATATTGTGAATATTGTCGATGTCACTGATTACATATGTGAATAAATAATTTAAAATATTAAAATTTTTACAAATGATATATAAAATGTTATACGTATTCTGTGTGAGTAGTTGAAATGAACGAGAAAAAAGAATGCAAAAAAATGTAATTTTTACACATGTAATAAACTATTTTATGTGTATATGCTTGAATCATCAATATTTTCTAAGATCTGTTTCGACAACCTGTTAAGTAAATATTGTAAATATTGTCGATGTCACTGATTACATGTGTGAATAAATATTTTAAAATATTAAAATTTTTACAAATGAATTCGTGTTCGTTTTTATTTTGCTGAATATTAATAATAATAATTAAGGAAACACAGGTGAATGAAAATCTCTCCGATTAGAGCTTTGAGAATTTGATATAGAAAATCAACAAATTTACATTCAACAATATTCGTGAATAAACTTTTAACCGTCTTCAAATTTGTTATTGAAATGAATACCATATTTTACAAAATTATTATATATTCCGCCATATATTCTGCCATATATGATTCCATATATTCTGCCATATATGATTCCATATATTGTTGCCATATATTCTGCCATATATTCTACCATATATTCTGCCATATATTCTGCCATATATTGTTGCCATATATGATTCCATATATTGAAATACAATCACCATATATTGTGCCATATATTCTGCCATATATGATTCCATATATTGTTGCCATATATTCTGCCATATATTCTACCATATATTCTGCCATATATTCTGCCATATATTGTTGCCATATATGATTCCATATATTGAAATACAATCACCATATATTCTGCCATATATTGTTGCCATATATGATTCCATATATTGAAATACAATAACCATATATTGTGCCATATATTTTTGCCATATATGGTCCATATAATTTATTGTCCGAATATTTGTATATGATTCCATATATTCTGCCATATATGATTCCATATATCAAAATACAATTACCATATATTGTGCCATATATTTTAGCCATATATGGTTTTTTCATACGGGAAGCGGCTAACAAATGATTGCCGGTTGAACAAATGAATAACATAAAATATCAATTCACAAAGTAATGAAATAACGAGGTAATATAATGATCTCCGACGTGGGGATCGTGAAGGCTTGTTACTATATAAGATTTATTATTAATGAAAAATAGCAATGAATTTAATAAAAGACTCTTCACGATTCACACGCGTTGATATGAATATAATGAAATACTGAAATAATATCAAAAAGGAACTACTGGAACTCTCTATGAAAAAGCTTCACTATCTCTCTCTCTTTACCAATAATACTGAATCGTATTCAATAATAAAAGAAATCATGTATGGCTTTTATAACATAAAATACATATAGTTATTGAATCAAGATCAGTAATTATGTGTTTAGTAATTTATATTGACACAAAGGAGCCTCGTACTGGGGTTAGGGTGAATCCCGAAATTCTATGAATTACCCCGGTCGGCTCGTTGGGCTAAGAATTATCCCAATCTTGATTCATTCACTATAATAGTAAATGATGAAATTCCCCAATATAGGAATTTATATTTATAATGTGTATGCCACTAATTTTCGTATGTCTTTAATTATATATGTTTAAAAATAATATGGTAATATAAATCGAGGGTAATAGTGGGATCTTGATAACTCTTTTATAATAAAAAGGTAACCCAACAGGATTAGGGTGGAACCCGAAATTCTGTGAATTATCCTGTTTGGTCTTGAAAATTTATATTCATACCAATCTCGATTTATATTAAAATAGGAAAATAATGCAGGTTGTATGAGTAGCAGTTCAAGCTCGCCGGGTGGTCTCGTTACTAGGAAGGGTTTACCCCGAAATACCTCTTGTATTGACTAGTTACGATATTCCCGTGGTTATACTACTCATGTGATTAAATTATATTATAACATACAAATAATTAAATTTAAAGAATTCTGGAAAACAGTCTAACGATTTTGAATATATGATTATAAATGAGCGAATTTGTGTGAGCGATCGTGATTACTTATCTTTGGCTGAAATGGCGTAGCATGGGGCTACTTTCGATATTTAGGTATAAGCCTCCCTCACCTTGAGAACCTCGAAGCCTTTGATTAGCGTAGAATTTAGATTTTATTTATCACGTTTAATGTTCGGAACTGAAGCTAATTAAATTGTTAATATTCACTGATTCGAAATAGTCTGTATTGAATGTTAACTTAAAGTTGGAATAGCAAGATTTATAGTTGTCTTAGATATTACAAATACTCTAAATGAGTATAAGGCGGAGAAATGAAGTTATTTTTAATTAAAAGTTCAAAGGCGACTAATAGAATAATCGAATTGTGTCTCTGCACTGAATTTAATGTTGAATAATCAGACCACCACGCTGTGGATTATGTCACGATTATTACTTAGGGTTGACGAGTACTGAGTCCTTTACACTACCACTTTAATTATAAAAAGAAAAGATTGAGTGTAACTCTTGGCTCTATTTAGCACACGGTTCTTTACGTCCACGCACCTCGCGATTTACCAGAAGAAAGACCTTTATAGTTGTATAAAGTAAATAGTTTAAAATAATGAAGTTAAAGCGAATGCATAAATCTTGAAGAGATTTACGGTTTGAATTTTGTTGACGAGTACTGAGTCCTTTACACTACCACTTTAATTATAAAAAGAAAAGATTGAGTGTAACTCTTGGCTCTATTTAGCACACGGTTCTTTACGTCCACGCACCTCGCGATTTAACAGAAGAAAGACCGTTTGTAGTTGTATAAAGTAAATAGTTTAAAATAATGAAGTTAAAGCGAATGCATAAATCTTGAAGAGATTTACGGTTTGAATTTTGTTGACGAGTACTGAGTCCTTTACACTACCACTTTAATTATAAAAGAAAAGATTGAGTGTAACTCTTGGCTCTATTTAGCACACGGTTCTTTACGTCCACGCACCTCGCGATTTACCAGAAGAAAGACCTTTATAGTTGTATAAAGTAAATAGTTTAAAATAATGAAGTTAAAGCGAATGCATAAATCTTGAAGAGATTTACGGTTTGAATTTTGTTGACGAGTACTGAGTCCTTTACACTACCACTTTAATTATAAAAAGAAAAGATTGAGTGTAACTCTTGGCTCTATTTAGCACACGGTTCTTTACGTCCACGCACCTCGCGATTTAACAGAAGAAAGACGCTGATTTAAGTTCAAAGGCGACGAGGTCCCCGCGGTTGCAACAATGTATGTATTACTGCGCGCGTGGCTTAGCCAATTAGGGCCTTGCTTAGTGGCTAATTGTCGCCTGATTGGTTTGAGGGACTACTTGCAGTTAGCGTAGGCGTTGGTCCCTTGTGACGTCACGCGGTCCCATGCTACTCCATGCCTCACCTATAGTCTACTCACACTAGCTCATATTTTGAATATCTTCAAACTATGTTAATAATCCGAACTTATATTTGAATTATGAACCGTTAAATAGCTCTTTAGTTTTCCATCATTCTTGCTTTTGAAATCTTATTATTCTACTTCCCATACAGGAAGTAACGATGGGCCCAGACTTGGCCCAGGCTTGGCCCAACTCTAAAAAACTCTGGCCCAGGCTTGTAAGCCAGTATTGGCCCAGCCTTGGTGGAAGTCTGGAATGATAACGTCGTCCCAAGCATGGTTGCCAAGGCTGGGCCAAGCATGGTTGCCACGGCTGGGCCAAGCATGGTTGCCACGGCTGGGCCAAGCATGGTTGCCACGGCTGGGCCAAACATGGTTGCCACGGCTGGGCCAAGCATGGTTGCCACGGCTGGGCCAAACATGGCCGCCAAGGCTGGGCCAAACATGGTTGCCACGGCTGGGCCAAACATGGTTGCCACGGCTGGGCCAAGCATGGTGGCCACGGCTGGGCCAAACATGGTTGCCAAGGCTGGGCCAAACATGGTTGCCACGGCTGGGCCAAGCATGGTTGCCAAGGCTGGGCCAATACTGGCTCACCAAGACTGGTCCAAGCATAACTGCCAAGACTGGCCCAAGTATAACTGCCAAGACTAATCTACAACAATTGAGCCCCCGGATCATAAAAGGGATCGCGCGGACGAAATCACATAGAAGTATTGTCACTTTTGAACATATGCCGATCGGGAAAAAAGAAAAAAAAAAGTCAATTAAAAAGTGGTGACTATTTTTTAATTCATGAACTTTTTTTTTTTTTTCCGATCGGCATATGTTCAGAAGTGACAATACTTCTATGTGTTTTCGGCCGCGCGATCCCTTTTATGATCCGGGGGCTCAATTTTAGTAATTAATATATTTTAGACGAACTAATTAGTTGAAAATAATTATAATTATGACATAGATAAAGAATAATAACCAAATAAATAATTGCATTCATAGTATATTTATTTTTTTTTATCTGCAAAATTTATGAAGTTAATATTTATATTTTTATATTTATATTTTTATGAAGTTATATTTATATTTATTTGTATTTTATATTCATTTATATTTTTATGAAGTTATATTTATATTTATTTATGTTTTATATTCATTTATATTTTCATGAAGTTATATTTATATTTATTTGTATTTTATATTCATTTATATTTATATTTATTTATATTTATGGTATATTTATATTTTTATGAAGTTAATGGCCCATCCCTAGTCGCCCACCTCCTTTTGATACAATGTAACACATTTCAATTATTATCTAAGCTCAGGCGTCAAAAACACAAAAAAGGCCAACACTGCGCGAATTCAAATTCAATACCGAACACATACGTTCAAAAAAATGTTCGTTTCGTGTGAAAATAGAGTTTACAGATGGTTTTTACATTTTTCGTAATGTAATGTTTTTCGTAACAATGTAAAAACCATCTCTGGTCTCTATTTTCGCATGAAACGAACATTTTTTTGGAGGTATATGTTTGGTATTGAATTTGAATTCGCGCAGCGTTGGCCTTTTTTGCGTTTTTGACGCCTGGGCTCGGATAATAATCGAAATGTGTCACATTGTATCAAAAGAAGGTGGGCGACTACGGATGGGCCTTAAATGGCACAAATAAAGATAAAAAAACTTAAACTTAAACTCGAGTTTTAAAAATTAGTTAGTATCGCGATGAGCTCTCCCTCCCTCACGATCTTTGGCTCCAGACAGGAAGCGGCTCACCAGAGTCACCGTTGATATTTTCTCTTTTGTATTATTAACGTGTTTGGCCAGCAGAAACTCTAGAATTAAATAATAAAAATCGCAGTTGAATCATTATAAATAAAGTGTAACCGAATAAAGCTTGAACTTACCGTTCATAACTTTAAAAGTCTCCGTAGCTTTGAAGCTTTTTTTCCCGACGCCTTTAATTATTTTCCCACACCCGCTGTAAAGTAGTTGGACATCTTTTTTAATCATTTTCCCCATGATTGCGGTGACGTCGTCATCTATTAGAGTCGATCCAGCAGTGACCATTTTGAAAATTTCCAACTGTAAATAATTAGAAAATAACATGCAAATAATTTGTGTATAGAAATCAAATCATTTGAATAAAATATTCAAGTATTATGTAAATAAAACTTTATTAATTTGTAAATAGTATTTTAATCATTTGTATATAGTATTTAAATAATTTGAATATAATATTCAAGTAATTTGTGAAAAATGTAGGAATAATTTGTAAATACCAGTGCTTTTTGTTTCTCTTCACTTTCTTTTAATGCATCTTCAAACTTCAAAAATTCGTCGAGCTCACCAAATGGTAACCCTTCACCGATGGTCTTCCACGCTTGATGATCATTGCCCGGATTGTCCTTCGAGTACTGAACAGTTTTTAAAATTTCTTTGAAGCGTTCAGTTATTGCATAATTAATACTTCTTCGTGTTCTCTCCATTTCCTTTCTAATGATAGACTCTAAGTATAACGCGACGTCGTTATAACTCGTTAGAGTTTCTGAAAATTAAACCATGAATTATTATACTAATAATAACAACAATAATATAAGAATATATATTTTCAATAAATATCGATGACTCATAATGTCATAATACATCACTAAAAATTTATTACGCATTTTTTACTAAAAATTCAATTCGCCAATTTTCGACTAATTTTTTTGGAATTGAGTACACGCCAATTTTATTTTTAATCGTCGTTAATAAACGTAAAATACTGTTGGAAAAAGAGAATATCAGAACGAAAAATATTTATGTAATATAACGATGGCCTAAGTCTCAAATGCCGTAACCCACAAAATTTCGGAAATTGACTTTTTTGGCTCCTTCGACTTTTTTTGACTTCTTTGACTTCTTTTTACTCTCTCTCGGAAAATTTTTCATTTGTGGGTTACGACATTTGAGACTTGAGGCCCATCGCTAGTCGCGCACCCCCTTTTGATACAATGTCACACATTTTGATTATTATCTGAGCCCAGGCGTCAAAAACGCAAAAAAGGCCAACGCTACGCGAATTCAAATTCAATACCGAACACATACGTCCGAAAAAATGTTCGTTTCATGCGAAAATAGAGACTAGAGATGGTTTTTACATTGTTACGAAAAACCTTACATTGCGAAAAATGTAAAAACCACTTGTAGTCTCTATTTTCGCATGAAACGAACATTTTTTTGGACGTATGTGTTCGGTGTTGAATTTGAATTCGCGTAGCCTTGGCCTTTTTTGCGTTTTTCACGCCTGGGCTCGGATAAAAATCGAAATGTGTCACATTGTATCAAAAGGAGGTGGGCGACTACGGATGGCCAACTAATACCTGTCATTTTTTTGTGCTGCGTAGTTGATTCTTGTATTTTTTCATTATCATTCGTGTCATTTTTATCCTGATTCCTTCTTGATAAATTCTCGCGATCTCGAAGAAGCTCATCCTCTATTTCTAATTCCATCAATTCTACAGACTCATCAATTGCAGGAAAGCTTGATTTTGGAAAACTCAAAGGCCTTGAATGAGCTAACTCTAGAGCCACTCTTGCTGAGCTCATAGTCGGAAGATGATTTTCTGTCGTAGATTGGGATTCACTACCCGAGGTCTCGCCGACTTCTCTCTTTCTAAATGATCTTTCAAGTCGCCGGATTCCCTGTTCATAGTCTTCTGAAATAATATAAAATTATATTACAAATATTGCTAATAATGAAATTAAAAATAAAAATAATAAAATAATAAAAATAAAAAAACGCCGCCAAGACCAACAATACAGTGAATTCTGTTTAACCTTGACTGCGCCGTGTCGAGATTCCGGGTATTCAAGTTAGAGAATAAATGACAGTAGACGCGGCTACAAAGTAGTGGAGATCTCCACTACTTTGTAGCAGGAAGTGGCGGGAAGTTAAAGTTCAGGAAAGTAACAATTACAGAAATTTTTCTGTAATGAAAGAGTTGAGATAGAAGTATCACTTTTTACTTTGAATTAAGGCGCTTCCCTACCCAATTCCACCAGACCTGAAAATTTGAGAAAAAAGGTGTTAATAAACAGAATATCTCTGCCTGAGCAGCGAAATCAATGAAACAAACTTCGTCGCGCAATTCTCTGTACGATTTCGAACACGTACAGCCAAAAAAATGTTTTTTTTACGCGAAAATAGAGAAGATATCCATGTGAAACGACTTTGAAAACGTTTTACATGCATATCTTCTCTATTTTCGCGTAAAAAAAAACATTTTTTTGGCTGTACGTGTTCGAAATCGTACATAGAATTGCGCGACGAAGTTTGTTTCATTGATTTCGGTGCCCAGGCAGAGATATTCTATTTAATAACACCTTTCTTCCCAAATTTTCAGGTCTGGTGGAATTGGGTAGGGAAGCACCTTAATTACAACACGATAGTTTGTAATTATAGGTTAGAATAATACTAATAATAAATAATTATTGAATACTTACTCGCTTTAGTAATAACTATTACCGGAAACTCATCCCAATTATTGCCTGGTTCCACTTCTGTTTTAATCCACTCTTGAACATTGGTTTCTTGGTCTTTTGGTGGCCAAGAACATGCACTTTCATTCTTTGATAACCAACAAATCGGAACTAATTCCACAGCTTTCTTATTATTAACGTATTCGTTGAATTCAACCACTGCAAACACCTTAACCGTTTCATCGGACATTTTTAGTTAAATATTAAATTAATTATCCAAAAATCACGTAACTTGAAACACACTGTAATATCAAAGCTAGCCTCAAGACCGAACGACTGACTGTGACTGACTTATACGCGTATGAACGATCGACAACTCAAGATCTGTTGTAGATATGTGACAGCAGCGCAAAATGCTGCTTGACTTATTATGAAAACTGACGAACCAGTAGCCATGGCGCACGGTGCACCACGCTCGACTCTTATAGCGATTTCGGCTGGTGCTACACCGAGCTACACTAGTGTAGTGTAGCCATCTTCATCTCTTTCTTTTCTATGAGGAAGAGAGAGACACAGATGGCTACACTACACCAGTGTAGCTCGGTGTAGCCCCAGCCGAAAACGCTATTATACATGCATAAGTATATGAGGTATTCCATACCAACTCGACCAATGATTTTCCCTCACCATTTTTGATTTGGTTTATAATTTTTTCTACGGTTACTCCAACTCTAACACCCACTCATGAATTTTTTCAGATTTTTTTTATGAACCGTTATTTATTTATGAATTTTTGAAAATTCAAACAGTGCGACACCTTCGATTTGTTCGAAAAAAATCTCAAAAATTCTGTTTTTCGAAGACGATTATTTTGACCCCCACTCGGAAGTGGAAACTCTTTTCCTTAAATTTATTGTGGTCATTTAAGAGAAAATTATTTCGTAAACGTGGTGGATAATGGCTCCCAGAATTTTTTCCAAAAACAATTGTATGACAGAATAATTAAGTTTTCGGTAGTAAAATCAATTGTATTTCTGACTATTACGACCACCTCTCCTGAAAATATAACTCATTTGCATTCAAGAAAATTGTGGGAGCCATTATCCATCACGTTTACGAAATAATTTTCTCTTAAATGACCACAATAAATTTAAGGAAAAGAGTTTCCACTTCCGAGTGGGGGTCAAAATAATCGTCTTCGAAAAACAGAATTTTTGAGATTTTTTTCGAACAAATCGAAGGTGTCGCACTGTTTGAATTTTCAAAAATTCATGAATAAATAACGGTTCATAAAAAAAATCTGAAAAAATTCATGAGTGGGTGTAGAGTTGGAGTAACCGTAGAAAAAATTATAAACCAAATCAAAAATGGTGAGGGAAAATCATTGGTCGAGTTGGTATGGAATACCTCATATATGTGTATACTCACTATGCTTACCCTTGTTACGGCTTGTAGTTCGAGAAAATATTGATAATCATAATAATAAAGCGAGAAAAAAAGTAAAAATAAAGTATTTTATTTATTTATTATCCGGTTTTTTTTTAACTCTTTTTTTTTAACTTTTAATAAATTAAAGCATGTCTGATAGACATTCGCAGTCGTTTAAAATTATTGGTCAATACGTTATAAATTCACTGTCGTTATAGAATTTATTGGTCAAGATTATTTATTACATTATTTGATGTGTAAAATAAATTTATATATGCAATAGTGTAATTGCAATTTTTGAGTCATTTATGTTTAGGAAAACACATTTACGTTTTAAAGAAGCGAGTTTTAACATAATTTTTTGTTCCTTCCAACTAATTATTTCTATAACACCAACATCAATTGACGAAGTTGGGAAATCGAACACCTCTCTTGTTTTATTTTCTATCTTGCCGGATAAATATAAATTATCAATATTTTCTTGCGTCACGCGATTATTTTGAACGTTAAGAATATTTTCAATTACAAATATTTTGTTATTTTTTAACTGTATTACATTATTAGGATGTTTAGAAGCAAGAGTTATCCCCCGAAATTTCACTTTTTCAATTTTATAATACTGACTATCATTGTGTTTAATGAAATCAATAACAGATCCATAAGTGCATTCACATGAGATTTTCTTTTTTTTTATTTTAATTTGATCAGCGGATTCTAACTCATCTAATCGATTTGCGATTTGAGTGAGTGGTTTATATGGCGATTTAACTAAATGTTTAAATAAACCTATATAATTTTCTCCCCAAAATGCTGACACTTCACTCAAGGGCTCTTGAAAATAACGAACATCGTCTGGTATATGAATTAGATTATGCATGCTCAATACTTGCGAATCATCGCCATACTCTGAAGGCAATATTTCAAAGAACGTTCTCAATTGATCTTGAGCGTAGTCTACGTACTTCACTGCAATTGAATCATCATTTAAAATTCTACATGCTACATATAATAACAAGAAATGACGATATTTATTGTAACATAAAACATTTTTAAAAGCAAGCGGTCCAATATACAAAAGAAAAAATCGGAATTGTGTGGCTTTCCACTTAGATACTTGATCAATGTCAAATAATTTTCGTTCAAATTCAACTGGGATGTCTACTGATATAGATTGCATAAATTCTCTTAAAATTCTCACTTTGGGTTTTCGAAGTCTAGCAGAATGTTTTTTCATCACAAGTAATTTATCAAGAAGATTTTTCACCACACCGAGGTACAATAAATGCATAGAATCTAAAACTACGTCATGTACTGGATCAAACTGTTTTAATTTCGATAGTTTCGATGATTTCTCATCCTCGAGATGATGTTCTGCTTGTAACTTCTTCTTAAATGATTTTTTTGTACGAAGATCACAGTTAATATCTGAATATACACGTTTATGATTTTTAGTAACACCTTTCACAGTACACCTCTCACAAGCATAAAAACCACCGGGATTCTTGATGTTTTTAATAAAAGCTCTCGCAGGGGAATCTGCCACTATGCAAAAAATTTCAAATGAATACTTAGTCTCATTCAACATAACTCCGTTAACAATATATTTATTAGCTTCATTGACAAAGTCCTTTAAGTAATCGTTTGAAGAAGACGGTTTTGAATCACCACAATACAATGTAACAGTAACTGGTTTGGTTTCATAATTAGGATGATGAACTTTCAATACAATAGGCCAAACTTGAATTAGTGAGTTATTATAAATTGAAATTCCATCAATATGTACTTGAACTGATAACTTATTTTCTGTATAAATCACTGGATCTATTATTTTTTCTAAAACATGTTTTATTCCAAAATATACATAAGTACCGGTTGTTTCACGTTTGCTTAACACTGATCCCATTGGTCGACAATGCTTCGTCTTCAACAGTTGTTGGGAAGTTTTTGGTAAATCTTCATGACCCTCTTCTCTTAAAATAGTTAATAACTGAGTCACTACACTCAAAGTTAGGACATTGATATTATCTAATGCCCAAAAACGGAGTTTTTCACGCAAATTTTTTTTCGGCATAACCTCTTCCTCACTCTGAGGTAATGAGTTATGCGGAACATCATTAGCATGTAAGTCTTCACAGTTGACATTTTCAATAAGATCTTCACTACTGATAGAATCATTATCACTACCGTCCAAATCATTGTGATTACTATTGTCGACATCATTATAATATTCTTGTGAACCACATGGTTCTGAAATACTAGAATTATTCTCACTCACGCAGTTTATGATAGTGTTATTTAACTCCTCATGACCGTCTGTATTATTATGATTATTTAAAACTTGTGGAGTTTTATGTAAAGCACGCCACTTTTTAACTCTAAAATATGAATCACTCATGGTTATAATTATTGTAGAAGTTCAATATGATGTAGCACTCTTGAAACAGTAAAAGAGCAGCTACTTGCAAAATGGTCGTGTATTTACTGGAAAAAATTTCTCGCGCAAGCGCAGAAGTGTACATGCGCAGTACTCTTGGGTTCCCCAGGCTTGGCCCAAACCTGGCACGCCATTAAATGGCCGATGGAAGGCTACCCAGGCTTGGCCCAAGGCTGGTTAGCTGCAGGCATGGCCGAGGCTGGGTTCCCCAGGCTTGGCCCAAACCTGGCACGCCATTAAATGGCCGATGGAAGGCTACCCAGGCTTGGCCCAAGGCTGGTTAACTGCAGGCATGGCCGAGGCTGGGTTCCCCAGGCTTGGCCCAAACCTGACACGCCATTAAATGGCCGATGCAAGGTTCCCCAGGCTTGGCCCAAACCTGGCACGCCACTAAATGGCCGATGGAAGGCTACCCAGGCTTGGCCCAAGGCTGGTTAACTGCAGGCATGGCCGAGGCTGGGTTCCCCAGGCTTGGCCCAAACCTGGCACGCCATTAAATGGCCGATGGAAGGCTACCCAGGCTTGGCCCAAGGCTGGTTAACTGCAGGCATGGCCGAGGCTGGGTTCCCCAGGCTTGGCCCAAACCTGACACGCCATTAAATGGCCGATGCAAGGTTCCCCAGGCTTGGCCCAAGGCTGGTTAACTGCAGGCATGGCCGAGGCTGGGTTCCCCAGGCTTGGCCCAAACCTGACACGCCATTAAATGGCCGATGCAAGGTTCCCCAGGCTTGGCCCAAGGCTGGTTAACTGCAGGCATGGCCGAGGCTGGGTTCCCCAGCCTTGGGCCAAGACTGGCACGCCATTAAATGGCCGATGGAAGGCTACCCAGGCTTGGCCCAAGGCTGGTTAACTGCAGGCATGGCCGAGGCTGGGTTCCCCAGGCTTGGCCCAAACCTGGCACGCCATTAAATGGCCGATGGAAGGCTACCCAGGCTTGGCCCAAGGCTGGTTAACTGCAGGCATGGCCGAGGCTGGGTTCCCCAGGCTTGGCCCAAGACTGGCACGCCATTAAATGGCCGATGGAAGGCTACCCAGGCTTGGCCCAAGGCTGGTTAACTGCAGGCATGGCCGAGGCTGGGTTCCCCAGGCTTGGCCCAAGACTGGCTCATCAAAGGAACGGCCAAGGCTGTGTTACCCAGTCTTGGGCCAACCTTGGTACGCCGTAGTTTGGCGTCCCAGTCTTGGCCCCAGCTTGGCCCCGTCGTTCAACTCTGGGGGTTCCTGTATGGGTTCTAGTTAGCTTAATTTCCTTATTTCTTTGGAAATTAGAGAGAGAGCAAAAATCACATCTACGCGCTAACCTATAGTAGTGTGAGATCGAGGGGTCAGCAAGACTGGGGTTCCAGTGTTGCCTCGCCGTTATCTACTCCTACGTGACTTATAGCCGTTTTAAGAAGGGAATAAACATCCGATAGAAATAATATTATATTTCGATGTGGTTACTTTTTATACTCTAAGTCACGTTCGAAAAATGAAACAACAAGTTGTTGAGGTTCAAAGAATTTATAAAATCAAAGAAAGAAAAAGGAATTTAGGATTCCGGGATATATATATATATGTGTAAAAGAAAGAAGTCAGCAGGATTAGGGTAAACCCGAAGTTCTAGGAACTATCCTGGTTGACTTCCCAAAAAGAAAAATATATACCGAAATCTTTAAAATCTACGCACGTAACATGTGCCTTTATCAACTCTTTTTTCATTTTAAGCAAATCTTTAAATTCAGACGACATTTCTCGTAGCTCTTTAGAGCATCCAATAATGGCATCTTCCGTCGCGTCCGATTTTCCAGTTTCCTTCTTTTTCTTTTTGGCAAATACGTCCATAGGAGGCACAACGATTGGCCTTTTTTGCCCTACTTTACTGGTTTTTGGTGTTGCGAAATGTGTTGAAACACGAGAGGGTTCTGCGACTAGATGCGTATCATTGGTATCGTGTATATGACCCATTGGAGTAGCTACGAGTGGTAAAGCTCTATTCCAAGTAGACGAGGGTCCCCTAGCGGAATCAGTTACACCAAAATTACACCAAAAGTACACGGTGTAGTTCTGGTGTAATATTGGTGTAATTTTGGCAAAACTCTATAATGCGTCCAAAATTACACCAAAATCACACGGTGTATCTGTGAATTTTTCACACCACTTTTACACCAATTTTACACCCGACCGATTTTACACTGATTTTACACCAATTTTACACCCGACAATTTTACACCAAATTTACACCCAAAATATTCCTACCAAATCAATATAAAAATTTTGTAAAAGAATATGTTCTTGATAGTTGTTGAAAAAAAAGGCAGATAAATGCGTGAATAAATCCATATGAGTTTATTAATTCTGTATTGTATAACAGCCAGGTACGAACTAGAGTCTACACATTGTGAAATTAATAACTTTACCGTCAAGTAATAATCTCAATTGTTCCTACTGATCTACCGGAACAGGTATTTTTCTGATACATAAATAAATATTCACTATTTGCAAGGAAATAAAAATCTGTTTTATTATAAATTTTCTTTGTTCATTGAGTTTGACTGAAAACAATTGTAAATAGTCTGTAAATATAACATGGTAAATTTCCTTTTTGTCAAATTATCAAAGTTTTTTATTTTTTTTTAACACATTTTCTTATCCTATAAACATCATTCATTCATGCACTCTCGTTCATACTAAAAATTATGAGTATAAAATGGTAAATTTGTAAATTATTTTAGAATAGTTAAAATTCAGTCTTTGCGTTTTTCTATTGTATATTATAAAATTCTCTTCAAAATCAAAGGTCTCTTTGGGAAAGAAGATTGTTTATTTATCGTCTTTGAACCTTCTAAATTAGTAATCGTTATTATAGAACTTATCTTTCATTGATTATAGATTTTCATGGTGATGTTGATCCTTCGAAGTTATGTAACAACGTGTTTTCGATGAAATTTGTTCATCAAACCTTATTTCTTCAGATTTCTTCTGCGATGATGTTCATTAGTTGATTTAATTCTTCAATGTTCATTTTATGTCGTTATTAAGGTTCTATTTCTTATGATGTTGAATTTATCAATGGATTATGTTGCGTGGTAATTTGGTGAGTTTTCTTCTCTAAATTTGGAATTTTTAATTTATATAGATCTTTCTCTCTGTACGTCGTAATATTTGATTTAGTGAGTTTTCTCTTTAAGTACACAAGTTTTAAATGTTTAAAGGTTGATTACTATTGACTGAGATTATTTATAACTTTAATTAATGAGAGCGATTATATAACACGTGTGCTTAGCTCGACCATCTTCCCAAGAGAGAGAATTCTTCAATCGTTTCCGGCCTCATTGATTGACTGCGCTAATCGATCACTTTCACTTTCACTACTCTAGTCGCTTTTAGTCTGGCGCGCTATTCAAACTAGTTGAATCGCCACATTACCCCCCTTTTTTCACGAGGTACGTTATAGTTCGTGAAAAATACCACTTGTCTCTTTTACATTGTCAATTCATTATTTATATAATTCATCCATCCATCATCACACATACATTGCATACCATAGATACTAGTCATGACAAAAATCCTTAAGTCTAATTTGTACATTTTTTCTCTTAAAATTATTAATCCTACCGAGGAGATAAAACAATTACAATTGGATAAGGCGAGTTTTTATTCATTTCAAATTGAAGAAACGACTTATCATCTAATCGGTAGGCTGATTATACCTTCTCAAATTTGCTCGGTTGTAAGTTCCTTTGCCTATAGTCTCGTCATCTTTATCGACTAATATACAAGCATTGTTTCCTATAAACTTTGAAATCTTGTAAGGTCCCTTAAACAAGTGAAAAAATTTCTTTGTAACTTTATCCAAAGCACTGGATTGCATTGGAACTCTGATAAGTACCAAATCATTTACTTTCAATTCTATTTTAGATTTACTTTTTTGATTTGCTCGACGCCTTTGGAAGTTTTTTATTAACCTTTCTCTGGCTAATTCTATCCTAGTATCGTTGTCAATGATAGTTCTGTCTGGAAATCTTATTACTTTTTGAATTTTGTCAATATGATCTTTGTTGAAATGTAATTGATAAGGTGAAAAACCGGTACTTTGGTGTATAGTTACATTAAAAATTTGTTCAATAGTTGGTAAAAACTTTGCCCATTTGGTATGTTGTTCAGCACAAAAAATTCTAAAAAATTTACCCAACTCTCTCATCACTCTTTCTGTGGGATTTGATTGAGGATGTCTTATTGAAGAATAACATACATTTATGTCAAGTTGTTCTAATCCTACTCTCCACACATCTGAGGTGAACTGCGTTCCATTATCAGAAAGAATACGTTTTGGTGTACCCATGTTTGGTATATAGTTATTCACAATTTTGTTAAGACTGACTTGAGCTGTTGCTTTTTTCATTGAATACAAGTTGACATATTTTGAAAAGACATCTAGAACTACTAAAATATATTGAACTCCACCAATAGAACGTGGTAACGGGCCATAAAAATCTACCGTAACAAGATCACCAGGTTTTTCAGATCTAACCATATCATATTCTCCTTCCATAGTATAGTTTAGATGTTTTACACGCTGGCACAAATCACAAATTAGAACGAATTTCTTTATGTCTTTTGCCATGTTTTTCCAATAATAATAATTTTTCAAATAGTGTAAGGTTTTATATACTCCAATATGCCCAAGATTATCATGTACCAAAAGAACTAAATCCTTCGTCAAGACATTTGGAATTGCAATCTTCCAATTATTATCAATTTTGTTGGAAACAAACAACACGTTATGGTAAACTCTATAGTTGCAATTAGCATTGTCAGAATTTATTTTATCAAAATACGGTTTTAAGTATGGATCTAGTTTTTGAAGTTCAGTTATTTTCTTAAAATGATTCGATAATCCGGTATCAATTATTATTGGTTTTATTGCATTACTTAAGATGTTATTGTTACTTTTTGGTTGTGGCGTTAAAAATGAAACTAAGCTTGAAATTATCAAATCTTCAGATTGTTCTTCATTAAATTTACTTTCTGGGTTTCTACTAAAGAAATCAGCAATAATATTATCTTTACCCATACAATAGTTGACTTTAAATTCATATTGTTGCAAAAGAAGACACCATCTAATAAGCCGAGAATTTAAAAATGGAGTACTTTTTAAAAATATTAAAGCTTTGTGATCAGTTATAACGTCAAATTCTCCTCCTATTAGGTAAATTCGAAACTTAAATATTGAATAAACAATAGCTAACAGTTCTTTTTCTGTTGTTGTATAATTAACTTCGACGCTAGATAAACATCTGCTCGCGAGTCCTATTATGTAATGATTTCCATCATCGTCAATCTGATAAAGAATTCCAGAGATTCCTTTGTTACTTGCATCTGTTTGTAGTTTAAATTTCTTTCCAGGTAAAAAATGACCAAGCATAACTGCATCAACAAAATTCTTTTTCATTGCTCTAAATGCTTTTGTATGTTTTTCTGCCCAATTCCAATCTGCGTTATCTTGTAAAAGATCTCTAAATGGTTCTACGTAATTGGCATATTTTACTGTAAATTGTCTATAAAAATTACACACTCCCAAGAATTTCTGTAATTGCGTCTTACTTTCTGGTTCAGCAAACTCGAGTATTATTTTCAATTTTTCAGGATTAGGCCGAACACCATCAACTGATAATATAAAACCTAAAAATGGTACAGACTTTTTAAAAAATAGTGATTTGCTTAATCGAAGGGTAAAATTGTGTTCACGTAGCCTGTTGAAAACTAAATGTAAATGCTTTAAATGTTGTTCAAAACTGGTTGAAGCTATTAATAAATCATCGATGTAAGATGTTAAAAAACTTGAAAAATCGTTACTGAAAGCTAAATTTAATGCTCGGATAAAACCACTACCCGCTGTTTTCAGACCAAATGGTATTCTACAAAATTGATATAAAGTTGAGCTATACAAAAAAGCTGTATATGGACGAGATTCTTTGGCCAGCGGAATCTGCCAATACCCATGAGTTAAATCAACACTAGTGAAAAACTCTACTCCGTTATAAATTTGCAAAATCTCATTAATCAAAGGCGGCGACTCGTTGTCAGATTCTATGATATCGTTCAAAAATCGAGCATCTAAACATATTCTAACACGATTTTGCTTTTTCATTACTATTCTCAACGGATTACAATAAGGGCTAGTCGAACGTTCTATTATTCCTGCTTTTAACATTTCTTGAATTTCTGTATCTACTGGTTCTTTAAGCGCTATAGGTACTGGATACGAACGTCGCAGAAATGGCTTATCGCTAATTAGCTTCAGTTTATGCTCGTATATAGAAGTGCATCCCGGTTTATCAGAAAATAACTCTTTGTGATGTAATAACAAATTGATAACCGATTCTTCTTGCCTAGAGTCTTGTAACATAAGTTGCGACGCGATCATTCGTAATTCTTCGAAAAAATTATGATCTTCCGGTTGTTTGCTGATTTGATCTTCATTCAGCATGTCTACTACTCCCACTACTAAATTTCTTTGACTTTGATATTGATTAGAGAACCCCCCCTAAACTCCTAACTGAACATAATTTATCATCAGCTGATGAATTTAGAATTTCATTTTCATCATTAGGAACTTCAGAATTTAAGTTGTTCTCTACGTCATTTCGATTTTGTGATCTTACTACTAAAACATTATCATTAAACAATTGGCAATTATTTTCAATATCAATACAAGAATTTATAATATCAATTTGAGTAGTATCCTTTCTCATAGGCACACTCTCTACAATGTCAACGAAATTAGAAATAACATCCTCTCTCATAGGCATGCTATTTTGATTCTTATCTTCAAAAATTTCAAGGTTTCTTTTATCTATCAAATTTACTAAATCTAAGCAATTTTTTCTTCCTTCAGAATAACAATTTTTATTATTCATCATCATTTGATAATTATTATGATCAATTTCTCTTTCTCGATTGTCATTCTGATTATTCAATAGCTGGGCATAAATTATCTCATCCTGACTTGAAGAGTCAAACTCATTCAAAGCACTACGACTGTACGAAACAAAATCACTATGGACTCGAAGACCCGCGATATCAATTGTTTTATTATAATAATTTAAAATAACGTGATTTCGTGATAACCAATCATCCCCAAGTATAATACAAGCAGCCAAACGAGGTACAACTACAAAAGTATAAGTCATCCTCCGATGTTCGATGAACATATCAATCAAGATCTGTTTTTTAACGTTAATACCGGCTTTGCCAAATGCTGGAAAGACTTTAATGTTCGATACAGGCAATTCAGTTAATTTTAAATGATTTGACAGTTGAGAATAAAAGTTTTCAGAAATACAAGTCAATTGACTACCAGAATCCAATAAAGCTTTGACGGTGAACCCTCCTATCGATACAAGCAAATGTGGACATTTTAAATTATTAATTCTTTCTATTTGTCGAGGTGGATCTATATTTCCTGACAGGTCCTTAACTAAACTAGAATAATCATGGTACGACGTCGGACCTTGACTCATCGCACCTAACCTTAGTTTAAATGTTGATTATTGTAATGAGTGCTCTTTTGATTATTTTGAACAGGTGGCGGAAATCTAATGTTAGGCATTTGAAAACTCGGCTGTATATTATTTCTATAGACATAATTAGCAGTTTGAGCATTGTAATCAGTTTGTTGACTACTGTTTTGATCATTACCAGAAAAAGAAATTTGATTAACTTGAGGTGGTTTATTATGAAACTGAAAATTACCAGATTGACTTTGACTTTGACCATTACCATAACTTGGTTTCTTATTAAAAGCTGGATTTTTACTTTTTTCGTTTTCCTTTTCGTCGAAAGAACTGTCGATGTTAGCTAAAGTTGATAAAATTAATTTTGTGTTAGTAAAATCTATTGCAGCAAGTATATCTCTAACTCTATAAGGCAATTGTTGAACGATGGCATAATTAATTTCATACGTTGAAGGCTTAGGTTCAAAATATTTGGCTTCTCGGTTCTGTTTACCGAAGTAACTACGTAAATTTCCGTCTTGTGATTTGTATCTGCGTGCAGCCCATCTACTTTTTACTTTAACTTGATGTTGAACAGAATAAAATTCCTCTTTGAATGCTCTTTTAAAACTTCCAAAAGTGTTACACGATTCTTTGTTAATGTCATACCAAATTTTGGCTCTACCCGACAAAATACTATTAACAACCCACAATCGCTGTGCTTCAGGTACGTTACTGATGGTAAAATAATTTTCCAATTCAGCTAAAAATTCTAAAGGATTTTGTGAATCTTCGTCACTAAATTTTGGAGCTTTAATATCTAGTTGTAAAGATTGAAAGTGAGTAACCAAATTACCAATTAAACGATTTGTCGGATCAGCTGATTGTGAAAGATTTTGATTTGAACGTAACTGATTAACAACTTGAGTTTGAGCTTCTTTTTCTGCTTGTAACATTTGAATTTGCTTTACCAAATCATCATGATCATATGCCTGTGCGCGTTGGCTCATCCACTCGTCTTGTTTTTTCTTGAAATCTGCTTGTTGTTTTTCAAGCTTTGCCTGCTCCAATTGCAACTGCTTTATCTGCTCTTCCATCGCTGTTGATGCTTTAACTGTGTCTATCTTTACTTTACGTCGTCGTTCAATGGTTATCGAAGAAGTATATAAACCCAAATTTTCAGATTTAGATTTTGACCTAGTAACAATAGGAGTACGATTAGGTTTACCCATCAACAAATTATCACATTCATACTAAAATACATTCTTTCAATTAAAATTAACCTAAAAACTCAAATGAACCCTTCAATTATTTCTTCAAATTAACAAAAGACTCTAACGAACCACTTAGTTGGGCGCCAATGTGAAATTAATAACTTTACCGTCAAGTAATAATCTCAATTGTTCCTACTGATCTACCGGAACAGGTATTTTTCTGATACATAAATAAATATTCACTATTTGCAAGGAAATAAAAATCTGTTTTATTATAAATTTTCTTTGTTCATTGAGTTTGACTGAAAACAATTGTAAATAGTCTGTAAATATAACATGGTAAATTTCCTTTTTGTCAAATTATCAAAGTTTTTTATTTTTTTTTAACACATTTTCTTATCCTATAAACATCATTCATTCATGCACTCTCGTTCATACTAAAAATTATGAGTATAAAATGGTAAATTTGTAAATTATTTTAGAATAGTTAAAATTCAGTCTTTGCGTTTTTCTATTGTATATTATAAAATTCTCTTCAAAATCAAAGGTCTCTTTGGGAAAGAAGATTGTTTATTTATCGTCTTTGAACCTTCTAAATTAGTAATCGTTATTATAGAACTTATCTTTCATTGATTATAGATTTTCATGGTGATGTTGATCCTTCGAAGTTATGTAACAACGTGTTTTCGATGAAATTTGTTCATCAAACCTTATTTCTTCAGATTTCTTCTGCGATGATGTTCATTAGTTGATTTAATTCTTCAATGTTCATTTTATGTCGTTATTAAGGTTCTATTTCTTATGATGTTGAATTTATCAATGGATTATGTTGCGTGGTAATTTGGTGAGTTTTCTTCTCTAAATTTGGAATTTTTAATTTATATAGATCTTTCTCTCTGTACGTCGTAATATTTGATTTAGTGAGTTTTCTCTTTAAGTACACAAGTTTTAAATGTTTAAAGGTTGATTACTATTGACTGAGATTATTTATAACTTTAATTAATGAGAGCGATTATATAACACGTGTGCTTAGCTCGACCATCTTCCCAAGAGAGAGAATTCTTCAATCGTTTCCGGCCTCATTGATTGACTGCGCTAATCGATCACTTTCACTTTCACTACTCTAGTCGCTTTTAGTCTGGCGCGCTATTCAAACTAGTTGAATCGCCACAACATCTAGAAATTAAATGCTAATCTAGTAGCATACAGCCTCATCCTATAAACCAAAATGAAACAATGTGAAATCAGTAGATATGTGAAATGAGGAATTCGCGCGAATTCAATCTAAGTCAACGAAATTATGTGCCAATTTTATGATTATAAAAAATAGGCACACAAATCCTTTTAATTCCAATCAATTCGCGTTAATTCCATTCTTCACGTACTCGATTCGTTTTGATTTAATGCTTACAAATATCCATGATTAAAGATCATATAAACTCAGTACCAATCTCATAGTTTATAGTTGGTAAAGTATTCAGAAACAAATCAAATAGTATTACAGTTGCTCGCAGCCTTATAAATATCTATAGAATTACAGCTTATGTAAACCTAGTATCAGTCTTATAGTGTACGCCTAGAACAGTTCTCAGGTACAAAACAAATGATAATCCGGTAGTAATTAGTACAGTGCTTAGAAACAAATTAAATGAGAATCCAGCAGCTTACTGCCTCACACATATCTGGAATCACAGCTGATAGAAACATTTATAACAGAATATCGGATTATAGTTCATAATACATTATCTATTTCGAGTTTCGGATATTCTCACTCTATCTGCAATTGAAAAGTGTACTCAGCAGGGGAACAAATCAGCATGAAAGTATCAATTCTGGATTAAACATTTTAGCCACATTTTAAATTAAAGTATCAAATGATTTTGAAATATGTACTTGGAATTCTACAGGTATATAGTTTTATCTATTATCGTGTTTGTTGTACGTTGACAACAAATATTGTCTGACATGGCACTATAAGTGAATGTATTGTAACGTGGCAAAACGTTAAGACCTCCTCCTTCCCAGCCTTACGCGCGTACCGAGTATCCAAAAACCGATTTCCGCGGTTCAAACCCTTGCCGCCTTATCTCGCGGAGCCATATTGACTGTACTCGTCTGCTAACAGCCGACCGGCGACCGTCAGCGCTCGCCGGACAGGTGGTAATGAGGTGAACCACCCCTAGCGGAAAAATCGCCATTCCCACTCCGCCTGCTAAAGAGACACCTCGAGTGTCTAAAGAGTTAGCCGAGTGCGAGTTCGCGAGAGAGAGAGAGAGAGAGAGAGAGAGAGAGGAAGTGAGCCTAGTTTTTAAGTGAGTGTTTGTGTGTGAGTGAGACCCCTGCATCCACCGGACCTCGACTAGACGTTTGGACTACCGGACAATCTACGACCCGTGCCTGAACTCGGACCTCCGTCGTCGTGTGATCGAGACCGAACCGAGCCACGCTAGAGCGCCGTACCGTAAGGTAGGATCCATCTCGATACTAGTCCTGCACCCGTGGATCACCCTAGAACCCCTAGAAGCCTCGAGCCGTTCACGTGTTAGAATTCAATCGTTCCAGCGAACTGTTGAATTCAAACGACAAGAACAGCGTCACGTGTTGTTTGTCGTGCGTAGAGCCGTGCCAGGATTGGTAACCGCTGCGCCGATATTCACCGAGATCGCGCCGACGCCATATCGCTACGGACTGCTGACGTCACGCACCGCACTCAGCTGCTGCGTGTCAGAGTACCGGCGCTTCCCCAGCCATCCCCACCACCTCTCCGCCGCCGCTTCACAGCGAGCCGCAGCAGTCCTCCGAGAGACCTCGAGAGAGACACGCAATCTCGCTACAGTGACAGCAGACTGTCAAGTAGCCAGAGAGGGAGAGACTGCGACCGTCGAGAACGATCGTCGCCTTAGAATAGCAATTGGAAATAGTTCATTCGAAATATTGAAAATATAGATTAGAGTCACTATTATAAATCGTAATACGCCAGGTAGCGGGCGTGAACCAAATTCGCGACCTTTTCTTTTTTTCTTTTTTTTTTAATAAATCTGAGTAAACGAAGATCACTGGTGTCGTTATTTCTCGCCCCCACGAAATCCCTCTATCACTAGTAGCTAGCCGGAGGGTCCCAGAGCGAGAGAGAGAGAGGACTTCCAACGAAGTCTGGCGCCCAACAACAACCCCTACCTACAAGTTGGGCCAGGTTTGTATTCGGCTTCAATTCCTCGGTACCCGAGCCCAGGAAAAACCCGTTACAAAATTGGCGCCCAACGTGGGGCCCAGAATAATGACACTTCGGGCAAGGCCGAATCCACCCCTGCTACCTAGGATAATTATATTTTTATACCAATTGCTTTTGCACCCCCTAGTGAGCTTCGTACGCCTAGCATGGCTTACGACATGTCACCCCGCCGTCCCTGAGCCTAGGGTACCGCGCGGATACGCTCCGACCCGGGAAAACCTCTCCCCCGCTCACGGTCGTGAGAAATCCCCCTACCCAGGAACCGAGCCCGACGACTTCAACGCCGTAACCACTTGGCTGTGGAGCCTATCAGATGATGCGGTGAGAACGCAGCTCACGCGACTACACGTGCATCACAACGGCACGGCCTGCGAAGGTCGTTGGAGGCTCCTGCTGGAGTACCAGCTATCACGGGACCGGCATGTCATCTGGGGGACCGAAGACGCAGAACAGCGGAAGCCGGAACACCGAACCGCCACCGTCACCGGCCCTGGATCAGGACATCCCCGCCCTACCCCTCCCTACCCCGCACCCCAACCCTACTACTTCGGGTACCTGCAAAGTACCCCGGGTAACCCCCCATATCCACCCCAAATTCCCGTTCCCTACTACCACGGCTACGAGATCCGTCAACCCCCGTACCGCTACGCAACCTCGCCTACCGAGCTAGCCTCAGACGAGGCCCTCGAGTACGCCAGAAGACGCGTAGAAGCGGCCCGGGCGTTGAACCAGGTCTACGTACCCACCCCTACCCCCGAGAGCGCCTTACCCCGCGAGAACGCCTACCCTGTGGCCGAAAGCCTCGCCGCAGCTACGCCGAACCCCGGTACTCCACAGACACAGAGGTCTGAAGCGGAACCGGCAACCGCGTACAGCGCTGCGCCGACGGCGGCCATAGACGAACCGACGCAGAAGTCGCGACGGCGAAATCGCGGCGGTAAAAGAAAGGCGAAAACCCCTACCTGCCAAGACCCCTCCCCTCCGGAAGCCGTCACGGCAAACCACACGCCGTTTCGGGAGAATAGGAGCGATCCCCGCTATTATCTACGGGTAGAGATAGCCGGTAGACCCCTCCACGCGTTATTCGACCCCGGGTCTAGTCGAACCTACATCGGTGGACCCGCGATGCATCGGTTTCGCGATATACAATCACGACTGACCCCCCTCGCAGAGGGCGGAATCGTGTACCCCGACGGAACGCTCGACTCAGTCACCGGCGAGATGGAGATGCCTGTGCGCATCGGCAGGCGAACCTGCCCCATCGTCGTCCGTGTAGCGCCCTCATTCCAGTACCAGTGCATCATAGGCATGGACGTGATGACGGCCTTCGGGTTGAGGGTAGACTTTAGCCGCGGTACCTGGGAGTTGAGTCCCGAGGGAGCGCCTAAAGCTCGTACCGAACCCCAGAGTGAGTCCTGGAACAACCCCGAGAGAGAGTCCCCAGTCCCTACCCCCGTGAACCGCGCTACGAGGCCACCGCGCCTCAACAGCACCCGGTGCTGGTCCTGCGACCAACCCGGTCACAGACACCCCGAATGCCCCAGACCCCTTCACGAGCACTGTTCAGAGTGCGGCTGGCGCGGGTACTCGACGAGTACTTGCCCCGCGCACCGAAACACTGCAACCAGTTCCCCGCCGACACCTCGAGACCCCGCACCCGCCTCCCCGCCAAGAAACCGTCCGCAGAGACGAGACAGGGTGGTTAACGAAACCACCGAGGCTGGTTGAGTCGGAGGTTGCGGAAGCGTCCGAGTGGAACCCGTACGTTCCGTTTGGCGGAGGGGTGTTGTAACGTGGCAAAACGTTAAGACCTCCTCCTTCCCAGCCTTACGCGCGTACCGAGTATCCAAAAACCGATTTCCGCGGTTCAAACCCTTGCCGCCTTATCTCGCGGAGCCATATTGACTGTACTCGTCTGCTAACAGCCGACCGGCGACCGTCAGCGCTCGCCGGACAGGTGGTAATGAGGTGAACCACCCCTAGCGGAAAAATCGCCATTCCCACTCCGCCTGCTAAAGAGACACCTCGAGTGTCTAAAAAGTTAGCCGAGTGCGAGTTCGCGAGAGAGAGAGAGAGAGAGAGAGAGAGAGAGGAAGTGAGCCTAGTTTTTAAGTGAGTGTTTGTGTGTGAGTGAGACCCCTGCATCCACCGGACCTCGACTAGACGTTTGGACTACCGGACAATCTACGACCCGTGCCTGAACTCGGACCTCCGTCGTCGTGTGATCGAGACCGAACCGAGCCACGCTAGAGCGCCGTACCGTAAGGTAGGATCCATCTCGATACTAGTCCTGCACCCGTGGATCACCCTAGAACCCCTAGAAGCCTCGAGCCGTTCACGTGTTAGAATTCAATCGTTCCAGCGAACCGTTGAATTCAAACGACAAGAACAGCGTCACGTGTTGTTTGTCGTGCGTAGAGCCGTGCCAGGATTGGTAACCGCTGCGCCGATATTCACCGAGATCGCGCCGACGCCATATCGCTACGGACTGCTGACGTCACGCACCGCACTCAGCTGCGGCGTGTCAGAGTACCGGCGCTTCCCCAGCCATCCCCACCACCTCTCCGCCGCCGCTTCACAGCGAGCCGCAGCAGTCCTCCGAGAGACATCGAGAGAGACACGCAATCTCGCTACAGTGACAGCAGACTGTCAAGTAGCCAGAGAGGGAGAGACTGCGACCGTCGAGAACGATCGTCGCCTTAGAATAGCAATTGGAAATAGTTCATTCGAAATATTGAAAATATAGATTAGAGTCACTATTATAAATCGTAATACGCCAGGTAGCGGGCGTGAACCAAATTCGCGACCTTTTCTTTTTTTCTTTTTTTTGAATAAATCTGAGTAAACTAAGATCACTGGTGTCGTTATTTCTCGCCCCCACGAAATCCCTCTATCACTAGTAGCTAGCCGGAGGGTCCCAGAGAGAGAGAGAGAGAGGACTTCCAACGAAGTCTGGCGCCCAACAACAACCCCTACCTACAAGTTGGGCCAGGTTTGTATTCGGCTTCAATTCCTCGGTACCCGAGCCCAGGAAAAACCCGTTACAAAATTGGCGCCCAACGTGGGGCCCAGAATAATGACACTTCGGGCAAGGCCGAATCCACCCCTGCTACCTAGGATAATTATCTTTTTATACCAATTGCTTTTGCACCCCCTAGTGAGCCTCGTACGCCTAGCATGGCTTACGACATGTCACCCCGCCGTCCCTGAGCCTGGGGTACCGCGCGGATACGCTCCGACCCGGGAAAACCTCTCCCCCGCTCACGGTCGTGAGAAATCCCCCTACCCAGGAACCGAGCCCGACGACTTCAACGCCGTAACCACTTGGCTGTGGAGCCTATCAGATGATGCGGTGAGAACGCAGCTCACGCGACTACACGTGCATCACAACGGCACGGCCTGCGAAGGTCGTTGGAGGCTCCTGCTGGAGTACCAGCTATCACGGGACCGGCATGCCATCTGGGGGACCGAAGACGCAGCACCGCGGAAGCCGGAACACCGAACCGCCACCGTCACCGGCCCTGGATCAGGACATCCCCGCCCTACCCCTCCCTACCCCGCACCCCAACCCTACTACTTCGGGTACCTGCAAAGTACCCCGGGTAACCCCCCTTATCCACCCCAAATTCCCGTTCCCTACCACCACGGCTACGAGATCCGTCAACCCCCGTACCGCTACGCAACCTCGCGCACCGAGCTAGCCTCAGACGAGGCCCTCGAGTACGCCAGAAGACGCGTAGAAGCGGCCCGGGCGTTGAACCAGGTCTACGTACCCACCCCTACCCCCGAGAGCGCCTTACCCCGCGAACACGCGTACCCCGTGGCCGAAAGCCTCGCCGCAACTACGCCGAACCCCGGTACTCCACAGACACAGAGGTCTGATGCGGAACCGGCAACCGCGTACAGCGCTGCGCCGACGGCGGCCATAGACGAACCGACGCAGAAGTCGCGACGGCGAAATCGCGGCGGCAAAACAAAGGCGAAAACCCCTACCTGCCAAGACCCCTCCCCTCCGGAAGCCGTCACGGCAAACCACACGCCGTTTCGGGAGAACAGGAGCGATCCCCGCTATTATCTACGGGTAGAGATAGCCGGTAGACCCCTCCACGCGTTATTCGACCCCGGGTCTAGTCGAACCTACATCGGTGGACCCGCGATGCATCGGTTTCGCGACATACAACCACGACTGACCCCCCTCGCAGAGGGCGGAATCGTGTACCCCGACGGAACGCTCGACTCAGTCACCGGCGAGATGGAGATGCCTGTGCGCATCGGCAGGCGAACCTGCCCCATCGTCGTCCGTGTAGCGCCCTCATTCCAGTACCAGTGCATCATAGGCATGGACGTAATGACGGCCTTCGGGTTGAAGGTAGACTTTAGCCGCGGTACCTGGGAGTTGAGTCCCGAGGGAGCGCCTAAAGCTCGTACCGAACCCCAGAGTGAGTCCCGGAACAACCCCGAGAGAGAGTCCCCAGTCCCTACCCCCGTGAACCGCGCTACGAGGCCACCGCGCCTCAACAGCACCCGGTGCTGGTCCTGCGACCAACCCGGTCACAGACACCCCGAATGCCCCAGACCCCTGCACGAGCACTGTTCAGAGTGCGGCTGGCGCGGGTACTCGACGAGTACCTGCCCCGCGCACCGGAACACTGCAACCAGTTCCCCGCCGACACCTCGAGACCCCGCACCCGCCTCCCCGCCAAGAAACCGTCCGCAAAGACGAGACAGAGTGGTTAACGAAACCACCGAGGCTGGTTGAGTCGGAGGTTGCGGAAGCGTCCGAGTGGAACCCGTACGTTCCGTTTGGCGGAGGGGTGTTGTAACGTGGCAAAACGTTAAGACCTCCTCCTTCCCAGCCTTACGCGCGTACCGAGTATCCAAAAACCGATTTCCGCGGTTCAAACCCTTGCCGCCTTATCTCGCGGAGCCATATTGACTGTACGCGTCTGCTAACAGCCGACCGGCGACCGTCAGCGCTCGCCGGACAGGTGGTAATGAGGTGAACCACCCCTAGCGGAAAAATCGCCATTCCCACTCTGCCTACTAGAAGAGACACCTCGTGTGTAAAAAGTTGGCCGAGTGCGAGTTCGCGAGAGAGAGAGAGAGAGAGAGAGAACGTGAGCGTAGTTTTTAAGTGAGTGAGTGAGACCCCTGCATCCACCGGACCTCGACTAGACATTTGGACTACCGGACAATCTACGACCCGTGCCTGAACTCGGACCTCCGTCGTCGTGTGATCGAGACCGAACCGAGCCACGCTAGAGCGCCGTACCGTAAGGTAGGATCCATCTCGATACTAGTCCTGCACCCGTGGATCACCCTAGAACCCCTAGAAGCCTCGAGCCGTTCACGTGTTAGAATTCAATCGTTCCAGCGAACCGTTGAATTCAAACGACAAGAACAGCGTCACGTGTTGTTTGTCGTGCGTAGAGCCGTGCCAGGATTGGTAACCGCTGCGCCGATATTCACCGAGATCGCGCCGACGCCATATCGCTACGGACTGCTGACGTCACGCACCGCACTCAGCTGCGGCGTGTCAGAGTACCGGCGCTTCCCCAGCCATCCCCACCACCTCTCCGCCGCCGCTTCACAGCGAGCCGCAGCAGTCCTCCGAGAGACATCGAGAGAGACACGCAATCTCGCTACAGTGACAGCAGACTGTCAAGTAGCCAGAGAGGGAGAGACTGCGACCGTCGAGAACGATCGTCGCCTTAGAATAGCAATTGGAAATAGTTCATTCGAAATATTGAAAATATAGATTAGAGTCACTATTATAAATCGTAATACGCCAGGTAGCGGGCGTGAACCAAATTCGCGACCTTTTCTTTTTTTCTTTTTTTTGAATAAATCTGAGTAAACTAAGATCACTGGTGTCGTTATTTCTCGCCCCCACGAAATCCCTCTATCACTAGTAGCTAGCCGGAGGGTCCCAGAGAGAGAGAGAGAGAGGACTTCCAACGAAGTCTGGCGCCCAACAACAACCCCTACCTACAAGTTGGGCCAGGTTTGTATTCGGCTTCAATTCCTCGGTACCCGAGCCCAGGAAAAACCCGTTACATCGCATATCAGCCACCTTCATTTTCATCACCGCCATCTTCGTTTTCATCACCGTCACCTTCGTTTTCCTCACAGCCACCTGCATCGCCCTGTGAGGTCATACGTCGACGAGCGTTTTTTAGAAAATCGCGTACCCATTGGCGCATATTCATGTTCGGATCGTGCTGCTGCTGACACTGAAGTGTTTTTGTCTTTTGCAACTCCATGCAAATTGCTGAATCAAAGGTGATTTAAAATTGACACAGTCAGTTCTATGATATATACATTAGGGTGGGCCAAAAAAAAAGACTAATTTTTTTTTTCTTAGTTACCATGAAAATATTGTTCAGGATGACGAAAAAAAAATCTTGTGAAAATTTGAGCCCTTAATATCAATATTAAGAGGTCGCTCATCGTGATTTTTGATTTCCCATTTAAATAACACAGGAATTTTTTTTTTTAATCTGGAATATTATTTCCTTCCAACGAATCAGCGTGTTGTAAAAATCAATACATATTCTTGTAGGAAATTAAACGATCTCCAAAAAAGGTCGTATATAATTTTTCGCTAAGTCGACTCGTTTGAAAGTTATTCAGGGTTAAAAGTGAACTTTGACCGTTAATAACTTTCAAATGAGTCGACTTAACGAAAAATCATGTACGACCTTTTTTGGAGATACTTTAATTTCCTACAAAAATATATATTGATTTTTACAACACGCTGATTCGTTGGAACGGAATAATATTAAAAAAAAAAAAAAATGTCCTGTGTTATTTAAATGAGAAATCAAAAATCACGATGAGCGACCTCTCAATATTATTATTAAGAGCTCAAATTTTCACAGGATTTTTTTTCGTCATCCTGAACAATATGTTCATGGTAACTGAGAAAAAAAAAATTAGTCTTTTTTTTTGGCCCACTCTAATATACATATTAGACTGGGCCAAAAAAATTGACTATTTTTGTTTTTGAAAAATATATCGAGAATATTATTCAGAATGACAAGAAAAAATTTTCGTGAAAATTTGAGCCCTTAATATTAATCTCAAGAGGTCTATCATCGCTATTTTCGATTTTTAGTCATAATTTGATGGTTTACGTCAGAACTGTCAAAACATTGAAGTGAAAGAATTTATTTTCGCTTATTCCTATGTAAAATTAAATTCCCTACAAAAGAGGTCTGATCATAGATTTTCGTCAGACAAGCCGTTTCCGAGTAATTAAGGTAGTTGTTCACGTACAGTCCCACCAAACGTGGGTTTCAGACAAGATTTTGAATACTTCTCGATGGGGAAAAAATCTGAAAAAAATCCAGCATGTAGGAGATCCTCGGGAGAATGATTTTGCATAATAATAATTCAAAAAAGTTAATAACAAATTGATGGAAAAAAAAACTGTTCAAGAAATTAGCGGTGACCCAACTTTTTTTTCAGGTGAAAATGATTTGTCAATTTTACTGAATACGTATGAATTTTTTGAGAATTTTGGTGATATTTTGAAAATTGAGATTTGTCAGGTATGAAAAACCTCAATTTTCAAAATATCACCAAAATTCTCAAAAAATTCATACGTATTCAGTAAAATTGACAAATCATTTTCACCTGAAAAAAAAGTTGGGTCACCGCTAATTTCTTGAACAGTTTTTTTTTCCATCAATTTGTTATTAACTTTTTTGAATTATTATTATGCAAAATCATTCTCCCGAGGATCTCCTACATGCTGGATTTTTTTCAGATTTTTTCCCCATCGAGAAGTATTCAAAATCTTGTCTGAAACCCACATTTGGTGGGACTGTACGTGAACAACTACCTTAAGCTTAATAAATTGATATGTTTTTTCGATTTGACTTATTTAATTTGGAATTTTGTAACTAACAAATCAATGAATATCTGAAAGAGATCACGACGGATTCTTGAAGGAAATTTAATATTCTACAAAAAAGATCTCTTAGTATTTTTGCCTAAATTCAATTCTTCAAAAGTTATTCTCAATTGAAATTCTTAATTTCTTCGATTTTAATTAAGAATAACTTTTGAAGAATTGAATTTAGGCAAAAATACTAAGAGATCTTTTCTGTAGAACATTAAATTTCTTTCAAGAATCAGTCGTGATCTCTTTCAGATATTCATTTATTTGTTAGTTACAAAATTCCAAATTAAATAAGTCAAATCGAAAAAACATATCAATTTATTAAGCTTAATTACTCGGAAACGGCTTGTCTGACGAAAATCTATGATCAGACCTCTTTTGTAGGGAATTTAATTTTACATAGGAATAAGCGAAAATAAATTCTTTCACTTCAATGTTTTGACAGTTCTGACGTAAAACATCAAATCATGACTAAAAATCAAAAATAGCGATGATAGACCTCTTAAGATTAATATTAAGGGCTCAAACTTTCACGAAAATTTTTTCTTGTCATTCTGAATAATATTCTCGATATATTTTTCAAAAACAAAAATAGTCAATTTTTTTGGCCCAGTCTAATACATATACCTATACAGCGTGTCCCAGAATTCGCGACGAGGAATTAACAGAGTAAATCGTTATCAAAAACGGGATCGAAATTTCCTTAGCCGTTTTTCCCGGAAAGGCTTAGATTTCTCGTTATAATTATTTCAAATCCAGCCAATGACGCGCGGCTTATAAACGGACGTTCGTCGATGTGATTACCGCTCGGTTGTATGCGCGTCTCCCAGCCTATTGTCGCCGCGAAACAAAGTGCACACAACCAAGCGGCGAGCACACCGACAAGCGCCCGTTCATACATCGCACCTTATTGGCTGAAACTGAAATAATTATAGCGAGAAATCTAAGCATTTCCGGAAAAAACGGCTCAGGAAATTTCGATCCCGTTTTTGATCAAGATTTACCCTGTGAATTCCTCGTCGCGAATTCTGGGACACCCTGTATATGGGGCTTTCCACGCCAACTCGACCAGTGTTAAACCCAGACCATCTCAAAATCATTTCATTTTTTTTTTCTAAAATTATACTCGGTGAAAAACGCTACCTGAATTTTTTCCAAATTTTTTCATCAAACCGTTCATTTTTTATGAATTTTTGAAGTCGATTGCGAATGCCCATTTTTAAAAATCTGAAAAAATCACCAAAAATCCAGTGAATGACCCAACCTACCCCCCCCCCCCCCCCATTAAAGAAAACGTGGGCCAAATTTTTTTACATTTTTTTATCACTTAATTGCGAATTTCGAAATTCTTAAACCCAGAATTAACACAGGATCAAATCGTAAGCGTCAAATAAGGGTCAATTAACCGAACATTTACAAGTAAATTGACCCCTATTTGAACGTTTACGATATGATTCTTTGTTAATTTTGGGTTCAAACATTTCCACGTTTTCCTCAACGGGGGGTGTTTTGTGTCATTCACTGGATTTTTTGTAATTTTTTCAGATTTTAAAAAATGGGCATTCGCAATCGACTTCAAAAATTCATAAAAAATCAACGGTTTGATGGAAAATTCGAAATAAATTCAGGTCGCGTTTTTCACCGAGTATAATGGCAGAAAAAAAAATGAAATAATTTCGAGATGGTCAGGGTTTAACACTGGTCGAGTTGGCGTGGAAAGCCCCATATGTATATTGGGGTATTCAAAAAAAAGAATTCTCTTTGCTTTTAAACGCGCATCAACATTCCGGTCGAGCACCTCAAATAGAATATCTCAGCCAAATATAAGCTCTCAATATTGATATTTAGAGGTGCCTATTTTATTTTTTCATTTTCCACTTGAATAACATGTAAAGAAATTCTCAAAATGGAAAAACTAAAATAGGCAGTTCTAAATATCAATATTGAGAGCTTATATTTGGCTGAGATATTCTATTTGAGGTGCTCTACCGGAATGTTGATGTGCGTTTGAAAACAAGGATTTTTTTTTTTTTTAACACCCTAATATATATTGCGATTGCATTGACTGATGTGCACCTGCCAAGTCTTTGAGTTCCTGTGAGGTGACAGTGCGCCTATCAGGGTTATTTTTTTCTTTTTTGATATTTAGGGTGCAGCGGACGTCCTCAGGCCAGTACGCTCGCATCACGTGGTTTGCTCGTAACCGCATACGCTTGACCTCCGCTGCTTTCATAAGATGGCCTACATCTATATTTACTCCATCGAGTATTTCGACCTGAAAACACATAAAAATACCATAATTGTATGACTAAGAATACATACTGATCTATCATACATATAAAACTAGGGTAGTCCTTATTTAGCATGTTTTTGAAATTTTATGCTCTACAAGAATCCGCGACGTAAAAATTTTTATCTCAAACGGTTTAAAAGTTATAGTCTTTTTAATGAAAAAAGATTTTTTTACGTGTTATTTAAATAGAAAACTTAGAATGCTCACCGACACCTTTTAAAATTGAGCAAAAAATTCTGCCTTGCAGGGAAATTTTGTGCTCAGTATGTAGGTTCATTTTAACCCATAAATCCGATAGGTTAGTTTTTTTGGCTCACCCTAATACGTATCTAATACATAAAACAGTAGAGAGTATGGGAATTTACTTTTCCATCCCTATCAGGTGCCTTCAAAATTTTTTTCCCCACAACAAACGTCTTGATACTTCTGACGATGGCAGTTTTCAAGATCTGCAAATCTTCTCTTAGCTCATCTCTGCTCAGCAATCCATTTACATTCACTGAATCATCATTGCCTTCCGAAATACTCCTTGTGGAATTTGAGTATGGTATTTGAGTTTGGCCAGATGTCTGGTGTGCTGGTGATGGTGGTATGTTAAGCGATGACGACGAGTCACAACGACGACGAGCTTCACTGCGACGATGACGCGTTGGTGAAGTGATGATGGTCTCCGGAATACTCGGAGAACGTGGTGGAGTTTGGCCAGATACCTCAGGTGCTGCAAGTTCAGCTAAAGCACCAGAGGGACTACAGACCCCAGAAGAAGAACCTGCCCCATCACCAGATTCCACCGTATGAGCTGGATTTAGATCGAGCCTTGTAACCTGGCAACAAAAAAATTCGAATATCAGCTTTCCATTTGAACGATTCGCACATGATAAACTCTCATAAGTCTCAATTCGCTGCTAATTATTTTCGTTAAAAACTAAGAATTGCTGATTCTTATCATTTCCTAGTTAAGGGGACCAGTACAGCTTGATTTAAGGAATTTCAAGTGCTCTAGAACGACTTTATTGGTCAACTAAAATTTATTTCACATGAAAAAAAATGTTTCTCCAAAAAACTTTGTCATAAGGGCATCTGAAACGAAAAAAACATGTGAAAACTTAGTCAACTATCCAAAATTTCCAAAATTTGAGCCACTCATTTGCAAATAACTTGGCCTAAACAAAAACATTGAAAAATTAACTCGTCATATTATGAGGATTTGATTTCTGATGAAAATGAATCCAAGATGACCTGATTCGGTCCAACGGTGCTTTAAAATCCTTACGACACAGCTCCAAAAACATAGTTCTGAGATAAACGCCGTTGAAGTTTTCACAGAAAATTCGTATTTACTCCTCCAGAGGCTCATTCATCGAAAGTTTGTTGCACAGAAGTTGAATGAAAATTTCTTTTTCCCAATCTTTTTTTCCAATTTTTGTTTTCACGAATTATTTTCTCTGAACTTTTTTTTGTTTCTATGGCAATCAAGCGCTTTTTCTTCGTTGGGGAATATCTTTGGGCCGTCTTTTGGGGGGCAGTGGATCGTTTTTGGGGGGTTTCCCTCTCTACATGTCATATAGAATCAATATTTTCTTCTCAATACGTACTGGTAAGTTGTTTCGTGGAGCCGTAGGTACTTCTTGATGAGTGCTTGATGTAGTAGCGGAGGGCGTTCTTAAATTAGCCTCTATCGCCTTCTGCAAGATAGCTTCGTCCGCTAATCTTGCTGATTCAGCTACTGCCTGCTGGAGTAATTTCTGGAAAAATATTGAATATGTGATTAAACGTGGATAAGATATTATCCGTTAGTATTTGAACTCACCAGGAGTCGATCATGCTTCTGGGTCATGGATCCTGCCCAAACTTTTGTGGTGTACTCAGACCAAAATATAAAGAACCTGCTAAATAACTCTCCAGAACGGGCCTTTACTCTATTAATTTACCTAAATGTACAATAGAAATCAGCGTTACCTGGGTTTTGGAAATTGCCATGAAATAACCAGTTTTTGTGCGGCGTTATGAGATTGCACATCGCATGAATATTCATGCATTGAATTCAGTGGGCTTTATACATCAAATTCCTAAAATTTATCATCGCAGGCATGTATAATGTATATATCACTTTATTCTGCGCCTATTGACATATTGCTTCTCTTCGTTTATCACTCGCACAACATCCATTCGGTGAATCTCAAGATTTCTTCGAACTTGAAAAAGGTTGCATACATAGTCAGTCTCCATACTCTCACTGGCAGCATACGAAATCCTGTAGATCGCCGTGAAGTAACAAAAGGTGAGGCTAAGCCGTCCGATTAATCGTTCATGACCGCAAGCCTGATTCAGGAACAAACTGCTGCGACAAAACCTTTCCTAATAAGAACTGGCAATTACTCTTGACTACACAATATTTTTTGATTTCTCTGATTCAGTTATTCGCTATATGGATTGACGTATTGACGTTGATCGTCGCGCATGCTAGCCATATGTGAAACTGCCTTTGTGAAGTGTCGTCTGCTGAAAGCAGACGACGCTTTTACAAAAGCAGTTCCGCATATGGCTCAATATGGCTAGCATGCGCGACAATCAACGTCAATACGTCAATCTACAAAGCAAATAATTAAATTAAAGAAATCAAAAGATATTGTTAAGTGAAGAGTAATTACCAATTGATATTAAGAAAGTGTTGAAATATATACATTAGGGTGGTCCACTTTTGAACTTTTTTTTTTGATTTCGCGGGGCACCTCTGAATATTGTTCCAAATTATGTAGAAAAAATCTGTCTAAAACATGGATCTATTCGGAAAATATTTAGAGGTCGCTACCGGCAGCGAGGTTTTTCAAATTAGCATGGTATTTTTTCATTTTTGTTAAATTTTTTTTTTGTTTTTTAAATTTTTTTTTTTTTTTTCGCTCATAAGTCAATCATGAATGTTAGATCGAAAATGATTGTTGTTTTTTTCATTCCTCGGTAGCGACCTCTAAATATTTTCCGAATAGATCCATGTTTTAGACAGATTTTTTCTACATAATTTGGAACAATATTCAGAGGTGCCCCGCAAAATCAAAAAAAAAAGTTCAAAAGTGGACCACCCTAATATACATATATATCTATCTACTTGTAATCAAAGTTTAAAGAATAACTACATAGCTAGTCGTAAGAATCCTAGTCAACAGAGATTCTATTAAATAGAGAGATCTAGTATATGATATCCTGTTATAACTTTCTTCTTCTTCGTGATACCGTCATACCTGTCGTACTTGATAAAGTGAACAATGAAGAACGTTAATTTATATCTATTTATATCGTCTGTCATAATTAATTCACTACCTACAATCCAACAAAACGGTTTTGTCGCAGCAGTTTGCTCTTAAATCAGGCTCGCGCTCGTAAACGATTAAGCGTGCAACTTAACCTCACCTATTGTGACACAATGTCATCCCATGAGATGAGTATACCCCTCCATATACTGGGTGAATTCCTAACTTTTGAACACTTGGAGTAGTGTTGAGTTGGCCAAGAATCCAGTGCCGGCAATTGTTTTCTAATTTCAACGAATAAAAAAGCCCGAAACCAATAATATAACAATTTCAAATTTTTACAAGTGGCCACCGCAACACTTCTCCGAGTACGTACGGACGTTCGGAATTCACCCCGTATGTGTACCCGTTATGCTTCTGAAATAATCAATATAATATTGCGATGAAATTGATACTTCTTGGCAATTTACAGGATTTTGTACGCTGTCTGTGGGAGTATGAAGACTGACTATGTATTCAACATATTTTAAGTGCGAAGAGTTCTTTAAATTCACCGAAATTCATTGAATGGATTTTGTACGAGTGATGACCGACAAGAAGCAGTATGTCAAGGTCAATAGGTGCAAAATGAAGTGATTCGCTAGACCTGGAACGACAAATTTCATAAATCTGATGTGCAATAATGATTGTATCCGATGTATAAATATTCGGTGCAATTTAGAATCTCATCGTGCTGAGCAAAAACTGGTTATTTCGTGGCAATTAGCAAAACCCAAGTTACGCTGATTTCTATTGTATCTTTTGATAAATTGATAGAATAAAGGCCCATTATTCCGAAGAGTTAGTCAGCAGGTACTTAATATTTTGGTCTAAGTACCCTACAAGTTTGAGCAGGATCCATGACCTGGAAGCCTGATCGACTCCCAGTCAGATGTTTGATGTCTTGGTTTATTATAAGTATATTCAAATACTGACGCGCTCCTCGACTGGTTGATTCCTATTTGCCGCCTGATTCTTTTTCTTTTTATCAGCCAAAGGGCTTAAGCTGAGTCTTTTCTGAATTCTGCGCCGCTTACTGCCGGTGGAGATCTTAACAGCCATAAGCATCTTTCTGGTTCCTAGAGATTTTGTATATTTTCAATTTAGTATATATTTGAAGTATCAACGCAATTAATTATAATATATTCAGTCTGTCGAATACAGAGTTGGAAAGATAGCTATTTCATTACAATTACAAATTACTTTAGTGTTATTATTAAAATAATTTCAATCACGTGTTCAAAATATAATGTTTGATAAAATGGGCGAATCAATTACAAAAGACATTATCGAAATAATTCATCACTTCTAACCTTGGTAAAACCTGTACTGTACTGATACTGTCGAAAAATGTTTCACGCCGACAAAAAATTATTAATTTGATGCAATGCTTCTATTATGAAAGAAATATTTTTATGCAAATCTTCCAGACTCCTGCAGCCTAGTGTTGAGTGGGACTTGGGCATGCGAAATGAAGCTACAGTGGAGAACACTTAGCTACTGACGTTTCGTGATTATTATATTTTATGCTCTTTGCCGATACAGTTACTTAATTCATTTGACGTGAACGTTCATTGAAAATTGTATCAATTGTTTCACTGAATCTGAACAATACTTACCACCGTAGACAATCATTTGGACTCTAATGGCTTCAGCACTTGTTGTCTTCATGTATATATCTTGGGTGAAAACATCCTCCGCGCAGGCTTCGACTAAATGTCCATTTTCGTTTTTGATAAATATAGCTGTGATCGGTAGAATCAGTTCACTATTATTTATGGTATTGCGTACCAGGCATCGATTGCCAGCTTCTCGAGCCATGCTTATGGCAGCAATATCCAAATTAACTGTCAAGGAATAGATAACGTGTTGAAGATAACGATCGGGTGAATAGAAGGCATTTCAGTTGACCGTTAAGGCAGCGGATTTGTGGACAGCATGACCTCAGTTTATTACAGGGATGGCGAACCAATGGCACGTGTACCATAAACACGTGTGCCATTAATGGCACGCGACGAAATAGTTTAGGCATGGCATTATTTGAGGAATTTAGGTACCTAATCGGAATATTATTTTTTAATTATTTATTATTAATTTATTATTAATTTTTCCGTTCACATTTGAGGTCATAGTAGGCACGCCCTGGCCACATTTAACATTTCTTTGAAAAAAATGGCACGTGGATGTATAAAGGTTCGCCATCCCTGCCGGTAATGAATTATTTATTTGCATTTTTTCACAATGTAATGAATTCAAGCGAATCGAAAAAAATTATTACGAAATTCGTGGTATAATTACCTGTGAACGATTATAAACTCGTGCGATGTACCTTTTCGCCGTTTTTTTTTTGATCCTTTTATGATACCTTTTCGCCGTTCGACATGCGATTCGGTCTACGAACCGTATACCGACTAATAACACGTGTAGTGCCTGATTGTTTTACGCGGTAAGTATTGAGATTGAATTCAGTCAAAGCTCACGACCAGCTGCAACGACCAATGAGCGTGTCTATTTCGGTTGGGGCTGAGCTGTGACTGGTTGAATCTTCTTCTTCTCCTTTTTCCTTCCTGTGATTGGCTATCGGCGCCACTTATAAATACTGTTTGAAGTGATCTATACTCAATACCGCGAATGTTATGCCGTCCTCGTCGGTTAGAGGGGGAAGGGGCAGCGTTCACTATCTCAAATGAAGCTGAAGTTTGCAGCCTAAGTTAGCAGCCAGAACTGGAAAGCCAGGGACGAATAGGGGTGCCGGAGCCCCGGGTCTTAACAATCGTTTAATTCGTATAAAATGTTTTCTGCTGAGAGTTTTAGCAGAAAAATCATGAAATAGGTCAATCATAAATAACAATTGCAGACGTAATATCTGATTAATAATAACGCAGAGGACATCCAGATCTGCAGTAATTCTGGAATGCATGCATGCGCTAAGCGCATTTATGATTTGTACGAGGATAGTATTTTTATGAATATTACCAGTATTAAAAAACGTATGGGTTGTATATCGCGTGTCTAATGTTGGTATCCGCCAAAAAGACGATTTTGGTGGTAAAAGATCGTATATTGTATTTCTGTTCATCGACGAGTAGTTATTTACACAAAGTATCATGCGCATTGAAAGATTGTTATATGTAGAACAGCTGATATTTAGTGGTCATGCAGCTCAAAATAATGCTGTGAAAATCCTGAAATTTTTATAAAATGACCGGGAAAATACGGGAATTATACGGGAATCTACAAGTCCCGTGTCGCTGGACACCCTGAGTCTCAATCCTTGGTCCGTTTACCGATGACTGCCGAGGAGTGGCAGACCGTATTGTCACGTAGGAAAATTTTTTAAAACTTTTTATTCATAGATTAAATATTTATAATACTTATAATAATAATTTATGACTGTTTTATACTATAGTATAATTATGTATACTAAATAATAGATATATTAATAATAACATCGAGAAAGGTATGATTTTATATTGAATATAATATTCAAATAATTATACAAAAAATTATTAATAATAATAATATTTATTGCCGGTCCCAAATTTAGTCCCAAATCTTTAACAAAACCATACTGCTTTTCTGACATAATCTTGCTATCTTTAACAAAATCAAAAATTCTTGTATGCACAATTTTTTCAAAGATTTTAGCCACATTCTTAATAAAAATTAAGAATTAAATTAAAAATACCAGTTTTCACCTCCCGCCATCCTATTGTATTTTCCTATTGTTGTCAAATACTAATGGCCGTAGAACGTGGCAAGAATAAGTTATGTTTGTATGGATCTAGCAGACGACACAACCAGGGATATTACTGGAAAGTTGGCTGCACCCGATGACGGGAAAAGCCTCAGGCCGGCGTCCCAGGCCGGTGGTCTGGTAAAAATGCGGACGGAACGCTCAGTAGCCAATCATCAATGACGGATCCAACAGGAAATCGTTGACCATTGGCTACCGGCCGTTCCGTCCGTATTTATTCCGGACCATGGGACGCCGGCCTCAGGAGGAGAAAGAACAAGACCCGTGTTCCGGCCACTTCCGGTTCGGGCCCATTAGGCCACTTTCGCGAATGCGAAGTAGCAGCTCCTATAGCAGGCTCTAACTTGCGCGGATTGGCGATTCTTGCGAGTGTATAAGTTTGTAGCATTACATTGCTGGATTATTGTTTTACGAGTCAATTCTTAACGGGTTAGTGAATACATTGTTCAGATGATGCACTATTTTGGTGAAGGTGTATCAGTTCAACCGATTATAAAAAAATTTCACAGCATTCTCGACTAACAATGATCAGTGCTGAGTGCACCGACGCCGACGCCATTAAAGTGTGAGCCACAAGTGAGCGGCGTTTGTGATTCGAAACTTTAATTAACATCTTTACCCGTCTACGCAGAATGAATTTGAGAGGTATGTGATCCGGAGAACGTGCCAGCAACGAAATTGTGCAAGATCTACCGATTTACAGCTATCGCAAGGTAAAAGTTTACCCAATAGCGAGGTGAGAATAACTCGTTGAAATAACGTGCCACTGGTCTGTGAATTAATAAACTAATCTATTAATGCGAATTAACACGAATTGAATGAATTATTTTTCATTGACATGAATTACTCAGAATTATAGTGAATTCATTCCCATTACAATAATGAAATTTATTAGATCGAGTATATTAATCCGACTTAATTCAAACTAAGAAATTTATGTGTCGATCCGGGTTTGAGTTATTTTCCCCTCGCATAATAAATACTTGTGAATAACGAATGAATGAAATTATTTTATTTTATCTGAAAATCAATTACATTATGTTTCAGGGCTCTTGTTTGTTGTACGACTTGCTCGCGCCACAGTTCAATGTACTGGCCGCATCGCAGATTGCCTTCGATGAATATATTATGGAGTTAAGATACGCTAGGAGTTGGTACGACGGTGTATCACTCTGGAAGTCTGTCGCCAGGTGCATAATGAGACTCCGCCGAAGATCAACTATCTGGTCTAAATTCCTCCAAATTTTCACATTGCTACAATTCTACAATAAGAGCTATTCGTGTCACAGGCTGAAATACACCGAGATAAAAGTTGCCCTCATTTTGTGAATAAGATATGCGTGAATCTTCATTGCGAAGGAAAAGTTGATAGGAGCAAAACTGAGACGCAAGAAGCATTTAGCTCCACATGCCTTCTCCTGGATTTTTATCTAATACTGTGCGGCGTACCAATCCTGAATAATTAATTACATGTGGCCGCTGTGTTACCTTCAGTAACCCGTCCTTATCAAATGGTCCTAAAAGGCCAAGAATTCACGGGGTTAATCTAAAGGGGCGTCAGTTCTGGTACAGATGAATCTACCGCAGTGTCAAATCTGTATCCAAAATCAATGCCCAATGCTTATCCAGAGCCAATCCTTATTCCGAAGTTACGGATACAATTTGCCGACTTCCCTTACCTACATTAGTCTATCGACTAAAGGCTCTTCACCTTGAAGACCTGCTGCGGATATGGGTACGAAAAAATGTAATTTTGTGATAGACGAGTAGTCGTTGTAGGAGGCATTTCAAGTCAGCGTCCAAAGACTTATCAAAGTCCTGAATGTTACATTACAAGAAGCGAGCAGTCTTCTGGTATTCCAAGGATGGTATTCCAAGTCTGGATCAAATAAATTGTTTAAATTTTATAAATGTATGAATAAAATCCAATGATCCATATCTCGTCACTGTTATTTATGACCAGCGTGTTGTCACGTGCACCAAATTTTTTTAACCATTATTCTTATTAATAAGATATTAAGATAATAAATATTTATAATACTTATAATAATAATTCATGAATGTATTGTAATATAGATCTATTCTTTTCATTGACGAGAAAGATATGATTTGATATTGAATATAATATGCAATTAATCGAATATAAAATCAAAATGACTGATTTAATTTTCTAATATTATCCAGATTATAATTTTAAAAGTTTTAAATAAATAATCAGCTTGAATATAAGATTTTCATGCACGCATTTTTATTTATTCAGTTGAAAGTTGAGAATTTTACATTATAAGAAGCAAGCAGTAGTCTCCGATAGTATTTCAAGTCTCAGTCTAAGAATGGTTAAAGTTTAGAATGTGAGAGACGAGTAGTCGCCAGAGAAGGCATTCAAAGTCCCCACTACGATTCTACCAGCACCAGCGCGTTGCGTTCGCCGCTACGTTCTGACGTCACCCAGCAAAATCTTATGGGTGACGTCAGAGCGTAGCGTCGGACGCGACGCGCTGTCGCCCCATTGTAGACTCAGCCTAAAGTGACTAATCTGTGCTTCATGTCATTACAATTGGGTTCGACTACATGCCGCAAAGACGATAAGTCGTTAAAGGAGGAAGAAAAAGAAGTGCGACTTACAAGTGACATGGCAGCGTAACCAGTTCGACGAATCTTTGTGTCGGTGAATTTATTTTACAGCACTATTTATTTTATAAGGCACTGTGTAGAGAGGCAAGACAGTTTTTTTTTGTGCCTTTTGTCTTATATCCTATCACAGAAAGTAGCCATTAGGAAGTAATTTTTAATTTTTTTGCCCTTTATTTTGTTTTTATTAATTGTGAAATTTTTGTTTGTTCAATATTATTAATCAGAAATCTCCGATAGTTTTAATTTTGTAGACTCTTATTCATTTCTTCTAGACCGGAAATATGCCGTCGTCATTTTGAGGACACTGCCGCTCCTTGACCTTTAATGTCAACACGTGTTCAGGCCGGTAATTATTCTTTATGAATCCAGAGACATCTCCTTTGTTAATCCCTTTTGAACCTCCTTGCTATTTCGAGACCTTTCCCGTTTTATGTGTGTTTAATCTTCAAGGATGATTATTTTTTAATTCTTTCAATCCAACTTAGACAGGCTCCTTTTGCCGCAGATACACTTTACGAAGACTAGTCCAGTGAAATTGCTCTTATGCGTTGCTCTCACTAAATAGCAGCAGGACATAATTTATACCATAATAGAGAGAATTTTACGCTGATTTTTTTAAGATAAATCACAAGCTTTAATTTTGGTAGGAAGTTTTCGAAAAAAATGTAAGAAAAATAGAAACTGAGATTTGATGTAATTAAAAAAAAAACAAATCACTATTAATCATGGATTGCCCGATAACAATAGATATCACTTGAAACAGAAAATTTACCTGAATTCTAAACAGTCCCAAACAAGTCGCCTATGAATTGTATCATTTGCGTAAAAAATGAATAAAAATGAGAAAATAAAAGTTTTATATTCTTGATCAGCTGGTCGATGGCAGAGTATAGTGTGACTGACTATATGCGCGCGCAGCACCGTGACCGTGACAAGTGACCACTTAAGCGGCAACATATAACAGTTATTTTTCCCCATTATTTAATTGACTGTTATTTACCTAAAAAATAATCATTAGTCTCAGTTTTGAATGTGTATCGGATAACATGGTAGGGATAACACGACAGTATAGTAGACTCTACTGTGTTGGCTATCGAGTAATAATAACGCGGTGCTCTAACGTTCTAACAACGGAAGTATTTTCTCACTGTAGGAATAATTCGCGCTGATTTTTTCACAGTCGGATTTCCGCCAAATCCTGAAATCAGAACTCATAGACAATAATCCTCGCCATCATCAGTTCAAAATGCATCGATCTACTGGAAAACGAAAATTGGAAACAACGGTTCACAAACATAATATGAAAATCATGCGACAGTATAGAAATTTGTATCCAGATGACGTTTTTTTCAAATCATTACCGAGGTCCTGCTTTTATACTGAGGTAAGAATTACAGTTGAAATATGTAATTTTTTGATCTAATTATGCTGGATATAATTCTTATTTCTTCCAACTTTTACGATTTAGGAGTTGATAGTATGAAGACTGTACTTAAATCATAAATTTCACATCCCTTTTTTCTTCCAGGACACAGATATGAAAGATGATGATGCTACTTCATCTTCAGCTTGTACCGTACATGCAGGTGATCTGCCTTCGTATAACATGACTGAGCCTCAAGAGTTACCACCTACAACCAGGTCAGCAAGATTCAGACATTCTAACGTGCGATATGCGGACCGCCAACATTCTTACATCAAACACGGTCTGCGATCTTTCCAATCGTGGAACGTACTACGCTTATAACTTGACACAGAATTATACAAGATAAAAGAGTATGGTGAAATATGGTAACGACACCGGTAGTAGTACACTACCTAATAGTCAGATAGTTGACCATTTTTCGCTTACATACCTACATTTTCAAATTTATCACCTAACCTTTTCACAGCGCTTCGCAAAGCTTCTGCAACAAACTCCACATGTCTCAACATGTAGAAGGGTGTATTTTTTGGTGATATAGGTACGATGGTTGTGCAAATGATACGCCTTGTTAGCATGTGTAGGCTTACGTGGCCTTTCACTTTCAAATTGTCATAGAATTGGGAAACTTATGGTATAAATTGGGTTATTATATTTTCAGTGATCATAGTATGGCGAACATCGACTTGAGGAACATGCAAATGGAAGCGCAACCTACGCTTCATCATCGACTCAATGACAAGTACTACTCAGGAGTGGAAAACGATGAAGCCTTACATCACGTAACATCGAAAGAAAATGATGGGGATGTCAGCGAGCCTAATAACACAGCTAAATCGAGCGAAAAAGAAGCCGACCGAATTGACGAAACAGAGCCAAATAACACCAATGAAACGCCATCTTTCCTTAGAACGTGCACTCTGGATATGCCATTGATTCCAAGGTCTCAATTGACTGCTAAAGATCATCTCATTTCCATACTAGCTATCGCCGTGAAAAACAACTTCACCTATGAGGCTACGTTGAATGTGTTCAAATGGATTAATGCCACTTACGGTTTTGATTGTTTACCGACAGATAAAAATATGCTATGGACGAGATTGGGCCGAGACAATGATGTCATTACTCACCACATGTACTGCAAGAAATGCATGATGTATCTAGGAAAAGGTGGTACGCCAAAACAGCAATGTAATTGTACATCATGCGGCCCGGATCAAAATAATTCAGACTTGAGCTATTTTATTTCGTTGAGCTTACGTTCACAGCTTGCCGAGTTTTTAAGTATACCGAATATTACCGAATCCTTGCAGTATCGTTCTACTAGAGTCAAGCAAAATCCCGAAGCCATTGAGGATATATATGATGGTGCAGAATATCGACGGTTGTGTAGGCCTGGAAATTTTCTGAGTGATGCGAACAATTTTTCATTCACATTTAATACGGATGGCTGTAATGTATCCAATTCTTCGACAGCTAGCGCTTGGCCGATATATGTTCAGATCAATGAATTGCCTCCGCACCTTCGAAAGAAACATGTGTTACTGGCAGGAATTTTCGTTGACGAGAAACATCCGTTGATGAATGACTTTCTGAGACCTTTTGGGGATGAAATGCAAAACTTACATAACCAAGGCATTCAATGGAAGCCTACAGCTACGAGTGTAGTTGTTTCTAGATTCGCAGTTATTGTTGCATCCGTAGATTCCGTTGCTCGTCCAGCAATTCTCCGCATGAAACAGTTTAATGGGAAATATGGATGCACAATGTGCTACGCAGAAGGCGAACACTATCAAGGGAAACGCGTGTATCCATTTAGCCACAGTTTCGGTCATCTGCGAACTGATGCTGAAATAAGAGCCGATATGCAACGAGCTGCTACGACTAATGAAGTGATCAAAGGAGTCAAGGGGCCTTCTGCTCTCATGTTATTACCGGAATATGACTTGGCTATGGGGTGCATAGTGGAAGGCATGCACTGCTGTCACCTCGGAGTGGCGAAACAACATACCAAGCTACTTTTCAAATCATCCAATCATGAAACTCGGTATTACATTGGGCATCCAAATAAGAAAAAAATTGTTGACTACCGGCTTCTTTCTATTCGACCACACAACCGTCGTTCGAGATTACCACGATCTTTGGAATGTTTCAACCAGTGGAAAGCATCTGAGCTGCGCAATTGGCTGGATTACAGTTATGTTTGCTTATTAGGTGTCCTTCCGAAAAAATACCTGGACCATTTTTCGCAACTCGCCGAAGCGATGCACATTTTCAACCGAGATTGTATAACTACCAACGAACTCGACAAGGCTAAACGTTTGATACGAAATTATGTCAGACTATTTGAGAAGTACTATGGCAAACATAATATGAGCTTTAATATTCATCTCCTTACACACCTCCCGGACACGGTGAAAAACTGGGGCCCACTGTGGGCACACTCGGCTTACCCGTTTGAATCGTGGAATCGAAGAATAATGGATAAAGTAACGAGTCCTCATTCACGTTGCAATCAAATCTGCGATAGGTTTCTTCTGACTAAGTTTTTGGAAAATGCGGTGTATGATACATCTCTATCGTCGCAAACGAAGAAGACGGTTGCTCAACTTTTGAAAATTCCCATAAGAACTAACGACTCACGTGAAAGGATTTTCGGCATAGGGAAGAGTGAAAGGCGGGAACCTAATAGTTTAGAAAAACGAGCTCTGCTGTTAAAAGGATACGTCACTGAAAGTTTCCTAAGTTATTCAAAAGCAAAAGTCAAAGGAATCTTCTATAAGTGTGATCGTGGTAGAAAAACGAAATTCTGCAATTCGATAGCATATTTTAAAGGGATTGGGTTTGGAGAAATCATCGACTTCGTTGATTTCAAATTCGAAGATCAAAATACCCACGGTGTTTTGATAAAGCAATTCAAATTACAACCCAGCTTTTTGAAAAGCACATACATGAAAAAAGTGAAGATGTGTAACAACGTTATTTTCGTTCTGACAAAAAATATTGAAGGACCTGCTATGACAATTCGAATTTCGAGAAATCATATTTATGCTTTTAAACTTCCGAATTGCTGGGAAACAGATTAAGATAGAACTTTTTGACGGAAGTATATAATCGATGGCTCCTATAGAAATGAGCATAACTCAGCAGTGCAGGAAAGAAAAGCGTAACTCGGCGAAGCAGTTAAGAAAGAAGTATGTCCCCTGTGACTCGCGATGACAAACGCCTGTCTTAACTGCTTCGCCGAGTTAAGCTTTTCTTTCCTGCACTGCTGAGTTACGCTCATTTCGATAGGAGCCATTGATATGTATACTCACAATCAGTTTGCTTATTTATTACAAACTCATATTGAGTAGGCCCAACGTGACACAAAGCTATTTCTATGAAATTGAATAATGTGAAAAGTTAGGTAGGAATAATATTGTTAGTTATTAGGAATCTATTGAGTCTCCATTTATCGGGGCCAGAGGTTATTGTCGTTTGGTCATACATTTTCTCTTGCGAACACAAAAAGTTAGCAATAACGGAGGGATGACTGATTTATCAGAGGGTTATCCCAAATATTGAAACACAACTTTCAGAGACGACTGCATTTTCAAAATTTTCTGACGGACGATGGCCGAACAAGAAGTTATACATATATAATATATATATATTCTATATATTATCATTGTGATGATTTCTGTAACATTTAATGCATTATGAGACTGATATCATTTGAATAGGGCGCCTTAACAAGCTAGGCGAGTGCAAAATTTGGATCATAGGAAGAAGAAAGATAGTTAGAAGATAATTTCCACACGCTCTTACCCCCTAGGAAGAGACCCTCAAGTATTAAACATAATTTCCTGTAGCTGTACACATTTTATCTTTACAATTTTTATTTCTACAATTTTAAAATAATCCATACCAATATATAGCAATTATTCTAGACATAAAATAGTCAATATGTATGTATACCAAGAAAGAACTGTTGAAAGTTAAGATCTTTAAATAACTCATTGCAAGCACAAAATTAATATAGGCACAGTCTGTAAGGCGGATGTACAAAATTATACAGATATATCAAGATTCGTTTTATGAGAAATGAATTCTTGAATAAAAGCAAACTTCTATTTCAGTCTTTTTTTCTTTTTATATTTTATTATGAATTTGGAAATCTTTACGATTAGAATTGTGATGAGGAAATACGGCGTCTGTTGCAGACCCCTATTTTCTTGTTAGATTGTGGCTTTAACATTGTGAATACAAGAGATAATGATTCATAAATTTTATACCTACATTTCTTCGTTTTGAAATTTAAAATAATTGAAAATGATGGATAGTCTATAGCAGAAATGGATGCCGAACTTATTTTTCTCAAATGTAAACAAATTATATATTACACATGACAAAAAAAGGGAATATAAATGAAATTGTGATATCTTCGTACATGTGAAGTATTCTCCTTCGTCAATCCCAATCAGTTCCGATCTAATTTAATTCAGGATGCTGTCGATGTTTTCATTAAGTTACCCACATTATACATGAAATTCTGACCGAAAACATGCCACGTAATACTTTGGTTTGAAGCGAAAATACATACATATTTATAAATTTATATATCTTTGATTGATCACGATGATATACGCGTAGAGCCATCTGGCGGGTGTTTTGTAGGACTAGGACATGCTCTTCAGGCGAGGTATAATTCCGGTGTAAAATCGGTCGGGTGTGAAATTGGTATAAAATCGGTGTAAAATGGATCAGGTGTAAAATTGGTGTAAAATCGGTGTGAAAAATTCTGAGATACACCGTGTGATTTTGGTGTAATTTTGGACGCATTATAGAGTTTCACCGAAATTACACCAATATTACACCAAAATCAAACCACACCAAAAATACACCAAAATGACACCAGAAATATTGGTGTAAATGAATCCGCTAGGGTCCAGACAATGTTATTCTGGATGATTTTCCGGCATGTGGTGTGGAGATACTTGTTGAATTGGCTATCACTTCTGTACAAGTATTTGTGAGGGTTATTCTATCATAGTCCATATTGTGTACAATAGAGTTCCCTGAAGTCGAAGGCATAGGGTCTTCTATTATATCTGCTGTTCGGTATGTACAGTTTTCCTCAGTGGTACAGTCGGGCGGAGGAATACTGCTGACCGTCAGTGTCTCTGATGCTGCGGAAGAAGATATCGGTGAAATCGCATACGTGTGTTCCCAGTTTAGGTCCTGCAAATAGGTTTCCAGAGTGGAACTCGACGAGGGCACCTGCGTGTGATCCACGGTTTGTTCCACTAGTTGATCTTCATTTTCTACCGGATGCGCGCTCGATACAATTGCCAATACTGGCAATTCCTGACATAATGGTTCCAAATTGAAAGCCTGATTTCCTATAAAAAGATCATTCTTTATCTGATGTAATATGTAAGGTACGAAAAAGACTGTATATGTTCAAAGTCTGTTAGCTGTACAGTAGGCCGGAGTGAAAAAGGTCGATTCTAATAGGTCGGGAAAGTTGCATCTTGGCATCACTCGAAACTGTGCCAAAGGAAAAAATTTACAATCGATATCTTCTGTTCCGGCAAACGCCCCAAAGTTTCTATTTTTTTAACACGGGGTTTAAATGGAGAAAAATCGCAAAAAGGCAAGTTGGCACTCATAAATTCATAAAAACTCACTGGGTCGGCCGATTTAAGTCTTCGTATGCTCATTCGAGGCAGGAAGAATGTAGCTTTCGTTTGGCGTTTTGAAATTCAAAATATCTTACTTACTTTTCAAGATACACGCGCTTGAAAATTGAGTTTCTACCGAAAAAACTCAATTTTTCAATTTAGTATCTTCGAAAGTAAGTAAGATATTTTGAATTTTGAAACATCAAACAAAAGCTACATTTCTTCCGCCTTAATTAAGCGTATGAAGGCGTATGAGTCTTTATGAATTTTTTAGTGCCAACTTGTCTTTTTGCATTTTTCTCCATTTAAACCCCGTATTGAAAAATTCAAAACTTTAGGGCGTTTGCCGAAACAGAAGATATCGATTGTAAATTTTTTTCTTTGGCACAGTTTTTATTGATGCCAAGACGCAACTTTCCCGCGCTATTAGAATACGATCCGCGAAAATCGACCTTTTTCACTCCGGCCTACTATACAGTGATGTAAACACATAGATCTTCTCTTTTTTCAGATAGCCTCTTTATTTTTTACTTTTAGTTTTGTCAGTCGACTTGGAGCAAAAAATTCCCAGATACTTTTCATTATGCTTATTCAGTTCTTACATTATAACTGCTATATGCATTATAACTGCTATCATTTCTTTTTTCCATAGTGATTTTTAGTCGACAAAGACGCTCGACGGTGTAACAAAAAAGGTATAAAAGGCAACTTCAACTTCTATAACTATATCAAATCATAAAAAATACAGATAATAATATATTCCGAGAAATGTGCGGAGCACGAAGGAACGGAAGTTTTTGAAGAACCGTAGGTATAGAAAAATCAAACGTCATTTAGTGAAGGGGAACAGTGTTATGAGTTGTTGCAGAAGTTGCAGATTCACGCAATTGTTTTTTTTTCGCGAACTTGGAATGAGAATTTTGCTTCTTTTTTCTTGTATTACAAAAACCTTTCGAAAAAATTGAATGTACTAACCTAGACCTTGCATATCTAACTGCACTGTTGAACTCGAGGATGCGTTCTGATTCCCTGCATCATTACTCACTGGCCACTGTGGAAGACTCGCTGGTGCTTTGCTGCAATAGAGTTAACATGTTATAGTAGTTTAGTTCGAATGAAGGGTTCGCTATTCATTTTCATTTCTGGTGTTCCAATTATGATATTTATATGTGGTTTTTACACTTTGTGGCAGATGTGATGCAACATGAAGTGCATGTCTGTGTAGTAAAGCCACTTGTGGTTTCCATTCCTGTCGTGGCGCGTAAACTGATCGCGCAGTTGTTTCCAACGCGTTTTTGGATCTATAAGTCATATATAATGGTAATTGTTGGGATAGTTAGAGAAGATGCATTTTTTTTCAAATGAAATCATAAGTATGCATGAAGTGCGCCCCACAGTGTTGTGGAAATAACGCACTTTTTAATGTTTTAGGAACAATCGAATTACGTACTTGAACTTAAGGAGTAATAGAAATTCTGTATTGCTTCTAATGATTGATAATGAACGTATTCAACAATTACGGCATTGGTATCAAAAAGTGCCCGATTAAAAAAGATTATATATAATTATATATAATATGGCCCGATATAAATATATATAAATTATAAATATTATATATATATTGTAACGAGGCAAAATAATAGGCCTCGTAAGTGAACCATCTCCTCCTCTGAACGAAGTGACCACTTGATTTAAGGTAGTTGTTCACGTACAGTCCCACCAAACGTGGGTTTCAGACAAGATTTTGAATACTTCTCGATGGGGAAAAAATCTGAAAAAAATCCAGCATGTAGGAGATCCTCGGGAGAATGATTTTGCATAATAATAATTCAAAAAAGTTAATAACAAATTGATGGAAAAAAAAACTGTTCAAGAAATTAGCGGTGACCCAACTTTTTTTTCAGGTGAAAATGATTTGTCAATTTTACTGAATACGTATGAATTTTTTGAGAATTTTGGTGATATTTTGAAAATTGAGATTTGTCAGGTATGAAAAACCTCAATTTTCAAAATATCACCAAAATTCTCAAAAAATTCATACGTATTCAGTAAAATTGACAAATCATTTTCACCTGAAAAAAAAGTTGGGTCACCGCTAATTTCTTGAACAGTTTTTTTTTACATCAATTTGTTATTAACTTTTTTGAATTATTATTATGCAAAATCATTCTCCCGAGGATCTCCTACATGCTGGATTTTTTTCAGATTTTTTCCCCATCGAGAAGTATTCAAAATCTTCTCTGAAACCCACATTTGGTGGGACTGTACGTGAACAACTACCTTAAAGACTAGAACCAAAACAAGAAGTCCCAGCTCAAGTGTCCAAGGTCCCTAGTTGTAATAATAAGTTCTTGTACTAATGCTTTTTTCCCGTTCCTCCCTATCTTATATTCCCGTTCCGTTCCGGCCCGACGACATCGAGGGAGATCATCCCTAAATCCAATCCGACCTGGCGGGCCAACCGGCTTTCGAGTGATTAACCAGGGGACAACGAATCCTCGTATCCAGGATATCGAGAACATGACGAGCCATCTAACAAACCCCTGGCCAAAGCTCGAAGTGTCAAAAGGCCCTGCCAGGTCTGCGACGAAACCCAGCAGAAGAAGAATACGCCCATTAATTTTATGCGTAGATGATATACCTCCCCCCAAAATTGCAACTGCATAGCGACAAGCCTAGGAGCCTCACTTCTTGTTTGGATCTCGTATCGAATCATTGATTATTGAATATTTTTCAATTTTATTCTTTGTGTAAAACACGTAACGTACCGTAGCTTATACTTAAATTAACTTCTCTAACTTCAGTTAGTGTAGTTTCTTTTGTGTATCAATTAAGGTAAGATTCCAATCTTAAACGACCCTTCGATTGATATTAAATTGATTAAAAGAAATCCGTTTCTAATTGCGTCGTTGTGACGCCGTCCATATATCATCGAATTGTCATGCTGTAGTTTCATTTGATTATTGATTATTGTTCGCTGTGTTCCCCCATTGTATGATAACACCTTATTGATCGATTTTTCGAGAAAGTAACGTTATTCCTTATCGTGTCGTCATTAATTACCGTACCGTCATTTATTATCATACCGTCACTCCCCTGTCCTTTGTTAAATATTTTATTATTAATTCTCTTTTTCTACATAATTAATTGATAACTGAATCTCCCTCATAATTGTTGTGAAATCTAATCCAAGAAATAAGGATTTCCCACGTGGAAGAATTTGTTGCGTAGTAAAAATACGATAATTGATCTCGACGGCTTGTTGAGCCACGTGTTTCTGGAAGAGTCGATCTACAGGCTGTAGAAACTATATTGTGATGTTCACCTGAGTAATTTAACCCTTGATTAACTGAACAAAGTGCCCCATCCTCCCCTGAAACCTTGAGCTGGTATAATTATTGTGATTTAAAGTTAATAATTGTAATAGATTCTAACGTCCCTTGTGTTAGTCGGTTACTGCGTAGCCACGTGACGTGTATCGTGTAACATTGCCTTGGCCATCTTTGTACTACCTTATTTGAATTCGATTCCGACGCCGTGCGTTTCTCTAGGGAATATTCCGTGTTATCGACCCGTCCCATTAGTCACTAGAAGTCCGCAAATCATCGATTCTGGACTTTTTGATCCCTCTATGTTACCGACTCATTTCCTAGGAACTAATATATTTCGATGATTGATTCCTGTTATACCATAAGATATTGTTTTCTTTCTTTTTGTCTCAGTGACTTGTTCTAGTTTACCTACCTCTGTGTTCTATATTCCCTTATGTTCTGTATTACCCCCTGCCCTACTCTTATGAGTGTGACCTAGTCAGTCAGCTGTCTTTGATATTATTTTCCCGTACCTTGTTTAATTGGTATTTAAGCCGACATCAGTGATCGGCCTTGACTATTGAATTGTTTTATCGTGTGTATTATTGTTTTGTTCGTGTTAATTGTTATCACCTATAATTTTGTGTTACGGGTTTCTTTGTGATTAAATCCATAAACCTAAAATCCTTTTTCTTATTTTTTTAATCTACATTATCCCGCCCCCATGTTCCCCTCACGCTGAGCTTACCGTGTATTATCGTATCACTTTTAGTTAATTATCTCGTCGCTATATTTGTATTTATTATATTTTATTCAATTCTTTATTAATATTATTTTGAATTTGATTTTAACGTCATTTTGTTACCGCGGTATCATTTAAGGTACCTGGCGCCCAACATATCGTACCTTCATCGGGAATTAACTATTTTTGAAATCAGCTCTAATTAGTAAATTCTTCGGTGAGCCAATCGTGGCTAGAGTGCCTGGTTTTGTAGTCGTGGCCTGCCCGGCCTCAAACCCAGACCGTCGGCAGTGCAACGTCACAAATTTGGCGCCCAACGTGGGGCCCACGATAATTAGATCCCCTATCTCGTTACGTACCTGACTAGTCACAACTTTGTAGTTTGTTTCCCTATTCCCGTTTCATTTTCCATTTCTTTCTCGCTATTGTGTTTGTCTTTTGTAACTAGGTAACTTATCTTATATATTAACAATGGATCCGACCCCAAGTCGCCCTCTTAACCCCCCTCCAATTGTCTCACCGACCCCAGAGTTCTCGTGGCAAGACACCACTAGCTTGTTAATAGAACAATTAAGCGTACTCCCCGAATCAGAGATAAATGACTTGCTCCGACAAGCGTCCCTCACAATTACCGGCGATTTAGAAAAACGCCTGTATCGACTATTGAGGTATCATCAAAGGTGCAGCGGGTACAACACCACGTGGGTCCCCGAAAATGACGAGTGTCCCCAGATAGAGACTGTTAGGGAAGATGAAGCCTCAGGGCCTCAAGACATAACTGTCATACCGAAAGGGGTAACCACCCCTCCCCCAGAACTACCGCTCTTCCAGCCAATACCCAATGGTCAGTCGACAACCAAGTACGCGAGCCACGTTGAACAACCGCGAGTGAGTTTCGCGGGAAGCCCGATAGAGAAGCAAGTCCCTTCAAGGCGGGGATTAGTCCCGGATTATTTCATCCCGACCAGAACTCCGCAACACGTTCACCCTGGAAGAAGCGCGACGTATGTAGTATCTCCGAACCCCCATTTTGAAACGGTAGGAATAAACCCGTACGTAGACACGGTGATTACCTCCCCCCGATTGATTCCCAGATCCGTATTGGACTTCCCTAACGTGCCGCAGAACCGTCTCCCCGTTAGAACTCCGTACCCTGCCGTGCCGCCTCAACCCTCTCCCCGATTCTCGAATCTCTCGATAGAGATCCCCGTCCCTGAAACTCGAGCCCCCTTGGCCGATCTATATCCTACCGATCGACAATATCGTACTGAGAGGACCCAAGTCCAACATAAATCCGATACAACTCGCGACTTACACAATATTGTTAGCCGTTGGCGCCTTGACTTCTCGGGAACGCGTGGAGCAAGTGTGGAAGAATTTTTGAAGCGGGTAGAAGAATGCCGCGGTAGTAGTCACCTGAATGACCAGGACTTGTTTGAGTCCCTCTCCCATATCTTGTCCGATAAAGCCTTGTACTGGTTCCGAATGAATAAATCCAGTTGGGCGGGTTGGCAACCCTTTGTCGCTGCCTTCCGCGTTCGGTTTGGAGGAATCAATTTCCAGTTCCGATTAAAAGAAGAAGCGCGTAGACGAACCCAGGGCATAGACGAGCCCATTGCCGATTACCTACTGAGTTTGAGGATGATCATGGATTATCTAACGCCTTCCTTACCGGAGAGAGAACAATTAGAACTGGCTTATTCCAATCTACACCCCGATTATCGTACCCTTCTTCCAAGGGATAGTTTCTTCACATTGGAGGAGCTCGAGCGCGCCGGTGAACAGGTGGAGTCATCCCGATCCCTAGGGAAGCTATATATCCCTCCCCCTACCGCTGAAGATTCCATATTACCCGAACATGCGTATGTAGGTCGCCGTATCGTACCTCAGCCGCGATTAGCCGCGTTGGCCACCCCCGGGGTCCTCGAAGTCCCCTCAGAAGCCCCAAAGCCGACCCCGAACCTAAGAAGAGTGTCACCTAAGGTAGTAAGACCCGCGATAACCCAGCAACCCTTCGTGACCGAACGCGAATCACTGACGTCAGCTCCAAACTCAATAGTCATCCCCCCCCCTGCACGTCCAGCCATAGTAGACTGGGTAAACCCTTCCGTTGCGTCCACTAGTGGCGTAAGACCCCCCGCGCGTTCGACCGCGGTGTCCTGGGCTAACTCCCCAAACACGTCCCCAAGTGGCGTAAGGCCCCCTACCCGACCCATACCCGCCCTGATGTCCCTAAATTCCCGTCCAGCGGTCATCAGCGAAATCCATTGTTGGAATTGCCGCCAATCAGGACACATGCGCCGCGAGTGTCCCCAACCATTATCTCGTCACTGTTTTAGATGTGGAAGACCAGGAGTAACCGTAAATGATTGCCCGCGTTGTACCGACCCCGCTACGGAAAACCCTATCGGGAACTAAGGACTGGGGTTACCTCTTGTTCCACGATTACCGTAACGCCCCCGACGAAACACCCATTGATAAATTATAGTCCTATGGTAGCTGCTCTTTCCCAGGATAATCGATATTATTTGGAGGTAGTAATAGACAATCAACTGGTTCGAGCCTTATTCGATCCAGGCGCGTGCGTATCGTATATCGGTCGGTTATCCCTTAATCGTTTCACAAAGGCCCGGGAAATAGCCTCTCGAAATCACCGATCCGACATAATTTATCCAAATGGGAGCGTCGAGAAGACTCAGGGAGAGATAGCTCTCCCTGTCTATTTTGAAGACTATCGGAGAGATCTTGTCATGCGTTTCGCCCCCTCCTTCGAGTATGAGGGTATCCTAGGGATGGATTTCGCCAATGCCTTTAATATCACCGCGAATTTCCAAACTCATTGTTGGAGTAGTCCCACTTCTAAAGGAATGCCGTTTCTAACCCGATCCGGACAACCTTTTGGTACCGCATCTCTGGGAATTGCTGAGGTAAAGCCGGAGAAACCGGGTTCCTCCAAAGAGGGCCAACAATCGTCGTCTCCAAACCTTATCGTACCGTCTCGAACCCTTATTGTACCGTCTCGACTCACTACCGTTCCGTCTCGACCCCCTACCGTACCGTCCCAAACCCTTACCGTACCGTCTCGAACCCCTATCGTGCCACCTAGAAAATCACCAATACCGATTCCTAAGAATAACGTACCCAGTTCAACTCCTACCGTTCCGCAGGATTTTCGTTTTGGGGAGGACTTACCTACCGTCTCGAAGACTTACGCGCAAGTCTTAAAAGTACGTCCTCCGATCTTAAAAAATTCGGCCAAGACTTCGCAAAATTCCAGTCCGGTGTTGAACGACTTACGACGTCGTACGAAACCCTCTCTATCTTGCGAGAAGGATTCTCCCAAGAAAACCGTCTACTTTGCCGAACCCTTAATGAATACCGAACCTACAGAAATCCCGCGCGACCGACTGAACCCCGTTACCCCACCAATTGGGACTAACCTTTCGAATCCCGGTATCGCGGAATTAACTCCGCTCCAGATGGACAGAGTAACACAGGTTTTGGACGAATTGATCCCTCCCTCACTAGGTTATCCCGGTCTTACCGATTTAACCGTTCATAAAATCGACGTCCAAGATCACCCCCCGATTAAACAGAGATATTATCAAGTTTCACCGATAGTAAGGGAAGCCATGTATGAGGAGGTAAACGCAATGTTAGAAGCAGACATAATAGAGCCATCCAATAGTGAGTGGTCAACTCCCGTAGTAATGATTAAAAAGCCAAACGGGAAATATAGATTCTGCTTAGACTTTCGCAAGATTAATGAAGTCGCTAAGAAAGATGCGTACCCTTTACCCTACATGAGTGCTATCCTCGATAAACTTAGTGAGGCCAAGTATATCTCAACCATTGATTTAAGTCAAGCTTATCACCAAGTCCCTCTAGATATCGCGAGTCGGGAAGTATCCGCTTTCACAGTCCCAGGTCGCGGGCTTTTCCAATTTAAAAGAATGCCGTACGGACTTTCAGGAGCCCCAGCTACTTTCCAAAGGTTAATGGATAAGCTAATCGGTCCCGAAATGGAACCTTATGTTTTTGTTTATTTGGATGATATAATCATCGTGAATTCTGATTTCGATGAACATCTCAAATGGATGAGGATAGTACTTAATAGAATAGCTCAAGCCCACCTAACGATAAATCGGGAGAAGAGTTTCTTTTGTCGATCCAGTGTAAAGTATCTCGGGTTCTTAGTAGATGAGCAAGGCCTACGGGCTGATCCCGAAAAAGTCTCGGCAATAATTAAATATCCGGCCCCCAGAAATATAAGAGGAGTACGGCGATTCTTGGGAATGGCCTCATGGTATAGGAGATTCATTAATGACTTTGCGACCCGAGCTCAACCCCTAACCAGCTTACTGAAAAAGAATCGTAGGTGGAATTGGGAAACTGAACAGGAACAATCGTTCCAAGACCTGAAAACCGCGTTGATTACCGCCCCTACTTTAAATTGTCCCAACTTCTCGGTCCCCTTTTTCTTACAAACTGATGCCAGTGATACCGGAGTAGGAGCCGTTCTGACTCAAACAGTAAATGACCAGGAATACGTCGTAGCGTATGCAAGTCGAAGCTTGACCCCTCCGGAGAGGAAATATACCGTTACCGAGAAAGAATGTTTAGCCGTGATCTGGTCAATCCGGAAGTTTCGTCCCTATTTAGAAGGATACAAGTTTACCGTAATCACCGATCATAGTAGTCTTCGTTGGTTATATCACTTGAAAAACCCCACGGGCCGATTAGCCCGTTGGGCCTTAGAATTGTTAGAGTACGACTTTGAGATAGTACACCGTAAGGGAGCCCTCCATCACGTACCGGATGCCCTCTCCCGTATGTTTGAAGACCCTACCGACGAAGAAGTAGCCGCGATCTCCGAAACTTCCGATGCCTGGTATAAAAAACGCGTAGAAAACGTAAATACGCGCCAAGCTCAATACCCGGACTGGAAAGTAGAAGAGGGGCGACTCTACTGTCATAGAGTTGACGATCTAGCAGACCCACTCCTCCGCGACTTAGATGCCTGGAAACTAGTTCTCCCCCAAGAATCCCGAAATACTGCGATTACCGAAAACCATTCCCTCCCTACCGCTGGCCACTTAGGAATAGAAAAGACATATGCTAGAGTTGCCTTACTATATTATTGGCCGGGAATCTATCGAGAAGTAGCTAACTTCGTTAGGAATTGTAAGATTTGTCAGCAATGTAAAGTTGAGCAAGCTAGCCCCCGCGGATTAATGGGTAATCGCGTTCTAGAACAACCGTGGGTGATGATCGCGGCAGATATTATGGGCCCATTTCCTCCCAGTAGACAAGGTTTCACCTACGTACTGGTGATTCAAGATTTGTTCACTAAATGGGTAGAAGTTATCGCATTACGTAAGGCAAATTCTCAGTCAATAATAAAAGCACTCGAAGAGTTAGTATTTTTCCGTTGGGGAACCCCTGAAGTCTTGCTTACCGATAATGGTACAGAGTTTGTTAATAAGGCCATGAAGCAAGCTTGTAGAGAAATGGGAATTTATCACACTACCGTCCCCCCTTATCATGCCCAAGCCAATCCCGTAGAGCGAGTCAATAGAGTTTTGAAAACAATGATAGTAGCTTTCATAGAAAATGACCATCGCTCTTGGGATGCCCATTTGTCCGAATTCCGTTTTGCCATAAATACCGCGACTCACAGTTCAACTCAAGTAACCCCTGCCTTTTTGAATTTTGGACGTGAACTTAGACCCGGTACTTCCTTGAAAAGAAAGGAAGAAGGCCCTCCCCAGATCCAACCCATACCGCCCGAAGTTTGGGAAAATCGAGTTAGGAGATTATCTGCCTTGCGTGATCTCGTAGCGAAAAATTTAGAGAGTTCTTCCGAGAGACAAGCTAAATATTATAACCGTGGTAGAAGGGATTTAAAATTCGCCATAGGTGATTTAGTCTGGCGTAGACAACATATCCTATCGTCTGCCGTCGATTTCATAGCTTCCAAGTTAGCTCCGAAGTTTAAAGGTCCTTACGTAATATCGAAAGTCTTATCAGCTGTGGTTTATGAATTAGAGGATTTAAAGGATAACCCCGTTGGAAAATCACACATTAAAGACCTTAAGCCCTACCGTGCCTTCCCTACCGTCGAACCCCCAGAGGCCCGCGAAGAAGAAGTCCCCCCAATAATAGACGAAATCCCCCCAATTGAGATCGAAGTCCCCCTGGTAATAGAAGGAGTCCCCCTAACACTAGACGAAGTTCTCTCAGATGAGTTAGATGCCGCTAACGTACCCTTACTCCCTTTTAGGCGTAATGTCGAGAAAAATAATACCAAAGTACCGTTCGGGGGCACCGTCCAACCAGCGGAACAGGGGCGAGTGGGCCGAAAGGTACCAGCCGCCACGCCCGTTTATGGAAGAGCCGAACCTGGAGGTCAACCAGGTGACGGTGATCGAAGGGGGCCGCGAGGCACTCCCGTTGCTACCCCGGCAAAGGGTATTAGTCAGGGAGAACCCCGAAAAACGGGACTTGTTGGACGCGTCCAACAGGAACCCCAGCGCTACCCCCTTCGAAACCGATGTCGAAACGGGGAGTGAAGAGTCGGAGCTCGAAATAGATGAACCACTAGCCACATCTTCCCGCAATCCCACTCCCCTTCCCCATATCGAAAACCCTTTTCCGTCCTTCCAGCTCCGTCCCGCTCCCGTTTCTCTACCGCTCTCTTCTTCTTCTTTACTGACTTTCCGCCCAACTCTCCTTCCCCGTACCGATAACCCTTTTCCCACTTTCCAGCCCTGTCCCGCTCCCGCTCCCCTACCGCTCTCTTCAACCTCCTTTGCTACTTTTCGTCCTGCTCTCTTCCCTCCTTTGCGTCGACCTGGCTCGCTGATGGTCCAGCAGCCTCGACCCAACCCTCCGCGCCTCGCTTCGCCAGTGCCTCGGGCACCCGAACCTACTCCTTTCCCTCCTGCCGTTCGTCCCATCCTCAAGTCCTCTACCCTAACCCTGCCGTCCACCTCCTACCTACTAAGGGATAATTCGTATCGTCTCCCCGAACTTCCCCCAACCCCACAGCCTTCTAATCCCGTCCAGGCTCCTAGTTCCGTCCCCGTCCCCCGGTCCGCTCTGGCTTCTAAGATCAAGCCAGCTACTAAGGCTCCGCTGAATCCCTTGTGGAAAGTAGTTGGGGCCAGCAGCCGGACCGGTATCCCCGCTCCTTCCCTACCCTCCTCTCCCACCGTCCGTCCTCTCTGTACCTTCCCGGGTCCTGACGCGGTGACCCCCCTGCCAGATCAGTGCTGGAACTGTCTGGCAGAGGGACACCGCTATACCGCTTGCCCTCGACCACGTTCGGGCAAGTTTTGTTACGGGTGCGGCAGGAGCAGGGCTACCCTGCGAACCTGCCGTACTTGTAGTTCGGCGTGGTTCGAGAGCGGGCGAACGGACCGTTCCGCTCCCGTTCCCGCTCCCATTCCCGATCCCGCTCCCGTTCCCACTTCCCTTCTCGTTCCCGTTCTCGCTCCCGCACCTCTACCGAACCCCATGCCCAATCTTCAGGGCGTTTCACCAGAGGTGATGAGGCTGCTGGCCGAAGTCGGCGTGCTGTTAGCCAGGCGGCAATAAGACTTCCGTTCCTTTTTCTTCTTCTCTCGTTTTCTTTCTCTTTCCCTACCGTTCCGTCCCCTAACCCCTACCGTTCCGTTCCCTAAACCCTACCGTTCCGTTCCCTCCCTTTCGTTTTCGTCTCGTCTTTTCCTTTACTCCCGTTTTTCTCTTTTCCCTCGTCTTCTTCCTCCCTACCTATCGTCCCCTACCGTACCGACCCCTACCGTTCCGTTCCCCAAACCCCCGCAACTTCCAAGTTCCCAACCCTGGGATCAACTGGAAAACAATCAACCCCAAAGGACAGAAAATCTCAACCCCCTCAGGTATCCCTAAGTTCATTTTATGTTTCTCGCTCCGTCCCCTTAAAATGGGAAAATTATTTATATTTATTTAATTGTTTCTCGTATGACTAATTTCCTTGTACTAATATCCTTTCCCGGCAATGGCTGTTCCCAGGTGTTGTCTCCCGAAATCCAAGTAACAAAGGGGAAAACTGAAAAGGAATTGGAATCGGTTGCCATCGATAAAACACCTTACTAAGGCTTCACCAGAGGACTCAGCCTCAAATTTTACTGTGAAAATGGAAAGGCGAACCCCCACCTTCCCAGAGTTGGCCAAGACCCATGTTCTATACTACGTAAAGAACTACCCGACCCTGTATTCGAATCATATTGAACCTTCCCGAAGACCCAGATTGACCCCCCTCTGCCGTTCCGTCGATATCCCTACCTTCGGAGCCCACCACCCCACTGCCCTGTATTGGGTTGAAAAACGAGACGAAAATACCATTAACAACCCTTCAGAAGGGATTAGAAGAAGCGAGCCCATAGTACCTGTCAGAGGCCAATGTTGGAATTGCCTAGAGTTCGGTCACGAAGACATTCACTGCCGCTTCAAGCGGGTGGATGTCTACTGTTATCAGTGTGGTTATCGTTACCTTCAGGGAAACCGACTCTGCGGAAGATGTCTAAGACGCGAAGAACTTAGAGTTTATAGGGCCGAGCATGTCAAAGAGATTAACTTCCGCGGGACCCCCCAAAGATCTCCCCCACCCCCACCTAACTCCCCAGAACCCTAACTTCCCTTCCCTACCGTACCGACTCCCGTAAGTTACCGTTAGTTTTATTGCTAGTTTTAGTTCTACCGTAATTTTTGTCTGTTCCTAATATTATCCTAATCCACTGTTTAGTTATTACCGTCTCGAATCTATTAATGTTTCTTCTTCTTGTATTACCGCATTAACCATAGTTCCTAATATTGATAAGAGAAAAGCCTCAAAGGGCAATTTTAGTTTAACCTCCCCGACTTATAATGAACCGAGGGAGTAGGATGAGGTGTGCCATATAAAAGGGTGTTTGCCCCTCTTAAAATCATGTAAAAAGAAAAGGAGCCGTTGGCTCCACAGAGTCACCAGGTGTAATAAAAACACCAAATACCAGTCTCAGGGAGTTTCTGAAAAATCCCTTCCCCTTAGAGTTAACCCCTTCCGGTTGTATTGATTATTTATTGGTGAGTGATTTATTTGTTATGTTATTTAAAAATTTAATCTTTGACACTTGAGCTGAAGCATGAAGATTCGGTGGAGTAGGGAATTGCTAATTAAGATTAACTTTCAAAGGAAAGAAATCAATCGAAGAGAGTTGATGGTTTTGGAAGCTTTGTAGGTCTCGCTAGGAGACCACACGCTTTGTTTGGGGGGGGGTGTTGTAACGAGGCAAAATAATAGGCCTCGTAAGTGAACCATCTCCTCCTCTGAACGAAGTGACCACTTGATTTAAAGACTAGAACCAAAACAAGAAGTCCCAGCTCAAGTGTCCAAGGTCCCTAGTTGTAATAATAAGTTCTTGTACTAATGCTTTTTTCCCGTTCCTCCCTATCTTATATTCCCGTTCCGTTCCGGCCCGACGACATCGAGGGAGATCATCCCTAAATCCAATCCGACCTGGCGGGCCAACCGGCTTTCGAGTGATTAACCAGGGGACAACGAATCCTCGTATCCAGGATATCGAGAACATGACGAGCCATCTAACAAACCCCTGGCCAAAGCTCGAAGTGTCAAAAGGCCCTGCCAGGTCTGCGACGAAACCCAGCAGAAGAAGAATACGCCCATTAATTTTATGCGTAGATGATATACCTCCCCCCAAAATTGCAACTGCATAGCGACAAGCCTAGGAGCCTCACTTCTTGTTTGGATCTCGTATCGAATCATTGATTATTGAATATTTTTCAATTTTATTCTTTGTGTAAAACACGTAACGTACCGTAGCTTATACTTAAATTAACTTCTCTAACTTCAGTTAGTGTAGTTTCTTTTGTGTATCAATTAAGGTAAGATTCCAATCTTAAACGACCCTTCGATTGATATTAAATTGATTAAAAGAAATCCGTTTCTAATTGCGTCGTTGTGACGCCGTCCATATATCATCGAATTGTCATGCTGTAGTTTCATTTGATTATTGATTATTGTTCGCTGTGTTCCCCCATTGTATGATAACACCTTATTGATCGATTTTTCGAGAAAGTAACGTTATTCCTTATCGTGTCGTCATTAATTACCGTACCGTCATTTATTATCATACCGTCACTCCCCTGTCCTTTGTTAAATATTTTATTATTAATTCTCTTTTTCTACATAATTAATTGATAACTGAATCTCCCTCATAATTGTTGTGAAATCTAATCCAAGAAATAAGGATTTCCCACGTGGAAGAATTTGTTGCGTAGTAAAAATACGATAATTGATCTCGACGGCTTGTTGAGCCACGTGTTTCTGGAAGAGTCGATCTACAGGCTGTAGAAACTATATTGTGATGTTCACCTGAGTAATTTAACCCTTGATTAACTGAACAAAGTGCCCCATCCTCCCCTGAAACCTTGAGCTGGTATAATTATTGTGATTTAAAGTTAATAATTGTAATAGATTCTAACGTCCCTTGTGTTAGTCGGTTACTGCGTAGCCACGTGACGTGTATCGTGTAACATTGCCTTGGCCATCTTTGTACTACCTTATTTGAATTCGATTCCGACGCCGTGCGTTTCTCTAGGGAATATTCCGTGTTATCGACCCGTCCCATTAGTCACTAGAAGTCCGCAAATCATCGATTCTGGACTTTTTGATCCCTCTATGTTACCGACTCATTTCCTAGGAACTAATATATTTCGATGATTGATTCCTGTTATACCATAAGATATTGTTTTCTTTCTTTTTGTCTCAGTGACTTGTTCTAGTTTACCTACCTCTGTGTTCTATATTCCCTTATGTTCTGTATTACCCCCTGCCCTACTCTTATGAGTGTGACCTAGTCAGTCAGCTGTCTTTGATATTATTTTCCCGTACCTTGTTTAATTGGTATTTAAGCCGACATCAGTGATCGGCCTTGACTATTGAATTGTTTTATCGTGTGTATTATTGTTTTGTTCGTGTTAATTGTTATCACCTATAATTTTGTGTTACGGGTTTCTTTGTGATTAAATCCATAAACCTAAAATCCTTTTTCTTATTTTTTTAATCTACATTATCCCGCCCCCATGTTCCCCTCACGCTGAGCTTACCGTGTATTATCGTATCACTTTTAGTTAATTATCTCGTCGCTATATTTGTATTTATTATATTTTATTCAATTCTTTATTAATATTATTTTGAATTTGATTTTAACGTCATTTTGTTACCGCGGTATCATTTAAGGTACCTGGCGCCCAACATATCGTACCTTCATCGGGAATTAACTATTTTTGAAATCAGCTCTAATTAGTAAATTCTTCGGTGAGCCAATCGTGGCTAGAGTGCCTGGTAGTCGTGGCCTGCCCGGCCTCAAACCCAGACCGTCGGCAGTGCAACGTCACAATATATATATATATATATATATATATATATATATATATATATATATATATATATACTAGGGGGGCTTCGCCCCCCTGCGCGCTTCGCGCGCCAACCCCCCATGTATATATTGATGTTGATCATTGTACATCATTCATAAAATTCGTCATATATTAACAAAAAATGGAAAATTATGGAAAAAAAGGAATTTAAGGTTGTTCCATTAGAAATATTCCGAAAATGAGATGTAATGTTAATTAGTCAATTGTGTCATATAGCGGTTATTAGTTAATTATGCTAATCAGTGAATGTATGTATGTAGTACAGCAGTGGGTTTCAAAATGTTCGACAACTGTTGGAAGCGGCAAATAAAACACATCCTATATATTCATTAAAAACACGACGAAAATTCATCGAATATCGATTCGCGTCATGAAATCAAATGAAGAAACATGAAATGTAAACCGTAACTATATTGTCCATCATTTGTTTGGATAAATTTACGTGACTGACACATATCTATTTATTTATTTTATCTTATTTTTTAAATTGTTTGTATTTGATACGGCCGAAAGCATACATCATCAATTATGGCTCAAAATACTGATTCGTACGATAAATCATCCAAGCATAGCACAAAGGTATATATTGTGATCATAAATTTATTCTTTGGTAAATTTATAATAGTACTGAATTTTTCATAGCGAAAATCTTCAAGGCATAGCTCCCATAGTCAATCACATAAACGATCGAAAAGTACCGACGCAAACGAAATTCTCCCTTTCACCACCTCGGAGTTTTTGAATGAAAAAATCAAGCCCCATGATAAATTTGTGTATGTATTCCAAAATGATAAAAACTATAGTTTATTTAACTAAATAGTCATGACCGAGAACACCTTATTATTCAAATTTTAGCTCCGTCGTCGGTTATGTGAACACGTTAAATAAAATCAAAACTTTCAAAAGCAAGGATTCAAAAATTTTAGACCTTTTCAAATTCATTCTTGATAATAATGATGGAAGAAAATTATCGTGCTATGCTTGGAATGACGATGCTAAAAAATTTTACAATGAAATAAAACTACACCAGGTATAAAGTTTACGAAAATAAATTTCTAAGATTGTTATTCCGAATATTTTTTAACTATGGGTATTTTGGTATTTTTTAACTATGGAGGAAATTGATAACATATAAATTTTTCAGATATTGTTAATTCAAAATGCCGTTGCAAAATCTTTGTCAAACTTCAATCAGGGTAATCTGCCGTATGAGCTGCAATTGAAGCAATATACCAAAATTAGCGTATTGGGAAATTTTAATACTTTAGGACACGATGGCAAAATTCAGAAAATTACTAATCTGGAAGAGATCTGCAACAAATATGGATTTATAGGTGATATTTACGTACCGCAATAACCAAATCAAACAAAAATTTTTCCCGTAATATTGAAATGTTTTAGAAACCGAAGCTTATCTCCGCGATGAATTTTTCGACCCCAGAAGTGTTTTCGGGATCCATAACGGATGGGCAATATCGAATTGAAATTATTTTGAAAAACGTGAATCAAAATTTGTCTATACAACAAGGACAAAAAATTCGAGTTACCGGAGAAATTGGAGAATATGGTTAATATTAATATATGAATAAATTCGACAATCTTTTTTGTGTTTATCAGACCGCAGTTTACACAGTATACATTAAAGACTCGTCACATCTGTCACTCAGGTATAATAGTGTATACGACTTTGCCTTGCGGAAATCAAAGTGCTACCACCCAAGAATGATAAAAAATTAATTTGTTTGTATTTACAATAATAATTCATTGAACGTAATTTTTTATAGATAATTCAAATCTATATATCGAAATTCAAAAGATTGAACATATCAAGATTTTAGACGGACCCAAAATAAAATTCCAAGAATTGCTCGCCGCCGGTGATGTTTTGCAGAGGAACAGAAATTAAAAGTTGTTGAATTGTTGCTGTTGAATTAATAATATAGGTTTAAAAGTTTTATTATTATTGTGAATGTATTTTTTTTTTTCATCATGATAATTGTTTGTATTTATATAAGTATTAAAAATATATAGTGGATTAGGCTTTCTGAGGAAACCACTTTAAAAAAAACGCGCCGAGTTATCTACTGCAAAGTGGTGTGGAAACGATAACTGTCGCATAATGGTTATTATCCTCACTTACATACATCTCTTATTATTTTCAGACCTTTCCCTACTTACTGCTACCCTACCCTTAGTGATTACGTCATCTAAAGACAGGCCCTCAATTTTCATGGATAAAAGTATCATCCACCCCTAGGTGGTGTGAAAAGATATAAATACAGAGATCGATTCGATACGAATACGAATACAGACATAGGTTTCCAAATCTTATCTAAATGATGTATAGTGTTTGAAATTAATAAAATATTAATATGGTCATGAATCTTTGTGAGGTGATCTATTAATTGTTAGATTTTATCTATGTTATTGTATTACATAATTTGTTAGCCCCCAGCGCATATCATCGTTCTCTAATAAATAAACGTGAGTTTAAAATAGTCAAGAGTTCAATATTGCGACAGTAGTTTTTAAATTTCCCATATGGTGATATGGAGAGCCGTCTTGAATTGCATTAAATGTAGTTTCCTATTGATTACCTATGGTGTATATCGAGAGCCGTCTTGTATCGCAATCTGACATTTTGTCAAATGCCAAAGAACTCGTAAGCTTTTCGAGGTAATAACCGTGAAACGATTGAATGAATGCGATGTAATCATGTATAGGTGTTACGGAATACTGATGACATGCGATTACATGCATGTCGCCATCTGTCGGTAACCTGATAGATTCGCATGACAGTTATATATCGGCCGATCACCGATATCAGTGAGGCCGATCAAGTAAAGGATTACTTTTTTAAGCGCTATGATCGCTCCCACTTCTCGTTCCAAGCGCTCACTTTTTGTTTCGCGTAACCATGTAATAAATAAATAACATTTGTTTCATTCAATCCTGAGACTGAACGGGGCCTGGTTCCGTAAGTATTGATAATTATCAATGAAATTTAATATCAATATGTCCGAAATTAATTCACTGCATTAATTATTTCTCAGTTACAAAATCCAAGATGGAGAATCTTATTGAAAATGGTATGTTATATAATCTTCAACAATTATTACGATTATTGTTTTTCTTCACGCATTCACATATTTTTATAAATAATCATATGAATTATATCTTCATTTGAAAACGAAGAAGTGCAACAACCAGGGCCAGAACTCCAGCAGCTGGGGCCACGGCAGCAGGACCCACAGCAGCAACAACAGCAGCAAGACCCACAGCAGCAACAACAGCAGCAAGACCCACAACAACAACAACAGCAGCAGCAGCAGCTGGGGCCACAGCGAGACCCACAACAACAACAGCAGCAGCAGCAGCAGCTGGGGCCGCAGCAGCGAGACCCACAACAACAACAGCAGCAGCAGCAGCTGGGGCCACAGCAGCGAGACCCACAACAACAACAGCAGCAGCAGCAGCTGGGGCCACAGCAGCGAGACCCACAACAACAACAGCAGCAGCAGCTGCAACAGCAGCAGCAGCCTGCAGATGGTATGGATTCCAACGTTGCATATCTTCATCGATACAAATTAAATTAGCTTCAATTCGTATTTGTTTGATTTATAATCTTACTTATCATAATTTTTGTTCCAAGGACCTCGAAGACATCAAAGAGCAGGGCAACGACGCTGGCAGCAACGGCACTACTACAGGCAGGCCAATTTGGTGGCGATGTTATATGCCATGGCCAACCCGCACTCCGGCCGGGGCTGGGGCCGGGGTCGGGGCCGTGGCCGTGGCATCCCCCGACAGCAAGATCAATTGTAATTTGTTATTTTATTTTTGTTATTTTCGTTATGTCACTTATTTTCGTTATTTTAGTTATGTTATGTTATATTTAATAAAATACATTCGATAATTTCATTTAAATCGTGTTGATATTATCTCGAAAATAAATTTTAATATATATTACAATTGTGTGACCATTTCTTTAGTACTTTCTTACCATTAACAATAAAGTTATGTTTTATACATCGCATTATTTATTTATCGTTTTTTATTACATACTTTTCCTCATTGCTTCCATCATCCAAATCATTTAAATTCCCTATAAATACTAATTTTTTTGAAATTTGTTCACGTAAATTTATTTATTACAAAAGTCCAAATCTCCAAAAAAATCTAAATCATTTAATGAATCTAAGATTTGTAAACATATGTCTGTATTCGTATCGAATCGATCTCTGTATTTGTATCTTTTCACACCACCAAGGGGTGGATGATACTTTTATCCATGAAAGTTGAGGGCCTGTCTTTAGATGACGTAATCACTGAGGGTAGGGTAGCAGTAAGTAGGAAAAGGTCTGAAAATAATAAGAGATGTATGTAAATGAGGATAATAACCATTATGCGACAGTCATCGTTTCCACACCACTTTGCAGTAGGTAACTCGGCGCGTTTTTTTTAAAGTGATTTCCTTAAAAAGCCTAATCCACTATACCGCGAAGTTAGAAGGAAGCCGAACGCACTATAGCTCGACCACACCGAGTTGCACTCTTACGCAATAAGAGGAAGAAGTAAAAGTAAGAGCCGGCAGTCGCTGGCAGCAAGTAGTAGCTCACGTACACGTACAAGTACAAATGACACGAATGATTAAAAAATGTAAACGATGATGAAAAAAAATAAAACATCTATAATCGCACGTAGTTCCTTTATATATTAGTCTACTTCATATATTATGGTGCAAAGCATCCATTGCGCACAGCAGCAACGTTTCGTTATTTTCTACGAATGAAAAATAAATGCACTAATGTAGGTCTATTTATTTATATTTATAATATGTAACATGAATCGATGTTTTTGTTACCGTCTCCGATATACCGCGAGGACCAGGTGAAAGAGAATGGACCATAGGCGCAGGAAACTAATATTTCGTATTTTCATGGGGATAGCCACTCGTTGCTCGGAAAAAATCCCTAGGCTGATTTTGACGCGCGGTCGATGCAAATCGGCGGCCATTGTTGATACAACGGCTGACTGTCAATACATCGCGGAAGCTAAACATGTGTGGTTATGTTCGTTTATTTGAAGCAAATGATTGATAAAGTGAATAAAGCCTATGTGAATAAGCTACGAATATTTATCAAAAATCGATTAATCCGTTTTAAATAATATCTTAATGCAATCAACGAATTAACCTAAGCTATAACTGGAAATTAATCAGCATCGAAGAGTGCATCGAGAAGAACCAATTTGAATGAAATTATTAATCGTATCTTGGTGTTGAAACTTCAATAAATTGAACTAGGTAAGTGAGACAAACTTTATTGAAGCTTACTAAAAGTTTATCCAATGGATAACAAGGATAATTGTTATGTTGTAATAAATTAGTCCTCGTTACAGTCACTAGCGCAGTTTAAACCGCGACGTCTTCGAGTCTTCGAGAAATGCACGAATCCTAGACTGGACATCATGCCTGCGCCTGTAATTTCAAGGTAAAAATTATCACACATTCATTGCACCATATTGTATTTATAACAAGCTCAACTAACCCTAAACATCACCATTCGAGGATGATTGCAAACCGCTGTCAAGAAGCCGTTAAGACAAGCAATTGGCATATTTCCTCGGGCTGCACTTGTGCGCATGGAGTCAAGTCAAGGAAATATGCCGTATGAGAGCTGTAGCATACAGCGACCAAAGTAATTGATGAAAAAGCGATATCAATATTGTCCTATAAGATTGACGATAATTACCAATGTTGAAACGGTGCGTGCCAGTCACAGTATTGAGAAATATTATTTCATTATCAACGGTCAAACGAAGTCTGCGGAGCAGGGTTGGAAGTCATCATGGTTCAAACAAAAACACAGGTGAGATTCTGTGTTTTACTTTGAATTAATTCGATTTGCTTTCTAACATTCGGAACTTGTAGTGAACATCCAACCACAAGTAAAATAAAGCTTCGAGTGTTCCACAATCTTTTTATTCGACACAGCTTTGGATTTCCTATTTGAAATAAAGATTATCATAAACATAATTAAGAAAGCCAAAGTGATCCGAACCCTTTCATAATCAAAAAAAATAAAAATGAATTGATTCAAAACAGTTATTTGAATGACGATAGATCTGCTACATAAGCCTACAGCTGTTTGAGCATTCTGCAATGAATTACCCTAGCTAGGCTCAATAGTTTGAGGACTACAGTCGACGCAGGCAGACATCAATGGTCCAGGATCTTGTGCGAGTGTCGCAGTACAAGTTACTGTTACATGGTGAACTACAGACCTACGATGCCTGTACAAATGCTCAAGTTAACATTCGATGGCTGCCGAATAGTAAACCAGGCAATCATAGAACTCTCTGATTATGATGAGTATAGCTTGAGGATTCAATGTTTCAAATGGTGGCTCGCAGCTGTGAAAGGTTCTCAATCCTGCCTGCGGCATGTGCGCTGGCCTACAGAGTGTGATTGAGCAGCCATGCATCAGGTGAAGGAACAGAACACTAGATCAGCCTACTTCTCAATCTGTAAAGATTCAAACACAAACGAACTCATGGTAGTCAAACCTGGACAGCAACAGCAGAATACAAGGCAGTACACGCTGTAAATACCAGAGGATAGAATCTTGCGTCATTTAGAGGGACGCATATTTCAATCATTACTAATTAAAATCGTGTTGTACTTGCGAACGAAGAACAGGTGGTTTTCAATCAATAAAATGCACGTACGTCTCTTTCGATAACTTTGATTGCTCTCAAGGCACCGACAGTCGGTCTTCTACGATGCCCAGATGCTATTTTTTGAATCGGCCGGACATTCTCATCGACATTTGCAATCATACAAAGTTCCAACAGAATGAGACTACCAGTTTTTGCATTGTTACGCCAGTAACGAGCAAAACCATGTATTTGGCCACAAAGCAGATGTTACCGAGAACTGTGTTTAGCCAGTTGATCATAAGCTACAATGGTCTGGCTGTAAATCATTTGGAGAAAACATCATGGCAGAACCTTATCTTGGTCTTCGTGATTGCTGATTGGAGAAAGTTCGAAAACTACGTATCGGCGATTACAACCTCCTACACAATTTTCGTAGCGAAGTTTCGCACATTACATTGCCTCATCTCCGAGTCAAATCACTACAATCCAATTGCTAGAAGATTTCAACGAAATAAACAACAAGGTTTTCGTTTTCGGGAAATTTCACAATCGTGTTTATAACCTGCAAAATTGAAAAAGCCTATCACTCGGATTTGCCGATACTGTTGTGTGTCGATCTTTGTTATTTCTGTTACCACTGTAAACAAGTATCTGGAATTTCCAAGATTTTGATTTCAGCTCATCACGATGTATTTAATCACTAGTCATACCTGAAATTGTGATTTCTAAATTTTCCGGTAGGCGCAAAAAATTATCAGTCTGTTAACGAACTTTCTGTTGGATATTATTACGCGCGAAAAATTAATATTGCTCCCGGCAACAAACTTTCTGTTAGATACTTTTACGCGCGAAAAATTATGCTCAGACGACTCGTGATTGGATGACACCCACAATTCTGAGGCAATAAACAATAGGCGCCCCACGTTCCCGGTAACGAACTATTTTTGGCGCGAAAAATGTTGCTCAGACGACTCGTGATTGGCTGGCACCCACACTTCCGAGACAATAAACAAAAGGCGTCACCGTTCCCGGTGATGAACTATCTGTTCGATATTACGTACCGAACAGACAACACCAGCTTCCAAATTTTTTCAAAATGCCGAATATCAAGTATACGGTAGAAGAAAGGGTGAGAATGGTTCAGCAGTGCGAGCAGGGTACTACTTACCAACAAGTTTCGGACCATTTCGCGGCGGAGAATCCGGATCGGCCAATTCCATCACCTTCGACGATCTTCAAGATGGTGAAGAAATTTCGGACGACGGGTAACGTGGACCCGAAGAAAAACGTTGTCTGCCAACCGTCGAAACGGCTGACTGAGGAGATCAAGTATCAGATCTTCCTCAAGGTTTCAGAACCCGGAAGAAAGCCAGCGAGGATCATCGCTCAAGAACTGGACATATCCAAGTCGTCAGTCCTCCGGGTTCTCAACGAGGATAAGTGTCACCCATTTAAACTTGAACAACACCAAGAGCTTAGGGCTGGGGACCCCGAGTCCCGTTTGATTTTTTGTAGGGAGATGATGGACCGCTTCAACGCAGACAGGGGTCTTCTGAACAGGATCTGTTTCACAGACGAATCCACGGTTGTACTCGTTTCTGCGCCGAATAGGCAGAATACGCGAGTGTGGGCTTGGAAGAACCCTCATATCCAGGTCGAGTCCCAGACGCAATATCAACTAAAGCTGAATGTGTGGCTCGGCTTGTGCTACAACCGGCTCGTTGGTCCGTACTTCATCGAGGGGAATCTCAACGGCGACAAGTACCTAGTCTTGTTGCGTGACCACGTTGTCCCTGCTTTGAGAGCCATCGAAGGGGATGTGAGGAGATTTTATACGTTGAAGTTCAACAATTGTTGTCGCGAATACTGAATCATTTTAATTGGGGTTTCGTGAAATAAACATTGCTTCCTTTACCTATCAGGGCCCCCCCATCTGGTATCAACAGGATGGAGCACCTGCGCACTACCGCCTCGACGTCAGGGCTTATCTGGACCAAGAGTTTCCCGATCGGTGGATTGGTAGACTCGGTCCAGTCTTATGGCCTCCTCGATCACCTGACCTCACTCCGCTGGATTTTGGACTGTGGCCGTGTATGAAAAACACCTTGTACACGGAAAACCGCATCGCCAACCTCGCCGAACTGCGAGCTCGGGTTATGGAGATCTTCGCGGACATGAGTCCTGAGATGCTCGTAAACATAACCGAAGGGTTCTACAATCGCTTAGGCGACTGTATCAGGATGCAGGGCGGACACTTTGAGGTCAATCGTCGTGGACAACTCGATGATCAGTGAGGGTGCGGAACATGTTTGGTAGCTCCATCTACGTTGGTACAAGAAGCCTTGGAAGCGGTGTGGACTTTGATAAAGCTCCAGAGTGCAGACGGTTTCGTCACGGGAAGTCAAATTTATTTACCCTTATTTTTAAAAACTTGAGTGCCCAAACGCGAAGGTAACAGATTAAAAGCATACAAGCATGTGCGGCCTGCTACATGTTGCATCGCTTGTTGTCAATTATAACTCATCCGACGACCTGTTTAGTGTGACTGGGACGTACTTTTCAACATCCATGTTTTTCAATAACTTAATTCCATTAAACAGCACTTATTTTTTGTCAAAGGAATTGGCAGCTGTTTGTGGCTCTCCGGCAATAGCCTGTCGTAACGACTACATGACAGCAGTTCGTAATCATCCTTGAATGGTGATGTTTAGGGTTAGTTGAGCTTGTTATAAATACAATATGGTGCAATGAATGTGTGATAATTTTTACCTTGAAATTACAGGCGCAGGCATGATGTCCAGTCTAGGATTCGTGCATTTCTCGAAGACTCGAAGACGTCGCGGTTTAAACTGCGCTAGTGACTGTAACGAGGACTAATTTATTACAACATGACAATTATCCTTGTTATTCATTGAATAAACTTTTAGTAAGCTTCAATAAAGTTTGTCTCACTTACCTAGTTCAATTTATTGAAGTTTCAACACCAAGATACGATTAATAATTTCATTCAAATTGGTTCTTCTCGATGAATTCTTCGATGCTGATTAATTTCCAGTTATAGCTTAGGTTAATTCGTTGATTGCATTAAGATATTATTTAAAACGGATTAATCGATTTTTGATGAATATTCGTAGCTTATTCACATAGGTTTTATTCACTTTATCAATCATTTGCTTCAAATAAACGAACATAACCGCAAATGTCAAGAATCCGCGATGTATTGGCAGTCAGCCGGCGTCTATCAACAATGGCTGCCGAGTTGCATCGACCGCGCGCTGAAATCAACCTAGGGATTTTCAGTGCAACGAGTGGCTATCCCCATGAAAATACGAAATATTAGTTTCCTGCGCCTATGGTCCATTCTCTTTCACCTGGTCCTCGCGGTAGATATTACTTGAAAATTTCGTCCCATACGATATTTTCAATTTGATTTGGGTTATTAGAGTCTAAATTATTTTGAATGAATAATTTTTTTGGATTTCTACATCGCGATAAAGCTACATATAGCTGTCCATGTGAGAATAGTGGTTTGTCAAAATATAATCCAACCTTTTCAAAACTTTGTCCTTGAGATTTATTAATTGTTATTGCAAACGCTAAAATAACAGGAAATTGTCTTCGATATAGAACGAACGGCAATGGCGAAAATTCTCCTGTATCCAGCAATATTTTTGGAACAAAAGCGGTGTTTCCAATGTTGCTCCCAGTTATTATTTCTACTTCTAAATTAAATTTGAATAAGTTAATAATTTTTAATCTTGTACCATTACATAGTCCGTCATTTATACTTAGATTTCTAATGAGCATAATGATAGCACCAACTTTTAAAACTAATCTGTGTACTGGAAGTCCTGGAAATTTTAGGGAATTCAAATATTCAATCGGATAATTTAATTCAATGTCATTGTCCGTTTGATCCACTCCTTTATGTTTTGCATAATCGATGCTGTAATAAATTTGTTCTGGATTATTAACTTTTTTCAATATTTTGTCATTTAGCTTATATATTTCGTCGTTATGGCTTGATAAAATCGCTCGATCTGATAAGTCATCAGTTGGCTGGATAACGTCGCCATAAATTTTTGTACAAACATCGTCAGTTATCCAATTTTCTGGTATTCTGAAATAATTAATTTTCCCTCTTCCTATATTTAATAAAAATGATGAAAACTCTTCATCGCATGTACGCATATTTTGGGTTAATTCCAATTTCTTAAAATTTTTCCATAACATTGAAAATTTTATAGTTTCATTAATGATGTGTGATCTGGTTCCGTTTTTTACGACTGGTAAAATTTGTCTGAAATCTCCTCCTAATATAAATAATTTGCCTGCGAATGGAACATCATCTATTTTGCAACAATCTCGAAGTGTTCTATCTACAATTTCTAATGCCTTTTTGGGAATCATTGAAGCTTCATCCCAAATTATTACGTCACATTGTTGTAATTTTGTTTTATCTGACATTAATTTCAAAAACGAAGTTTCCAGATTTGATAAATCCAAAGGTAGCCTGAAGGTTCTATGACTTGTCATACCACCAGGTAATAGAATTGATGCGATTCCTGTCCATGCCATTGCAATTACATTTTTCCCTTCTCCCAAAAAGTAATGAATTAAAGTTTTATAAAGGAATGTTTTTCCAGTACCTCCCGGACCATCAATGAATATAATTCGTTGATTATTTTCGTTTATTATATATTGGAAGATGGAATATTGATTTTCATTAAGTTGATTTATCAATTTTTTGTACATGCTTTTATTTATTTCAATTGTTTTTTGTTTTTCATCTACACTTTCCGAAATTTCTATTAAGTTTTCGGGTAACCCGAAGTCAGAGCATTTCATGTTTTCTAAATTCAAAATTCTGTTGATTTCCTGCAATGCGCGAAATTCATTATTATTCTTAAAGCCTTCGCAAAAATATTTTTTGAATTTATCCCAAATTTGGTAAGCAACAGACGAATATTCAGCGATAATAAACCAGGCGAAGAATTGACGCAATTGCTTAGGCATCATGATGCTACATGCTTCCTCAAATATATTAAAAATTTGTGTATCACATTCTACTAATCCCATCGCAATCGCCGTTTCTTTGAATGTTTTATATTTTATGTTTTCAAATATTTTTAAATCATCAAAACATGTGGCCCCTTTTATACGGTTGAGTAATAATTTCAAATGAAAACGTTCAATATCTTTTGGACTTACATTAACAACGCGACCAATTGCCTTCGAAAAGGTTCGACGCTTAACCCAAATTCTTTTCGAAGAATCAAATAAATAATTTCGCGGTATATTACAATAAATAAAATTCCGAGCATTTTCATCTTGTTTATTTAATTTAAACCATGCTGTTAGGGTTGTCATATTGTTCCTTAAAGCTTCTTTTTCCTTGTTTTCTTCAAAAATTATTTGTTGTTGATTTTCAGTGTGAACAGCTAAGCGAACAATAGTGTGCGATCTTCCTGAAATAGGTAGTTCTTCAATACGCCAGGCTGCCTCCATAGGACTTAAATATCGGCTATCAACGTATTCCGAAATTTCGTCGCAATTTTCGATATTTTTTTTTTTCAACCCGATTAATGCTCGATCATGACCTTTGTGTAAATATTTATATATATACTTGGTACTCATAATAGATGCACAATATTCCACGTTGATATGACAGTTGTATTTGTTGAGTAAATCTGGATTATAAGGAACCACCATAGAATTGTCTACTTTTACAAATTTTCCATCAATTTTTCTATTATATACGTGACCTTCCTTTTGATTGTTCCTACGTTGATATACCGGGAACCCGTTCTTTTCAAACTGTGTTGATTCACAAAATGTCTTCGGGAATTTTTTTGAGCAATTATTTGTATCTTTGTTTAAACATGGAGAATATTCAGTATGAGGACCGTGTAACATATGTTTCATAACTAATTCTTGCAATTTGGGATTATTGGAAGGTATTTCTGCACTAATATATTTATTAATAGCTTCTGGAGTTGTTAATTTGTTTTTATAATTTAATACAAAAAGCATGTGTACATGAGGTAAACCTCTTTTTTGAAATTCTACTGTATAAACATATGCTAAAATGTTACCAAAAATTTTCCCACTGATTATGTCAGACAAAAGAGCTCGAAATTTAGCGTAGAATAGTCGTACGGTTATATTTGGAATATCATTACATTTTGTTCCCGATGGAAAGTCAATCAAAATTCTTTTTAATTCTGGCCAATTTGGATTGCAGGTCATCGTAATGAACAAATCTGGTCGACCTATCGTCCTAACAATAGCCATCGCATCCTGATAATTTTGTTGCATATTTCTTGGACTACCTAAATATGTTGATGGCAATACAAAAATATTTCCTAAACGTTCTGGATTTTTAAAATTTTGTGAGTCGTTTAAGGCACTACGTGCAACGTGATCAAATAATCCCTGATAACATTCAATTCGAAGTTGTTTTTGATTGTATCTCAAAAAGTTTAATCTATTATTTTCTATAATTATATAAGCTTGAATCACGTATTGCTGAGTTAATCGACCACAAAATAAAATGGGATTGAAATTTGCCATTTTTCTGTAGGCTAAACGATTTGAATAATATTGTAAAGCTGTAAGTCGTTTGCTGCTATATTGATTTTGTTTAAACGATGGACTCCAACCTAAATCTCCATATGGAAACATTATAGGAAAAATCATTGGGTCGACATGAAAAGATAATTTACTCATACATGTAAAATCATTACCTCCTTTTAAAACATATTTTGGATAAACACATAAATCAAAATCAGTCGGAATTTCACCGTTTTTCGAAACAATTAAAGCCGCACATTCTGCAGTTGTAGGTGAATTATAACGTCTTTCATCCAAATTAACAATGTTTCGTACGAAATATAGGTAATATTCTGGGACTGATTTGTTTTTTGTTAATTCAAATAAATTTTTATATTTTTTTGCATATGGATTTACCGTGTTTAGTATTTTTGATATCGTTGTTATGTGTTGTATTACCAAATTTTTATTCTCCTTTAGTCTTTCTTCGGTTGCTTTATAATCGTCGTAAATATAAATTTGTCCACAGTGAGGGTTATCGCCTCTTTTTGTATAAATACTATTCGGGGTGATATGACAAACTTGACCTTGAATTTTTAAGTTATATACTCCTCTTTTTGATTCATTCATTACATTTGCGTTGAAAGTGGCAAACGAAAATCGACTATTATAATATCGAATTAATTCTCTGAATTTTTTATCATGTAATATTAAATTTTTCAAATTTTCATCGTATTCGCTCAAAGGTGATAATTTTACTTTTCCGTAATGGCAACAGCTTTTTTTTGAAAATTCAACCGACCAGAAAAACGCCGAACAATGTGGACAAATGTAATTCATTTCTCCGAAATCTAAATAAGCTTCTTTATTAGGAAATAATTTAATAGCTTGTTGTACGTTTCTTCGTTTTAGAATTCTTTCTTCGTTCATGTTTTCTACAATATCCTTTTCCCTTTTTTTTCGTATCCTTTCTTCTTTCATGTTTTTCACCGTATCTTTTTCCCTTTTATTTTGTATTCTTTCTTCGTTCATGTACTGAATATTATCCGTTTTCCTTTTTTTTTTTAAACGGTCTTCATTCATATTTTCCACCCTGTCTTTTTTTCTTTTTTTCTCTAAACGTTCTGTATTCATATTTTCTGTTCTATTGAAGTAAACCTTGTGTCATGAGCTTCGGCGGTAAGACGAGGAAGCCGAGGAATAATAGAGAGCCCAAAGGGATAAACAAGGGATGAGGCGAGAACGGACGGTCGAAGTTAGTTAGCGACCAGGTCTCGAGGAGATCACTTCGGCACACGATCGCGGCAAAATAATCGATTACATATGCTAAATTGGTCCCTCTATGTATTAATTAACTAAAATAAATAATTTACTACAAATCAGAAGTGGGATACACACATGTGCTATCCGCTGTGGAGGTGAACTGTATGACCAGAGATTGTGATTCTTCGCGAGTGATTTTGTACACTAAATAGACAAAAATGGGTAAACATGGTTCATCTGGCGATGGACGATCGAGCCGGTCGCGACGTCATGGACGTTCGCATAGACGTCACGGGGCTCAAGGCCGTAAGAGAAAAGATAGGCACGACAAAAGATCACGAACTAGAAGTCGATCATCGAGAAGGCGAGTCCTGAGCCCTGAACAAATGAGTGCAAGGAGCAGGGACTCGGACATAACGCGCCTCGCTGATGTACTGACAGGGATCGTCAACGCTGGTCCTAGACGACCAAACCATGGTCATTATTTAAACGAGAAGGTCCTACCAGAGTTCGACCCAGCCGTGAAAACCATATCGGCCTCTGAATGGATCGACAAGATCAACGATTGTGGTCTGGTGTACGAATGGGATGATAAGGTAAAACTCTATCTATCTGGGTGCAGATTAAGGGGCAATGCGAAACTGTGGTACGACGGTCTGGCACATGCATTTTTGAATTGGGAGGTATTTTCTCACGAGCTGATTAAACAATTCCCGGGCGAGGAAAGTTTTGGTCGATTATTTAATGAAGTAGCTGAATATAAAAGTAAACCGGGCCAAGATCTGCAAGAGTATTGTTTCAACAAGCTACAGAAAATAAATCGGTTAAAGTTGAGCATAGCTGAGGATCGGGTAGTGGATCTTATTGCTCACGGTATTCACGACGAGAGCATTCGGACGGCCATGCTAACAGCCAGGTTGAGTACGATTTCAGATCTCAACCAGAGACTCGGCATCTTTCCGGTAAAAGCTGAGTCCTTGGAGACTCACAAGGATACTAAGGAGACCAAGGGTCACGATGGGTTGAAACATGCTAAGCAGTCTAATTTCAAAGGACCAGGAAATCGCGACAATAAAAGTAAAAAGGAGATGCTGTGCCACGGCTGTAAAAAGCCGGGACATTTTAAGCGCAATTGCCCAGAGAGGCGAGAGGAGGGCGCTTCGGATACGCGGACCAATAACAACAATAACAAGTCGGTAACAAAATGTAACTATTGTAAAATTACGGGTCATGTAGAAGCGAAATGTTATTTGAAACAAGCTGCCGAAGCAGCGAGGAAAAAAATGTGACTGGGGGGGGGGGTAGGCCCCAGGTGCTCGAGGTCGGTCAGGATGGGGGAGCCATAATCAAAAAACCAATAAAAAGATGTCTCATTAACGACCAAGAAAGAGACTGTATGATCGATCTAGGGAGCGATTGCTCGTTAATACGAGAGAGTGTTGCTCGTTCCATGCAACTTCAGCCCGAAAAAACTGATAGCGCCATGGTGGCGTTCAATAATACAGTAGGACTGCCAATCGCCCAAGCACGAATAAAAATCGAAATAGATTGCATTAAATACGAGACATTCATTTATATATTACCGGATAGTCAACTCAGCAAGGAGATTCTACTCGGGCGCGAGATTTTAAACGTGCCAAGCGTCGTAGCATTGTCTGACGCGTCGGGGATTAAATTCTTTAAGAACGGGGGTCAAGAGGAAGACCTCCTCGAGGTAAACCTTGTAACCCGAGGGAGGAGGGCTATTCTGGAGAATGACGTGGTGTGCGAGGGACTTGCCCCGAAACACGTAAATCGCCTGATGGAGATATTGAATATATATCGCGGAAGCGTATCGCTCAGTATAGAGGAATTAGGTTGCGCAGACGTACCGGGTATGAAAATCGAACTTCTAGATCACGAGCCCGTTATTCGTCGACCATATCGGCTGTCAATAGCTGAGCGCGAAAAAGTTGAACAAATAGTATCTGAGCTAGAAGCCGGCGGTATCATTAGAGAGAGTTTGTCGCCATACGCGAGCCCCATACTACTCGTAAAAAAGAAAACAGGAGATGAAAGAATGTGCGTGGATTACAGAGCCCTAAATAAAGTTACAAAGCGCATGAAATACCCGTTACCAATAATTGATGATCAGATTGACCGTTTGGGCGGAAAAAAATATTACACAGCGCTTGATTTGAAGTCTGGGTTCTACCAGATCCCCTTACACCCCGACGCAATTGAGAAAACAGCCTTTGTGACGCCAGACGGGCATTACGAGTTTTTGCGCGTAGCATTCGGTCTGGTAAACGCTCCGGAATACTTTCAGAGAACCATGATAACGACCTTCAGGGGAACCGATTGTAATGTTTACATCGACGACATACTTCTCGCGTGCGATAGTATAGAGGAAGGATTTGACCTACTGACCAGGGCATTGGAGATATTACAGAGTAAAAAATTCTCAATAAATATTTCTAAATGCCGATTTTTCCAAGAGAAGATAGACTATTTAGGACGAGAGATATCACAATCGGGGGTGCGACCAGGTGAGCAGAAGGTCGATACTTTAAGGAAAACCGAGTCACCGAAGGACGTGAAGCAGGTCCGACAGTTTCTCGGCCTTGCCGGATATTTTCGGAAATTTATTAAAGACTTCGCAAAAAGAGTCGCCCCCCTGACGCGTTTGTTATGTAAGGATTACGCGTGGAAATGGGGTCTAGAACAGGAAGAAGCAGTACAGGACATAAAGAAAGCTTTATCTTCGCGACCAATTTTAGCCATTTTTAACCCGACGTTAGAAACAGAGGTGCACACAGATGCAAGCGCGATAGGGCTAGGAGCTATCTTAACTCAAAAAGCCGAGGGGAAGACTTACGTAATAGCCTACCACAGTCGAAAAACAACGTCAACAGAAAAAAGATACCATTCATACGATCTCGAAACATTGGCGGTGGTTGATGCGTTAAGGAAATTTAGAGTTTATTTAATAGGCATCAAGTTTACGGTGGTGACCGACTGTAGTGCCGTCCGCGCTACAGCGACTAAGAAAGATCTCAACTCAAGGGTGGCTCGATGGTGGGTTTATTTACAGGATTTTGACTTCGACGTAGTGTATCGACCGGGTACACAAATGGCGCACGTTGATTACTTAAGTCGGAATCCTATACGATGTTTGGCTGTCGACATCACTTCATCCGAATGGATAAAGGTAGCCCAGTTGCAGGATGATGAAATTAGAGTTATTCAGGAAATACTTGCCTCCGGTGATGTACAGCCCGACGTACAAGAGTACTTCGAGAAGTATGATTTAAAGGGGGGGGTGGTCTTCCGTAAAACTGAAACAGGGAACAAATGGCTCGTCCCGCGAGCAGCCCGTTGGAATGTAGTAAAAATGTGCCATGATGATTCGGGACATTTTGCCGTGGAAAAGACTTTAGAGAAGATCAAGGAGCATTATCATTTCAAGGGTATGCGTAGATTCGTAACCAAGTATGTGAAGGCCTGCCTCAACTGCTTATATTATAAGACATCCGCTGGAAGAAAACCGGGATTTCTGCACCCGATAGAAAAGGTAGCCGTCCCATTCCATACGTTGCACCTAGACCACGTTGGACCGTTCAAATGCAGTAAGCATAAGAACACTCAAATCTTAACTATCGTTGACGCCTTCACAAAGTTTTGCATACTGGAAGCGGTACGGAGCACCAAGACCAAGTACGTTATAAGAGCGCTACTGACAGTCTTTGCGATTTTTGGTGTTCCTACTCGGATGATCACCGACCGAGGATCCGCATTCACGTCACACTCGTTTGAAGCTTTCTGCAAGGAACATGGCGTCAAACATGTATTAAATGCGGTGGCCACTCCCAGAGCCAACGGGCAGTGTGAAAGGGTCAACCGCACTCTGCTGGACGCATTGGCTACGACTAGCGCCGGGGGACCAGAGGACACGTGGGACGAGTCCGTAAAAAGGGTCCAGAGTGCCATGAACAACACCACTAATCGAAGTACGCGAAATACGCCATCAAAACTGCTGTACGGGTTCAAACCTCGCAGCATGGCCGATGCGGTGCTGATATCTGCAATTCAGGAGACCTTGGATCAGGTGGACCTGGAAGAGATGCGGAAGGTAGCAAAGGACAACGTCGTCGTAGAGCAGGGAAGGCAGAAAAGAGCATTTGATGCGAAAAGGTTCAAACCTCCTCGATACGCGATCGGTGACGTTGTCATGTGGAAATCCAGAGCAGCGCCTGCTACGGGAGAGAGCCGTAAGCTGAACGCCAAAGCCAAGGGGCCGTTCAGAGTCAGGGCGGTCTTACCCAATGACCGGTACGAGGTCGAGGACCTCAGGGACATGAAGAAGACGCCAGGGCAACGTACGGTAGTAGCAGTGGATCAGCTGAGTCCGTGGGTCATCTTTGATGCCATGGCATAGTACCGCCAGGGTCACGTTGGAATCAGGTAAATGATAGTAACCTCGTGGCGAATGATAGTAGCCCGAAGGGTAATCTCGATGAATGATAGTAATCGAATAAGGTGAATGAAAGTAACCTGGCCGGTGAACGATAGTAACCTGGCATGGCGAATGATAGTAGCCGATGTATAGATGGTGGCGAGGGGTGACTTCACTCTTGGGTCGGACTTGATCACTCTGACCCCTGAGCGAACGTCGCATCTCGCATATTGTTTTACTGTATACGGGAAAATTGACCAACTTGTCCAGTGGACGCCTTTTTCTCTATTTTTTTTCTCAGATTGATAGATGAATGGAGTTACGACGAGGGCGACGTAACATGTAGGAAGGCCGAATGAAGTAAACCTTGTGTCATGAGCTTCGGCGGTAAGACGAGGAAGCCGAGGAATAATAGAGAGCCCAAAGGGATAAACAAGGGATTAGGCGAGAACGGACGGTCGAAGTTAGTTAGCGACCAGGTCTCGAGGAGATCACTTCGGCACACGATCGCGGCAAAATAATCGATTACATATGCTAAATTGGTCCCTCTATGTATTAATTAACTAAAATAAATAATTTACTACACTATCTAAATTTTTTTTACTCATTATCTGCACAATCGTCAGATTTTTAATTTGTCTATTTTCATTTATCAAATCTTTATTTTTGTTATAATACGTACTATTACGAAAACTTTTGTACTCATTCCAGAAATTTGAATTCAAACATTCTATCACATCATAGTGACCTCGATCCATAACACCAGATAATGAAAGTATTAATTTATGATTACCGTGGGCTAATCCATATTCTCTTGGAATTTCGAAGTTATTGACGTAAACATAAACATGAACGTTATATATACTCACGAACGATTGAATTTCTACTTCACCACCATAAACACTGTTTTTTGACATATATAATTTGTAATGATTTTTGTCTATAATTTTTTCATCGTGAGATGAATCACCTATTATAAAAGCCTCATACAATAACCAATTATTCACGACATCCGCAACGATTCGTAATCTAACCGATCTATGTTTTTCCTCGTCGTTATATAAAAAGTATGCGAATGACCTAAACAAACAGTTACCGTCACCTTTGATAGTTTTTTGAATAACTTTATTCATAGTAATCTGCAAGAAGTTTTTTGATTCTGTTCGAATCCTATTCCCTATTTTATGTAGCGTAGTGTTGACGCTCTGACAAATGTAAAAGAACTCGCTCGCTTCTCCGCTCTGTAGTTCTCGTAGCACGTAGTTCCTTTATATATTAGTCTACTTTATATATTATGGTGCAAAGCATCCATATATTATGGCGCAAAGCATCCATATGTTATAGCGCACAGCAGCTATATATCATTGCGCACAGCAGCAATGTTTCGTTATTTTCTACGAATGAAAAATAATTATATAAATATAGATAATTAAAATAATTATATAAATATAGATAGATAAAATCACCCAAAGCGGCAACGGGCCAAATTCCACCAAATTGTGTGACCAAATTCCGTCAAATTTGCTCACGGTTCTGCAAGATCCTATTCTCTGTATCCAATATGAATCTTTTGCACCGCCAATTGATTAAAGTCTAGCTATTTTGTCACAAATGACATGCCATCTCATTGACGTCAGAAATTTGTGACTACATTTCATTTGTTCACATTAAACAAATTTACAATAAAATTCGAGATAAAATTTAACTTTCCGAATATCTCATTTTTTTTTTAACTATACAGGTGATTCTGCACGCAAGGACGAAGTTCCTAGAAAAGGGACGGTGAAAAAAAAAACATTTTTTTGGCCGTACACGGAAAGAAATGAATGGCGTTTATCACTATGTCGGTATGGCCTGGAGACCCATACTAAAAAACTATCTGAAATATTACCATACAGCATAGTAGATAATGCCATACTTATAGGATTTAATGCAACACAATATTGGAATATTTCAGATAGTTTTTTAGTATGGGTCTCCAGGCCATACCGACATAGTGATAAACGCCATTCATTTCTTTCCGTGTAATAGAATTTTTTTTCTTTTCTCCAACTAAAAAGCGTTTTATTGAAAGTCTACTTATTTTTTTTAATTAGCTTGTTTTTTATCGGCAATTAATCGGAGAAGAGGTTCACATGGCTTCCATGACCTCCCCTCACGTCTGCCGTGCCAGAACCGCAGGGAATTAAGGGTAATAGCACCACATGAAGGGGTTCGCGTGATTCGATCCAAAGGCCCAAAGTGCAAGAGGGAAGGGCATGGGTTCACATGACTCGAAGCAAGAGCCCAAGGCGCGAGAGGGCCAGGGGGGGGGGGGGGGGGGGGGGGTTCACATGACTCGATCCAAGGGTCCAGGGATGGAGGGTGGAAAGCCGAAGAAAGCCGAAGAAAGCCGAAGAAAGCCGAGTGGAGCCGACTGACACGGCGGCGGCGGCGGCGGCAAGGGCCCAAGGCGCGAAAGGGCCAGGGGGGGGTTCACATAACTCGATCCAAGGGTCCAGGGATGGGGGGTGGAAAGCCGAAGAAAGCCGAAGAAGGCCGAAGAAAGCCGAAGAAAGCCGAAGAAAGCCGAGTGGAGCCGACTGACACGGCGGCGGCGGCGGCGAGATATCTTTATAATATAGAGAGATATTAGGGTGTGTCGAAAATTGACTTTGATTTTTTTTTCTTGCTCATTCCACTCAAAACTTTAGGTTTTGACATTAAAGAGCTCCTCGTTCAAGGAGGGCGCTGTAGCTTCAGGTTTAGAGGTCGCTCAACGAAGCTTTAGGATTTCCATCTAATTAACACGTAAAAAATATTGTTCCTCGTTCAAAATGATGTCAGGCAACCAAAAAATGTCCGATGTCTGTCTTTCTCAGCTCATTTGAAAGCGTGACTCATCCCCTAAACGATGATAGGTCGGTTTTCGACATACCTTGGTCTAATTTTTTTTTTTTGCGATTTTTTTACCACAATAGTCACCTTTTTCAAGTTTACAAAGTTTCCAGCATATCAATGAGTCTCAAATGAATTGCTACAAGTATTGATTGTTGATTCGAATTTTAATGATCAATTCCGAAAATTGATAAAACATAAAAAGTATCTCAAAATAAACGTGTTTTTTTTTAAATAAAATTAAAGATACGGAAATACGAAAGTGAAAAATGGAAAAACGAAAGAAAATCATGAAATTAAAAAATAGGGTATGTCGAAAACCGACCTATCATCGTTTAGGGGATGAGTCACGCTTTCAAATGAGCCGAGAAAGACAGACATCGGACATTTTTTGGTTGCCTGACATCATTTTGAACGAGGAACAATATTTTTTACGTGTTAATTAGATAGGAATCCTGCAGCTTCGTTGAGCGACCTCTAAACCTCAAGCTACAGCGCCCTCCTTGAACGAGGAGCTCTTTCATGTCAAAACTTAAAGTTTTGAGTGGAATGAGCAAGACAAAAAAATCAAAGCCAATTTTCGACACACCCTAATATATATATATATATAATTATATCTATTAGATCATTCTGGGACTAGGGTTATAGAAATGGACTATAGAAATCTATACTTTGAGGACCTCTGTATACTTTGAGGACGGTCCTCAAAGAATTATATATTTAATGTATCGTTTGAGGACTTTTCCAACAAAGACGGCCCTGGGGCCCGACATTACTTTATATACTGATCGCTCACTTCAGAGACCATACCACACACCAAAAAATGCTAGCTAACACCCGGTGGTTGTGGCAGGACCGTAACTAGGCTCCCAAAAAGTCGATGTCCCCAAAGTATATATTATATATGATTGTATATATATATATATATATATATATATAATTTATATATATTTATATCGGGCCATTTTTCATATATAATCATATATATGTAATTTAGACTGATTCAAAAAAATCGACTAATTGTTTTTTCTTGATTTTCTCATTGAAATACTTTCGGGGGCGTGAAAAAAGAAGCCTGTTCAAAGGAGAGCTCTTAATATTAAGATTTAGATTTCTATTTCCCATTTGATTAGCATAGGAAATTTTTTTTTTTTTATTCGGAATTTTGTTGCTCACGAACTAATGATCGGATCAAAATGACCCATACATATTTTATAGGAAATTGAACGCTCTTCAAAAAGTGTCTCTTATCATTTTTTGATAAATTGACTCCTTCCAATGTTATTCAAGCTCAAACTTCACTTTATAGTTAAGTCGACTATTTAACGTGAAATCGTTGGACTTTAAAAATTAATAGTATATTGTTTACCGAGCGAGAAAACGGTCGATTGCGCGCCGAGTATAAAGTTGAGCGCCGAGGCGAAGCCGAGGTGTTCTCAAGTTTATACGAGGCGGCAATGACCGTTTTCTCCGAGGTGAACATAGCATTTTCTTCACACCTGCTCCGAAAATGCCCCTTTGCGACCTCTTGAGCGGGCGCAAAATAGAACTTTGCGCCCTCGGGCGGAAAAGGCTTTTCCACCCGCTGAAAGCGGGCGAAAGAGACTCCTTGTCCGCCCTCGGGCGCAAAGTCGTATTTTGCGCCCGCTCACTCGGTCTCAACAGAGGCATTTATGCAGAGCAGGTGTTAAGCAAAGTATCGTGTGCATCACGGGCGCAAGGCTATTTTGGCGAGTGTGCATGCAGCACACTCGCAATATAGTTCTTTTCGCCCTTGATACACAATGTACTATTCTACAACAGCGGATGGGAATCAGCGAGTTTCTATCCGCAAACGGGGACTGGCAATCGACTGGTTTCCACCCTCGTTTGCGGATGGAAACTCGCTGGTTTCCATCCGCTGTTGTAGAAAAATTGTTAACTGACATCCTTTCTCATAGAAAATCACAAACCATAGAATTTTCAATAAAATTTGATATTTAGTCATAAGTTTTAACATTTTTACAGAAACTAAAAAAAAAAAAAATAGTCCACTTAACTATGAATTGAACTTTGAGCTTGAATAACTTTGGAAGGAGTCAATTAATCAAAAAATGACAAGAGACACTTTTTGAAGAGCGTTCAATTTCCTATAAAAGATGTATGGGTTATTTTGATCCGATCATTAGTTCGTGAGCAACAAAATTCCGAATAAAAAAAAAAAAATTTCCCATGCTAATCAAATAGGAAATAGAAATCCGCGATGAGCGACCTCTAAATCTTGATATTAAGGCCCATGCCTAGTTGCTCACCTCCTTTCCATACAATGTAACGAAAAACGGGCCGGGGAGACACATTTCGATGATTTTTCAAGCCCAGGCGTCGAAAACGCAAAAAGGCCAACGTAGCGCTTTTCCTATTTCAATTCCAAACACATACGTCCAAAAAAATGTTCGTTTCATGCGAAAATAGAGCCAGCGTTTGGTTATTTCTTTTTTACATTGTCCAAAGCCAATGACAATGAAAAATCATTTTGACAATGGAAAAAAGAAATAACCAAACGCTGGCTCTACTTTCGCATGAAACGAACATTATTTTGGACGTATGTGTTTGGAATTGAAATAGGAAAAGCGCTACGTTGGCCTTTTTTGCGTTTTCGACGCCTGGGCTTGGAAAATCTTCGAAATGTGTATGGAAAGGAGGTGGGCGACTAGGGATAGGCCTTAAGAGCTCTCCTTTGAACAGGCTTCTTCTTTCACGCCACCGAAAGTATTTCAATGAGAAAATCAAGAATTTTTTTTTTTTTTTAATCAGTCTAATATTTGTATATAATATTTTTTAATCGGGTGGCTTTTCGGTGCCCGTTTCCGGTCAGTAAAGTGGCACTTTATACGGCTAATCTCAGAAGTGCCGTATAAAGGCTTTACACGGCAGTTTTGATGCGCAGTTCAAAGTGCAGGTGGAGATTTGACAGGATAATAGTGTCAATAATTGGGTCCTGACGTGACAATAAATGGTATACTTATTTTGACTGAACGAAAACTCACCTAGTAAAGAAAATCCTTGTTTTTCCAATGCCATACTTATTTGTTGCCACAATTCCCTCCTTCTTTCTTCGCTACACGCATATCTTTTTTCTTTACTGAAGATCCAATCGTGACTTTTTACAATTTGAATGAGCGCCCTGTTTTGAGACTCAAGGTAGGCACCTGAGTTTTTTGTAGACATTGTTACTACTAGAACTCGTAGTAACAGATTGCACTTGCACAAAACTACGTGCTAACACAACACGACTTTAGAAATGATTTATCACCGATATCAATTTCCGAATTACAAAATCAAAATCAACAAGATGTTTGGCAGCAATAGTACAGAAAGCCGGTAGCATAAAAGTTCTGGTCCTGCGCCACTGTAAACAGGGCACAACCGACGCAACGGCGGCTGGGGGGGATACGTTCGGACTGACGTGATTTATTGGAACCTTATCGATACGCCAACTAGTGACGAAAAATCAAACCGTTCAAAGCAGACTACAGTTTCAAAGCCACGCCATTCCAAATATCCTATATCCTCTGTGCCGTGTGCGTAAACCGTCGCGCGTGAGTCTCGCGCTACTTATTTCACGAAAAAAAAAATATTGGGACTTGCACACGCTTGTGATATGGCAGATTCTTCGACTACCATCGACGAAGATGAGATGTTAGTTCTGTTGGTACAAAACCACGATGTTTTGTACGACAAATCATCGTCCGAATATAAAAACATGCGAAAGAAAAAGGGCGCGTGGAACGAAATAGCCAGCGACATGTTTCACCTGACACAAAGGCCAACGGAAGGTACGATATTTACATGTTCTCGAATTGAAATGTTAAATTCAGTGTAAGAATATTATTACCAAACATATGTGGCCTTTAGGACCAAGGACCGAAGGTTTTTTTCTGTAACACATGCACGATTTCGGCGTTTTTTTAACCTAAAAATAGGGCCAAAAGTAGCCGTTTACTGATCGCTTGAAAAAAGCGGGCTATAATGGTTTCATTATAGCCCGCTTTTTTAAGTCATCGAAAACGACCATATGTGTATATTTATACATACCGTGACAATTTGAGGATGCGGTACGCCACGGATACCAACCCAAAACTCGTTAGCAGCAGTTTAGTAACTTACTAGATTTTCCTAGTAAGATCACTGAAAATCTAGCGATGTCCAATAAAAATCTAGTGATTTTACTAGAAACATCTAGTGAGTTACTAAACTGCTGCTCACGAGTTTTGGGTTGGTATCCGTGGCGTTCCGCATCCTCAAATTTTCACGGTATATGCAATGCACACATATACATATATTGGATAATGAATTCCTTTTTTTTTTTCTAAAAAAAGTTCAATGTTTTTTTATTTTTGATAAAAAAAATAAATGTTTTTCATATTTTTTAGATTTTTTTTTAATGAAGAAAAAATATCTTTTATATATATTTTTTTTTAATATCTTTTTTTATTTCTTTTATATCATTTTTTACCTTCGATCGTTTTTTGAGAATGACAGGTTCTTCCCTCGAAAAAGTCCTTGTCAGTGGAAGAAATTTTCTATTTTTCTTATTTCTACCACTCATAAGGCCTTTTTCAAGAGAAGAAACTGTCATTCTCAAAAAACGATCGAGAAGTGAATTTTCATTAAGTAAAAAAAAAAACATACAAGAAATAAAAAAATATATAAAAGATATTTTTTCTTTATTAAGAAAACAAGGCTCTTGGGGGGCGTTTTAGGATCGAGATAGAGAGCTGCAATTTCGAGGGGATTTCTTTTTAATTATTTCGAATCTTTTTTGGGGGCGACACGGACAAAATTCCACCGACCTACAAATAAGGACCACCCTAAGCTGACATAGTGAATAATTCTAGGTCATGTATTTGTCATGGAGAACTGGATATAATTGTCGAATAGTCAAACTGTTTCGAAGATTCCATACGACTTGTATTCCTTTTTTCCAGTTGAATTTTTTTTTTTTTTTTTATTTATTAGCGACCTCTAATTATTTTCCCATGAAATAGATAAAACCCAATTGTCGATGTTTACTGCAAACTCCACACTCGGTCTAAAAAAGCCCACTTTACGCCCTTGGTACACAATATACCAATTCAATCTCAATTTTGATTTGAATGTTCAATTTTATAATCAGAAATTCTGCTTATGTATAGTGAAAGACTTGGTCAACAAGTGGTCGTCCCTGAAACGAAAATTCAGGGACGAGCACCGAACAATGACCGGGTATATCCCTTCGGGGTCATCTGCCCCAGTCAGCACGTCGCAGTGGAGGTACTACCAGGTGATGGCTTTTCTGAAAAAGCACGTCGAGCACCGGCAGTAAGCATAAATGTTTTGGTAATATAAATATGATAATAAGAACATTAGTAGAGTAGCTACTGAATACGCCAATGTTCTTCACGATTGTATCAAGATTCTATTTTAGTGTTCATCACTTGATCCGATGTTGGTACTCTCACGTTTATATTAATTGATAGAATATATTCTCTGGTAATGAATAAAAGTGACTTAACATATCAACTTTGTATACGTTCAAGGACGTCCAGTAATTTCAAAAATACGGCCAAAGTGGATGTAGAGTCAAGCACGGATGAGGACAACGAGAATGCCGAGGACGATGAACTCTTTGTGAGCGAAGAGCTTCAGGACTCGCGAGAAGGTACGGTTTTTGGAAAGCTATTTCCACTTGGATAGACTGTCCCAATTCCTGACCATCAATATTCCAATATAGAAGAAAAAAAAAATTGCAAATTCTTTTACATCCGTTACATTCAACAATTGCTCTGATTGAACAGTGTGATAGCTTTTTTTAAAAAAATATCTCAGCTTCGAATTCAGCTCTGTGGCCCAGCTTCAAAACTGTTCTGTTGAAGGCTGAACTTACACCGGCACTGTCAACTTCCTATTCAGAATAACTTTTTCAAATAATTTATCAAATCTGAAGAGAGAATATAAAAATTAAATTAAACAACGAAGTGAACCTGAATTAATGTTCATGAGTCATTTGTTTATTACTTAGCATAGTGAATAACGGGTAACTTCTAAAAATGGATTTGAACTCTCTTCGTTATACCTGCCTTACTGAATAACAACGATTCTAACTCCTTGCGCCCAAGATACCCTTCGAATTGTCAAAGTGTCAGGATTTGGGACGAGTTGAATAATCTGGTTGCCTGTTATAATAAGTTGAATTGGTTTCGTACAATCATCCGCATAATATACTCATATTTTCAGATGGAAATCCCAGCGACCAACGTAGTGCACCCACTTCGGCACGTACCAGGAGACCAACTGAAATTAATAATTATCTTCTGGTATTTAGAGACGCATGGAAAAGGGTACCTGAAAAAAATAGAAGGAAGTGTTTCTTCAAACTCAGACAGGTGATTAGGGAGAAAAAAATTGTAGCGTCGAGTCCATAAATACCAGAAGATAATTATATCATGCATAATTATTAGACCGTTTCAAAAAAAAAGGATAATTTTTTTTTAGCTTTAAGCTACCTAAAACTATACTTTGACATGAAAAAATAACATGCGTGAAGAATGAGCCCTGTCCTCAAAGATTTATAGGTGACGCATCGGACTCTTTTCTTTCTGATTAAAAAATTTATTTCGAAGGAATTTGCGTTAAAATGATTGTAAATGCTATTACACGAAGTTTCAGGGCAATTTTGAAGTAACAAGATTTTTTTGAGATGTTACAGTGTGGTTTTAGGGGTACGAATTTTCATTAATATGAAATATTCTCGTTTCAAATAATGGATCATACTCCAAACATTTAATATATATGTATGACTTTGAGGTATGATCCATTATTCCAAACAAGAATATTTCATGTTAATGAAATCAGAAAGAAAAGAGTCGGATGCGTCACCTCTAAATCTACGAGGACAGGGCTCATTCTTCACGCATGTTATTTTTTCATGCCAAAGTATAGTTTTAGGTAGTTTAAAGCTAGAAAAAAATTATCGTGTTTTTTTTTTTTGGAACGGTCTAATAATTATATATAATCTTATGAAACTTTATCAGAAATGATCAAATTCTTTGGATTAAATTTAGAAAGTTCAGGAATTTTGTTAATTATTTAAAATGATGCTAAGTGTTGGAGAGTCCACAAGTTCTTTGCCTGTACATATCTAAAAAAAAGAGGAAAAACAATTTTAAAGTTAATTAAGTTAGAATATAGAATGCTCACCAATTTTATGAAACGTACCAAAAACTTTTGATCATTATGACTTGTGAATCCAAAGCTGTAGGGGGTATATGTAATATAATATTGAGCCTAAGGCCGAATAAATAACCTTCAATAAAAAATGATGAAAGTTTAAAGAGAGAAAAAAAATCTATATAACAATTTATTTACAGAAATCATCGCGCGCAATAATTTTACTTAACTTAAATGAAAAGACACTAATGGGATCTGTGAACGAAGCCTTGAGAATTGAATTCTATCAATTATTGCGAGAAGTCAGCGTCAAGTTCAAGTCCATCTGATCAGCACAAGCACTGGAAGTCGATTTGTGTCTAGTCGAGTCAAATTGAATCAGAGTCACACACACTTGTGTGCTGGGTCACGCGTAGAGTCAATTATGATCTGATGTCAATTTCTACGAGTCGGATGTAAATTCCAAATACAGTTTGGGCGTGACCAAAGCACAGAGTCACTAGGGTCAAATGTCAACATCTGCTCCGATAGGTCGAAATGCCATTAACCCAGTTAAAGATCCTATTCAAAATTAACTTTTGAATATTAATCATCCTCGTTATGTAGGTAATCGTTATGATCTAAAATAACCATTCTTACACAAACTTATGTGAATCAATTGCAGGAAAAAATAAACAAAATTCTAAAACATTCCGGGCCATTTATTTTACACAAATCAAAAAATAATATATCCTATAAAAATAATCACAATAATGTCAAGCCTCAAGTTTTTCGATACATTTCCTCTTTACCACCAAAACAATAATATTCCTGAAAATGAAAAGTATGAAATCCTATACCCCCCTAATTACTATTATTATGAATAATTAATTGATTTTGCATTATAACTAAACAAGCATCTCCCAGTTCACAAACTTCAAACGCTGCTTAGCTATAATAGGACATTTTTATCGGCTGTCATAGCGCTGAGCAAGGAACGGCGGCACGCTGAACAAGGAACGGCGGTACGCTGAACGAACAGTGAGAACGAAAGTAGATAGGGTGCAGTATGGATCCTATTTTATTGCCCCCCATAAAATGGCCCCCCGCTGAGAGGGGGGGGGGGGGGGGGGGGGGGGGGGGGGTCGACGCCATTTTTTTTTTTTTTTTTTTTTTTTTTTTTTTTTTAAACCTAGGTAAATCTGTGAATTCTAACCTAATTGAGGTTCAATGATTGAAAAGCTAGGAGAATCTTAACGATTTTAACCTAAGCTCTAATTCTATCTCTGCTCTCTTCGCTTCGGCAGTATGGGTCCGATCCATTGACCTGGTATATATATAGATATAGAGGCCTGTGCTTCGCTTTGCTTCGGCAGGATGGGTCCGTCTTCTTGACCGAGTATATATAGATATAGACCCATGGTTCTTTTTGCTTCGGCAGTATGGGTCCGTCGTTTCGAATATATATATATATATATATATTTCGGTTCAAACCTCGTTATGCTGCGGTGCTATACCTTTGTTTTATTACTAAGGGAGGCAGGTATAAAGGTTTCCGTCTTTTGGGAGTCGGGATTACGACGGGACAGTCTGCGGACTCTAAGGAGACAATGGCTATGATTCCTGAAAGAAGGACTCTTGTTTATGGTTTGAGCTCGTGTTTATTCAGGCAGACAAATTCATTTACACACATCACAGATTTAAATCTAGCTATAACGAGACACATAGCGCTAAGAGAATATCGTATATAATACATTCAAATTATCACTAGTGAACAGGAAATAGATATTCGAATCCTATCTTTTCAAAGCCCTGGTACACTCTAAAACAGTTTGGACCTCCTCGGCAAGTGCAGTAGTGAACAAGGCTTTCATCTCGAGCATTGTCAGTTTGAAATAGTTTTTCACGAAACTTGCTTTGATCACGTTCTTGATGATGTGTTGCGTCTCGTCAAATTTCCTTGACACCAGATCCGTGTACTGCTCGAATGGTGCGTCTAGGAGGTCCTGGGTGCTGGCTAGCGTGGCGAGTTCTTTAACCAACTCGTTTTTACACAGGTTCGTTGTAGTAGAGCGATTCGTGAGGTTGGTTAAATACTCAGAAATGCAGGGTGCAACACTAACAAGACCATCGAACGTCGTCTGCTGCATCACGATGAAGGGGGAAGCTGTTGATTTTGGCTTCTTAGGCAAGGGCTCGTGGTTCGGTGCCCGCGGGAGTTTGCGCCATAATCCCTCTGGTTCTGTCAGAATAATTGCTTTCAAACCGTAAGCAGTTGAAAACGATAGGGTTGATCCGTCCAGGTCCAGTGGTTCGTTCTTTGAGCCTTCCCCGCTGGCACACTCCGAAGATTCGAAGTATGCAGAAATCTTTTCAGTATTTCTTCTTAAATTCAGCCATGTCACCATGCGCAGAGTAACGCCGCTAGTACCAGTTCCATTAAACTGTACAACAGGCTCGAAGTTGTATTCACTGGTTAATTTATACCCGACCACCGCCGTTTTAGAGAAGGAGCTATTAAGGCCGTACACAGTTGACAGTAGTAGCAGCCTACGCTGTTTCAGATGTTTTCCGGTTACACCAGTGGTGTCGGTGGTATCGAGCACAGATTCGTTAGCAGACATGATTATTACACGTTACGTAGCTCACAAGTTCAGAGATGCTCGCTTCTCGAGGCTCGAGATGATTTTGGGTAAGGGATGAGAAAATAGGCTCCTATTTGAAGGCTTTCCACCTCCAGACACCGGTACGAGTCAGCCAGGTCGGAGGGTGGTGGTATTTTTTTTTTGTAGTTTTGTGCGTTAAAAGCCCAGTTGCGATGCACGTCCAGCTTTCTAGAAGAAGATTCTGTGACAAGTCCTATCCTGCACAAGTACCTCCATGGATCACTCGTCCCGATAATATCGTATCACTTACGGAAAACAACACTTTGAACCGCTCGTAAAATATGTACAGCGCAGAATAGCGAGAGCGGAGCGGCGTCCTTCTGAGGTAATAAAATGCAATTACTCTCTGAATATACCGTCTATTCGTGGGATTTCGAACCCGTGCTTAATCCCTACCGTACCGAGGAACAAACCGGGAAAGGTACAGTGACAAGTCCTGTCCTGTCGAAGTACCTCTCTGATAATTGAAAAAAAAAATGTTTTATACTGCTCCTAGACACTGTGTTGTACAGAACACTGTGGAGTGAGCGGCGCCATCCTAAGACAAAGAAATGCAATCAGTCTCTGAATAACCCAGGCCTGTTTATGGCTTTTTAAAAATTTCAACTGATTGAAAACAAGGGGTAGCGTACGTCTAACCTCCCCATCGCAGGGGGGGTAAGAAATTCACCGCTGAAGGAGAAGGTTTCGGGTTGCAGCTCTCAACGTGGCTAATGACCGTACATAGTGAAGACGTTATGTGTAAAAAAGGGGTCAGTTTATAACTATCCTGCAATGGGATGGCCAGGGTTTCATACCCTCGCTCTCGGTGCACAGGTAACAGCGCTGCTCGATGAAGCGTCGTATACCTGGGGATCGCTTTCACACAGTGAGTGTGTCACGGGGTAGCCGTGTACCCTCGCTCATGCGATACGGAGGTATTTTGCTGTATGAATAATAGCCAATATGCCTCCGGCTCGTGGCACTGAGGCGTACGATGCTTGCTAATTAACTCCCTCTCCCAGTGTTCAAAAGAAAATAGTTAGTAGTGGATTACCTACTAGACGATGTTAGTAACGATTGACACAATAGAGCGGGGGCTGAAAACAATTAAGGATAGCGGGGAGGTAAAAATCGTCGACCACCCACTCCCTTCAAGCACTTGAGGGATGTGGTGGTGGAACTGACCGATAGGCTGAATAAAGGGGGTTGTCAAATGCGAACTTGTACCATATCTGAAAACACCTCAGAGCCGAAAACTCCGTTCGTCGTTTGAAGAAAATTTTGAATTTTCACATCGTTTACACTTATTTTTACCAAGTAAAAAATGTCGCGAATTGTAGCCGGGATCAGGAGAGCTGCCTTGTCGGTGCTGCGGTACCTGATGAAGCAGCACTCGGCTCTTGTCAATAGGCGGATAGTGACGTTTTTGCGAGTTATTCCGCGTACAACATCCGTCGACGAATTACTGGCGATGTTTCGCGAAATAATAAGTGTGTATCGTGTGGAGGTGATAGCTGCGATTCACCGTGAGAATTGCGTGAAGAGCAACCTGGAGTGTATGCAGGTGCTACGGGCTCAGGTGCTATATTGGAACGCCGAGGAGGATCTGTTGATTCGGCCGTTCCTCCAAAGCGTCAGAGCTTTAGAGGAGAGTCGCTCCAGTGCCAGCGGTAAGTAAAAACAACTAGATGATTTTCATATCATTCTACAACATTGTGATAATCATATCCCATCCGGATCTGTTATTTCCAGAGCTAGTCATATTCCAGCAGGGGGCCGTTGATGACGAGATGCTTCTCGAAGCAGCCGAGGCGTATGAGCTCTCAGCGGTCTGCGGAGCTGTACAGTGTAACGGTGGTGGAGCCTCCCCCTGTGAGTAGCTGTTTCGCGCTAAAAATTCCTTGGCCGTATCTCTGAGCTGTGTATAATAAGAAATTTATAACATTGCAGCGAACGCTGAAATGGCTGCGAGCGATCGCGTAGTCAACGCGTCGATGACGCAAGCGGTATCGGGAGAGCGTGGCTCGCTACCCCGCTTAGCTTCACAGGGTGAAATCCTGCAGAGCGGCGAGGTAGTAAGCGAAACCATCGAGCGACTCTCCCAGGTATCAATAATCGAGGTGGATGTTTCACCGGTAGCAGAGCCGGAGAGCGAAACCGGGTATTCGCGAGCCCTGAATGCCGATGAAACCGTCTCGGTCGCGTCATCGAGGGCTTCCGTCGTCTTCAGCTCTGAAGAACGTGAGTGTTTCTCGTAATATTGTATATTGAGGTTATTATACACCTGTTTTTTTCTGATAAGGTCTATAAATGTTTCCTAACCTCTTATTTTTACGTTTCATTCCGCAACAGCGGAGGGGACTGTCTCAAGACCGGAGGATGCTCAGGTCTGGCCTAGCCTATCGCCCGCCGATCCCAGTGTCTTTAGTCAGCTGGTGTGTAAGTATTGCTTGTAATTCGAATAATAAGGCTACAGTCGCTCTCCCCTGATCTCCGCTGAAAATCTTTCTCAATCTTTTTTTTTCTATCAAATCAACGCGTAACAGCGGATCCGATAGAGAACTTTGCTGAGGAGTATCAAGTCTCCATGATCGCAAACAGCAGTTCGGATTTTTTGCGGGAAAGTCTTCCATCGGATTTTTTTTCGCTGGAAACAATAATAATATCGTCCCCGCCTGGCGAGCTTCCCTCAGGATTTCACGCGGCTTCCGAGGAGGAGTAGTTCTGATTGTATGCCTCCTTACCCTAGCGCATAGTTTAATATGTATCGATCCAGGGAGAAAAAAATAATATAATTTTTTTACTTAATTCCTACAGGTGCTCAACCGGTCGTGAGGGTTCGCTCGCCTAGCTGGCTATTCGGGCTAAATAACGGCGCCGGGTCCTCAGGGATGCAGACGGGAGGGGCTGGCCCTTCATGGATGAGGCGCGGTGCTCGTGCGGTCGATCTTCCTGCTGAGGAGGGACAACAGCCGGATGAGGAGAACATCGCTGACGACGATCCGGCAGAGGTGAATACTCCCCGGTTTGAAATCACTCGACGGGTAAATCGACGGTACCAGCGTTTTGGTTTAGGCGGCTGTCAGGTGACAGTAAGAATCGGTGTTCCACCAGAATCTGCGAACCCAATCGCCTGGTTAGAAGAGGCCTTTCGCGAGCTGTACAGATATTTCACCTCGCTCTGCACTCCGAATGACATCATGGGTATTAGCTTTAGCACGGAGGGTTTTACAAGGGGTTCTGCGGGGTTAAGCTTCCGACCGGCTCGCGATTTTCGCTTTGAGGATTTATGGGGTCTTGTATTCAGGGTTACTCAGAGCGCGAGTGAATTTGGAATTGATCAGCCGTTCACGGTGAACATAACAACTATTGCTGTACCAGCAGGTCAGGGGAAACGTTTAGCGCTGAACGGGGAGCAACTGGTCGGTAAACGTTCCATCCTGACTATAGGGAACAGCGATAATTTATGTTTACCGAGGGCGTTGTTCGTCGCCGGAGTGCATGCGAGGAGAGGATCTGTACGGGATGGGCCGTTACAGTCCGAGTGGAACAAGGCTAGGGCATCGGGGAAAAAATATCAAGGCGAGAAAGCTCGGGAACTAGTTATAGATGCGGGGGTCGTCATACCTGAGGAGGGCTGTGGTATCGAGGAAGTTGCACAGTTCCAGCAATATTTGGCACGACAAGGATACGCAATTCTAGTTTACGACAGCGAGACGATAGGTAAAGGCGGCCGGCCGCTTTTTAACGGGGAGGATATCGTACTGGGCATGGGCTACCGCGGTTTAGTACACAGGCTTAATATTCTCTATTATCCGCGACTTGGTCATTATGACACCATTTTAAATATGAGAGGAGCTGCTGCCTCTGATTTCTTTTGTCAACCGTGTAATGTAGGCTACGCTCACGGTAACGAGCATAGGTGTTCAAATAAATGTAACCGTTGTCTCTCGACTCCTGCATGTGACAGGGGAGGTGCAAAAGTCGAGTGCGGTGCTTGTAATCGCGATTTTTACGGAGCAGAGTGTTATAGGCGGCACGCTCTGCAGGGCTCGTTTAGCGGTAAACGAACGGTCTGTAGTACCCTACGGGTATGTGGAACCTGCGATATCTTTACGGATACCTCGAAGGGAAAGCATATTTGTGGGCGAACATACTGCAGGACCTGCCGCTCGAGCCAAGAAATTAATCACCGCTGTTACATGAGACCCGTAAAGCGGAACACAGGCGAGGCTCCTAATCATATTTTCATTTTTTACGACTTCGAGACACGACAGGACGAGACTGTAGACGGTGACGAGACGATAAATATACATGTGCCAAATTTGTGTATTGCGCAACGGACCTGTACACGTTGTATAGGCACGAGTATTCTCGATCCCTGCCTCGGGTGTGGCGAACAACGCGAATTTGTTTTTAGGGATGACCCGGTCCGTGAACTGGTAGAACTCGCTGATAGGAAGGTCGAAGGCTACCGAAAAGTTATTTGTATCGCGCATAACGCCAAAGGTTTTGACGCGCAGTTTATCCTCCGTTACCTAGTGGAGAAAGGCGGAGAGACACCGCAGGTAATACTGAACGGTAGTAAAATAGTTTTGCTAGAAACATCTAATATCCGTTTTCTAGATTCCCTTGCCTACATGCCGATGGCTTTAGCCGCGTTACCAAAGGCTTTCGGCTTACCCGAAGCCACGCAAAAGGGTGTATTTCCACACCTCTTTAATATACCGGCTAACCAGCGGTATGTAGGAGTATTACCTGCGGCTGAGTTTTACGCGCCGGACTCCATGACGGTAGAGGGTAGGGCCCGATTTTACGCGTGGTATGAAGCTGCCGTAAGGGAAGGCTACGTTTTTGATTTTTCTAGGGAAATCGTTGAGTACTGCCGGTCAGATGTCACGATTTTACGGTTAGCCTGCCTTGCTTTCAGAGATATATTTTTACGTACTGGCGATGTCTGCCCGTTCACGGAGAGCACCACTATCGCCTCCGCATGTTCCATGGTATTCCGGAAAAATTTCCTTCGCGATAACAGCATAGGGATTATTCCGCCCGCCGGGTACCGACTAGCTGATAAACAATCATCCAAGGCCATCCAGTGGTTAGTCTGGATGGAGCACGAGCTAGGGCAGGAGATTTTACACGCGGGTAGGGCTCGGGAGCAGCGTGTGCTAGGGCGTAGAGTAGACGGGTACTACGAGTCGCCGGATGGATCGCGCCACGTACTCGAATTCCATGGCTGTTATTGGCACGGCTGTCCCCGCTGTTATCGCGTCAATAGGGATAAGGAAATTGCTGGCGGGTTAAATATGGACAGGCGCCTTGAGGAGACTCAGGCAAAGACTCGCCGTATGCGTGCCCACGGTATCGTTGTGGACGAAATGTGGGAGTGCGAGTTTTCACGTTTGATGGATGCAAGGGTAGAAGTGCGGGCACACCTCGATCGTAACGGTTTTCTGCCGAGTGTGGAGAATGCTAAGCTGAATCCGCGTGATGCGTTCTACGGTGGTCGAACGGGTAACACGTCGAGGTTTCGCGAGGTAGACCCCAGACTCGGCGAGGAGATCCGCTATGTGGATGTGTGTTCGTTATACCCTTGTATCTGTAAAACCGGAAAATTCCCGAAGGGTCATCCAGTAGTATTAGTAGGTGAGGAGTGTAAGAATCTGACCGGGGCCAGTGGAGTAGATCTGTTTAGAGTCGAGGGTTTGATTAAATGTAAAGTACTGCCGCCCCGGAATCTTTATCATCCGGTATTACCTCTTCGTATGCACGGCAAACTAATGTTCCCTCTCTGTAGCTCATGTTGCCGAGACATGGAACAGGGTCCATGCCCTCACAACGACCCCCGTGAGAGGTGTCTGAGCGGGACATGGGTTTCAGACGAGGTGAAAAAGGCCGTAGCAATGGGATATAGGGTAGTATCGGTGTCGGAGATCTGGCAGTACGAGGTGACGGTGTTTGATCCCTCTACCCGGGAAGGTGGACATTTTTCCCAGTACATTGATACCTTTTTAAAAATAAAACAGGAGGCTAGCGGCTGGCCCGCTGGCTGTAGTAGTGAAGAGAGCCGGTCTCAGTATATCGAAGAGTACGCCCGGGTAGAGGGAATCATGCTAGATAAGGCTAAAATAGAAAAAAATCCAGGGCTGCGTTCTGTGTCGAAGCTATGCCTTAACTCCTTCTGGGGTAAGTTTGGCCAGCGAGACAACCTCTCAAAAACAAGTGTTGTCAAGACCAGAGAGGAGCTGCTAGGTCTGGTGACAAGCCCGTCAATTCTGCTGGAGGACCTAGTAGCCGTAAACGATGACGTTCTGTACGCTCGCTGGTCATACAAGGATGAGAGTGTGGAGGCCTCGAGTCTTGCGAGTGTAGTCATAGCTGCGTATACAACGGCACAGGCGCGGCTCAAGCTGTACAGTTATTTAGAGAAACTGGATCGTAGGGTGTTATATTATGACACAGATTCGGTCATTTACGTTCGGTCTGGTGCACCTGGGGGATACGAGCCGCCGGTTGGCAGTTTTCTGGGTGACCTGACCGATGAATTAGAACAATATGGCGAGGGGAGTTACATACGGGCTTTTGTATCCGGCGGAGCAAAGTTTTACGCGTTCATAGTAGTATGCCCGGATGGGAGGGAAACCGAGATCTGCAAGGTTAAAGGTATTACCCTCAACTACACCACACGCCTGAAAATAAATTTCAACGCTATAAAAGAAATGGTAGTTGAGGAGGGGGAAAGCATTAACCTCAAATATCGTGCGATCCGACGAACCGCAATGCATGATGTGGTGACTCGAGATCAAACAAAAACATGTCGCCCAGTTTTTGTCAAAAGACGTTGTTGCAGGAATAGTTTTGACACCCTCCCATACGGGCACACTGCAGACGCGTAACCAGCTCCGCCCCCCGGTCCGTATGTAATCCGAGGGAAACTAGCAAACAACACCCCCACATCCAGTTTCGATTTAAGTTAGCTTTTACGTTATTTTAGTTGTACAACTTTTGTAAATTTATCATGTGATTAGGTCTTTAAGCCATACCTCACACCCTATACCTGTGATAATACACGGAAAAAAATGTTTACTGGGATACAACAATAATTCTGGTCATATTAGCTAGAATGTTTTGCTAGTATGGCCACAGCCAGAAATATAGCTGCAATACCTATATACGATTGCCGTTTCAAAAATGTATTACTTGCAATGCCCTGTAACGAGGCAAAATAGAAGGCCTCGTATTTAACCATCTCCTCCTCAGACCGAAGTGACCACCTTATATTAAAAAAGAGCGCGTCAAAGCGAGAAGTCCCAGCTCAAGTGCCCAAGGTCCCTAATTTTAATTATAAGTTCGTGTACTAATGTTTTTCCCGTTCCCCCCTATCTTATATTCCCGTACCGTTCCGGCCCGACGACACCGAGGGAGATCATCCCTCAATCTCATCCGGCCTGGCGGGTCACCCGGCCTTCGAGTGATTAGCCAGGGAATAAAGAGTCAACGTATCCAGAGATATGCCTGGAAGAGCGCTGCATAACGAATCTATAACGTGGAGTAGCTTCCTCCTTCCCTCTACCTGTCTCGTACCGGCTTGGTCCACCGGTTCAAATGCAGAAATTCCGCCTTCCAGGATATCGAGAACATGACGAGCCATCTAACAAACCCCTGGCCAAAGCTCGAAGTGCCAAAAGGCCCTGCCAGGCCCGCGACACAACCCGGCAGAAGAAGAATACGCCTATTAATTTTATGCGTAGATCCTCCACCTCCCCCAAAATTGCATCTGCCTAGCGATAGAGCTAGAAACCTCACTTCTTGCTTGGACGTAGTATCGATAAGATATAGTATTGATTATTTTTCAATTATTTTACCGTAAATTCCCTTGTTTGAAGAAAACTGTATCGTTCGTAAAGTATTATTGAGAATTAACTTCTCTAACTTCAGTTAGTGTATTAGTGCCTTGATTAAGGTAAGATTCCAACTCTAGACGACCCTTCGATTGATATTAAATTGATTAAAAAGAAATTCGTTTCTGATTGCGTAGTTGTGACGCCGTTAATATATCATCGAATTGTCGTGCTTTAGTTTTGTTTAATCATTGATTATTGATTATATTATTGTTCATTGTGTTCCCTATGCCTTACTGATTGATTTTTCGAGAAAGTATCGTTATTCCTTATCGTGTCGTCATTAATTATCGTATCGTCATTTATTACCGTACCGTTATTTCTATGTCCTTTGTTAAATATTTTTTGTATCGATTCTCTTGTAAATGTAATTAATTGTTAATCTGAATCCCCCTAATTACTGTAAAATCTAGTCCCAGAAATAAGGATTTCCCACGTGGAAAAATTAGTTGCGTAGTAAAAATACGATAATTGATCTCGACGGCTTGTTGAGCCACGTGTTTCTGGAAGAATCGGTCTACAGGCTGTAGATACGATATTGTGATAATATCCCGATTAATTTACCCCCTTTCTCATTGAAAGTAGTCTTAAACCACTAGTAAAACCTTGAGCTGGTATAATTATCGTTATTTCGAATTAATAATTGTAATAAAGTCTAGCGTCCCTTTTGTTAACGTGTACTTCGTAGCCGCATGGCGTGCCTCGTGTAAAGTTGCCTTGGCCATCTTTGTACGAGCTTATTTGAATTTGATTCCGACGCCTTGCCCTTTTCCAGGGAATATTCTGTAATACCGACCCGACCAATTAATCATTAGAAGTCCACAAATTATTGATTCTGGACTTTTGATCCCGCTACGTTATCGACCCATTTATTGTGAACTAATATTATTCCGTGATTGATTTCTACCGTACCATAAGATATCGTTTCCTTCTTTTTGTATTATTTAATTGTTCTGACTTACCTATCCCCTTGTTCTATATTCCCTAATGTTCTGTATTACCCCCTGCCCTACTTTTATGTGTGTGACCTAGTCAGTCAGCTGTCTTTGATAGTATTCCCGTGTATCTTGTTTAATTTATATTCCGACCGACCTATGTGATCGGCTTTGACTGTTTAATTGTTTTACCTTATATTTTATTGTTCGTATTAATTGTTGTCATTTATTATTTTACTCCATTGGTTTCTTTGAGATTAAATCCATAAACCTGAAAATTATTTTTGTTTCTTATCTATATTATTTCGCCCCCATGTTCCCCTCACGCTGAGCTTACCGTGTATTATCGTATTACTTTTAGTTAATTATCTCGTCGCTATATTTGTATTTATTATATTTTATTTAATTCTTTAATAATATTCTTTCGAGTTTGATTTTAACGTCATTTCGTTACCGCGGTATCATTCAAGGTACCTGGCGCCCAACATATCGTAAACTCATCGGGAGTAAGCTAGTTTATAATTTTTAGGTAAATAGTAAATTCTCCGATGAGCCAACCGTGGCAAGAGTGCCTGGCTTTGTAGTCGTGGCCTGCCCGGCCTCAAACCCAGACCGTCGGCAGTGCACGTCACAGCCCATAATTTTCGATACCGTTACCATACGATCAGTCGTTTTGAAAATATTTTCTTCCAACTTCAGCAAGAAATCGCAACCAGAAATATATTGCTGTCCAACCATAGCAATTTTTTTCCGTGTAGAAGTAGAATAATCTAGTCTAGGTCATGAGTACTATTGGGTACCTGCTCTGTTAAATAAAAGTACTATTAGCAATAAGAAAATGAATGTATTCCAGAACTGTTCAACATTGTTTAGCTGTCGATAAATGTCACCTGAGCCACGTCCTTCTGGCTTACGGCGTATACACAGTATGCTAGATTCACGATAATTATGGCATTCGGAATAAAATAATTTATGAAGCAAAATGTTTTAATTCCACTTGGTCAACCCTCCACACATACACTCTGTCGGCTGGGGGTCGAGTCTGAATAAAAAACTATTATGAAATTAACCATTACCTCTGTACCTCTGTATACCTTTTATTATCACTTCCCTTGAAACACCTGTCAGCAGGTTACAGAAAATCGCCCCCTGAGTGAAAACAGAACTTGTTAGAACTATTTTATCTATAAATGAAATAAAATAAATAAAAATATATTTAAAAATGAAACGAGTCAAATAAATTTTAAAATATCGCTGATTTCAGTCAGTTGAATAGCCGCTGGGTTGTTACACGCGGTAGTTAGTTCTCCCATGGTCGGCCAGACGAGCAGTGTTCGGACGCAGTATTAAGTAGCCGTGTTCTTCACGTCTTCAAACGCGCGATATCAGCTAGTTTAAGCGCATAGTCCAGATGAGCAGCTCACACGCTGATTATCAGCTGATTACCGTCCGAAATGCTGAGTCACCGTGACCGCGCCCGCTATTAGCTAAAAGATGGCGCGCACCGCGCCGCCGGGCCCCCCACCGCGGGGATAAAAAATACCATTTGGGAAGTAGTTCCTTTTTCATCCTGATCTCAGCATAGTTGTCGACTCGCTCGCGTTGAAAGGTCGAAAACTTTGCATTCTATTCATATCGGGAAATGGATACCCGCTGGAATCACCCATTTTCCGCGATAATAGCCGGGCCCTCTGGCTGTGGAAAATCAGTTTTTGTGAAAAATTTCCTTCGACATATTGGGAATATGTGTGACACTCGCTTCAGTCGTATAATATGGTATTACGCAGAGCAGCAATCACTCCACGGCATTAAAAAAGGAGACACCGCACCGCTTAGCGACATCGAGTATCGAGAAGGCCTACCCCAAGAATCTGATTATGACTCAAACACGCTACCCAAGTTGCTTATAATAGATGATCTTATGCGAGAAGCCTCCAATAATATAATCGTTGATCTTTTCACCAAAGGCTGTCATCATAAGAATCTGAGTGTATTTTTCATCACGCAGAACTTGTTTCATCAGGGTCGCGGGCAGCGTGATATTTCTCTTAACGCGAATTATATTATATTCGTCAAGAATCCACGAGATCGCGCCCAGGTGCAACATTTAGCTCGTCAGGTATATCCTGAGGATCCACGTTTTGTTCAGGAGGCTTACCACGATGCGACAGCTCGTTTCCACGGTTATCTCTTACTTGATCTGAAACAAAGTACCCCCGAAACTGTCGCTATCGTAGTAATATATTTCCCGGGGACAAGCACCAGTTTGTATACATCCCAAGAAAGGATATAAAGTCACGCGCTCAGCAGGGGCTACCAGTCATTCGTTTGTAATGCCACGCGCCGGCCAAATTGACGCTAGGACGGACTCCGTCCAAAGTAGAGCTGGTTCCAGACGGAGTGCCGAGGCGCGTAGACGATTCGGAAGCTCCAACACTGAGACGCTGAAGGCATTGTGCTGCCTAAAGCCTCAGCAGAGGATAGCTCTACTACGCACGGCCGATAATTCGCTCGTGAAAAATATCTGTGAATGCGCTTTGAACACCGTGCGCGGTAACGTCATACTCAGTAGGCGAGAGAAGGCCCGACTTGCCAGACATAAGCAGCTTCTTCGTAAACTGTCCACTAACAAGGGTAGTTGGAAGAGCAAGAAAAAATTACTAGTTCAACGCGGAAGCGGATTTCTACCTATGCTGATAGCACCCATTCTTGGGACGCTTTTTGGTCAACTGTTTGGACAATAAATAAGGGTGTAAAATGGAGCATGCAAAGAAGATGGTTTCAATTCCCTCGGATACCATAGAACGGTTTCAACGCAATATTTCCTCATCGGGCGCAGCTTCGGAAGGCAGCAGTGCGAGTGATGAGAAAAGTACAACCTCACCCACCTCCAGGCTTGATAACGAAATGCGTAATATCCTGAACACTCCCGACCTGGATGACACGACGAGGTGGAAGCTTTATCAGCAGATTTTACAACGTTTTCTATATTTCGCCGAGGACTCAAGAAAACCGCTACGTCTAGATCTCCACTCCATCCCTGATAAACCTAATTCTACGGATGGGGCATCGGAGAAAGGAAATGAACTTTCTAGTGACAAGCAGCAGATGATAGCGAAAATTGCCTCGACAGTACCGAAAAAATACCAGTCAAAGGCGGAGCTTCTTCTAAAACATCTGGCCGAGTACCCTTTACGGATTTCATGGGATAGCCGAGGCGGTGTAACTATAGACAGCGTAGCCATCCCCGGGACAAATATCGTTGATCTAATTAACGACACTGTGCGTTCGAGAAAAAGTTTTCAGCCTCATGGTAGACATGCGTACGCACGCTTGCTTCATGGCATCAATGTTCCGCGAGAATATGTCGGAAATGATAATGTTTGGAGGAATGTTCAAGTGCCTTCACCCTCGACCGCAGTACTCTCTGCGACACGGAGCAGGACTAAAAGACTCCGAACCCCACACGGGCGAAGAAATACCGCGAGCAGCAGCAGCAGCGATTCCGTTAAGTCAGAAGACAATTCCTTCTCGCCTTCGAGATCTCGCGGAACATCGGAAACACCTGAGAAATCCACGCAGCAACCGACGAGCTGGTTAACATTTGGCCTACGAAAATGAAAGAGTTGGAACGGTTGTACTTCGACCCCTCCTGCCCATCAGGTTACGCGGGGGCCAGGAAGTTGAAAAAGGCAGCTCGGGGTGTAAACGACAGCACAATAGAAAAATGGCTAGGTACCCAGGACACCTATACCCTACATAAACCGGTACGTCGGAAATTCCCAAGACTGCGGTACAACGTGTCCAATATAGACGATCTTTGGGAAGCAGATTTGGTTGAACTTGGGTCTATAAAGGAACATAATGATGGCATCCGTTACTTGCTGGTAGTCATCGATGTCCTGAGCAAATTTGTATGGGTGGTTCCGTTGTATCGTAAAGCCACAGGAGACGTAGCTGCTGGTTTTAAACAGATATTAGGGCAATTCCACCTCAAATCGGCCGAGAAATGACCTCCTATTTTTTGAATCGCTTGAAACTTTTTCTACTTGAAATCGACGTCAAAAAAGTGGACCCGTATTTTTTCGTTGGTCCAAAAAATTTTTTTTACACTAGTTATAAATTATCGCATTTTACTGTAAAAGTGGCGCGCGGGCGGCTTTGAGAATTAATATCTCGGGTCCCCTTCACCTTAGAGAGATGTTCCAAAACGCGTTTGAAAGGCGATGAAAGACACTGTTTGATACAAATTTTCAACTTTTCAAAAAATATATTTTTGTGGTTTTTATAAGCAATCAAAATGTTTGTCGATTTTTTTCGCAATCTAAGGCCATTTTTAAAATTCTAAAAAAAATACGATCGCATTCCTCATTCAATTCTGAAGATGGCGAATTTTTTAAATTTATGGAGCGATTTTTCTAAGTATTTTTTTTACAATTATTTGTCCGGCGCTGCGTCAAGTTGCCGCGCCGCGCGCCTTGTGACTACCGCGTCGTACGGGGCTCGACCAATGGCGTGGCGCCCGGCTTTCCATACATGGAATGACACCGTAGTAGAAAGGCGCGCGGCGCGGCAACTTGACGCAGCGCCGGACAAATAATTGTAAAAAAAATACTTAGAAAAATCGCTCCATCAATTCCAAAAATTCGCCATCTTCAGAATTGAATGAGGAATGCGATCGTATTTTTTTTAGAATTTTAAAAATGGCCTTAGATTGCGAAAAAAATCGACAAACATTTTGATTGCATATAAAAACAACAAAACTATATTTTTTGAAAAGTTGAAAATTTTTATCAAAAAGTGTCTTTCATCGCCTTTGAAACGCGTTTTGGAACATCTCTCTACGGCAAAGGGGACCCGAGATATTAATTGTCAAAGCCGCCCGCGCGCCACTTTTACAGTCAAATGCGATAATTCATAACTAGCGTAAAAAAAAATTTTTGGACTAACAAAAAAATACGGGTCTATTATTTTGACGTAGAATCCACGTAAAAAAAATTTTAATCGATTCAAAAAATACGAGGTCAAAAAACACCCAAAATTGGCCGATTTGAGGTGGAATTGCCCATTATCGAACACGGATCGCCGTCCCGAGACCCTACAAAGCGACAAGGGTAAAGAGTTCGTGGGCGCGGCGTTTCAAAAACTACTAGCTGAAAATGATATACGTTTTCGCGTGACACGTAACCCCGACATAAAAGCAGCCGTAGTTGAACGATTTAATCGCACGTTGAAGGAGCGTATGTGGAGATACTTCACGCATAAAAATACCCACCGCTACATCGATGTTTTAGAAAAGCTCATCAGCTCGTATAATAACACCGTACACTCGAGCATCAAGATGGCACCCTCCGAGGTGACGCTCTATAACGCGGCAGAGGCACGAGCGAATATTCAACGTAGCCAGCCGTTACACAGAACCAGAAAACCAAAATACAAGACAGGGGATCTTGTGCGTATAAGTAAGACAAAAGGCACCTTCGCTAAAGGGTACGAGGCTAACTGGAGCGAAGAGTTGTTCAAGATTCGACGGGTTGTAACAGGTTCACCGGTAGTATACGAGATAGAGGACCTTTCGGGAGAAGAGATCGACGGTTATTTCTACGAACCCGAACTACAACGCGTGAGCAAGGACCTCGAAAGTACTACGTTTCAAATTGATAAAATCATACGCAGCAAGGGACGTGGTCCTAGTAAGAAACTTCTTGTCAGCTGGAAAGGTTATCCCGACAAGTTCAACAGTTGGATTTCCGCAGCTAGTATCCAGGAACTCGCTCCATGATGAGGTCTCAGTTCTACATAACCCTACCGAGTAATAGCTCGATGCAAATTTATCCGGATAACAAGACCTGCTGCTATATTACTCAACTACCACGCACGATCGAACTTCATGGCGAGTGGGAAGTTGCTATTGTCGAAATACAATACCCTTTAACATACCTGCCGACCAGGAAGGGGAGAGCGACCCCTCAGGTAGCCGAAGACGGGTATAGTGTAAACACTACCGGTAGTGGGGTTTCGAATCATATAGATAGAGGTGTAAACGCTGCCATGAACAGACCTGCGAATGGGGGTGAAATTTTCGAATCCGATGATACACCGATGATATTCATACCTGGGAAGGCCGTTAAAGAGGTACAAAAGATACCGTCACTCATGTTCGTCTACTGTGACATCATCGAACCACGCATCGTGGGAGACGTCTATGCTCCGCTTCTGCGTATACTACAGGTTAGACAAAGCTCCGATAACACTGGTACAGAGGTAAAAACGTTTTCACCGCCACACTATCTGCCTTTACTGCTTTCGAGTTTTCGGACGATCGAAATATCTATAAGAGATCACCAGGGTAAGCCTATACCATTTGATCACGGGACGTTGACAGTCACACTACACTTCAAGAAGATTCTCTAGATCACTGGATACACGTGGCGAGAATGTCGCACTACATTGAGCATTACGAGTCACAAATAGGCGGCGGAATCGATCGCGTTTTTGTCGGAGCAGCCAACCAACGGGGTCACGGTATCGGTAGTTTCCTAGGAGGGTTATTTCGTCGGGCTATTCCCATGTTGAAACGGGGTGCACGTGCGGTTGGTAGAGAGGTTTTACGCAGCGGTATGAATTTCGTCTCTGACCTGGATAACGACGTACCGTGGAAACAGGCATTTAAAACACGAGCCGCCGAGACAGGTCAGAACCTGAAGCGGAAGGCTCAGGAAGGGCTTGAAAAGGTTATGAGAGGTGAGGGTTATAAACTGAAGTATGGGCGAGCGTATGACCAGTCTAGTCTTGTTCGTGCACCGCGCCTCTCCGTAGCAAGTGCTTCGTCTAAATCTACTAAAACTCGTAAAACTGTCAAGAAAACTCAGAGAAGAAAAAAAAAGCCTGCCAAGACTCGTTCGAAGAAGAAGAAGACAAAAAGTACCAGAAAGACAGTCGCCAAAAGTAAAAAGAAAAAGTGCTGCAAGAAAAGAGCTGTTTCGGATATTTTCGGACCCTTGTAAAAAACGGTAGTATATACTCCTGCTAACCATATCCGTTGAAATGGCCTACCTACATGCTCATTCCTGCGAATGCTTGAAATCCGAACTAGACCTCTTTACCCTGCCACCTACTCAGACTTCTATCGAGGGCGGTCAATGGGTACAGTACAAACCCGTCTCCGCACTAGCTGATGACGCACCAATTGAATTCGTCGTTCCGGGTCAGGGCGACGAGTACATTGATCTCTCACACACGATGCTTAAGGTATGTGCTCGTGTACTTAATGTCGGAAAAGAAACAACAGCAGCAATAGTGGCCCCGGCGAACAATTTCCTGCATACACTCTTCAATCAGACCGATGTCTACTTCAATCAAAAATTGGTCTCCCCGAGTAACAATGCATACGCGTACAGAGCTTACATCGAAACCTTGTTAAACTATGGTGATGCAGCTAAAAAGTCGCATCTCACATCCGGATTATGGTATTCCGACTCTCCCGGATATTTTGAGGAGACTACCGGCAGTAACAATACGGGTTTCGCAAGCAGATGTGAATATTTCTCTGGAGCCACGCCCGTGGATATGCTTGGTCGTCTTCACTGCGATGTCTTCAATCAGGACAAATTTCTATTAAACGGTGTAGAGCTCAGATTGAGACTCGTCAGATCCCGGGACGCCTTTTGCTTGATAGAGGCTAAAAACGATCATAAGGTGGACATTATGGACGTGACCTTATTCGTACGACGTGTAAAAATCAGTCCAGGAATTCTGCTGGCGCATGCAAGAACCCTAGCTAAGACAACTGCAAAATACCCTATGACACGAGTGGAGGTCAAGACTATGACAATACATAGCGGTGTGCAGGCTGAAACCCTTGATAATGTTTTCCTTGGACAAATACCGAAGCGTATAATCATCGGATTTGTCGATAACAAAGCCTGTAACGGTGATAAAAAACTCAATCCGTTCAACTTCTCGGCCTTCGGACTCAACCATCTATCCTTGTATATTGAGGGTACCCAGATTCCATCCAAGCCTTTACAACCCGATTTCTCGAGTAAATTATTTGTGGATTCCTACAACACCCTGTTCACGGGTACCGGTATACACTTCCTCAACGAGGGAAACTCAATTGCGCGTCAGGACTATGCAAAGGGATACTGCCTCACTGCGTTCGATCTCACTCCCGACCTATCAGCAAGCGATAACGGCCACTGGAATCTCATCAAGCATGGCAGTGTTCGGATCGAGACACGCTTCGAGACGGCCCTGACCACGACCATAAATTGTATTGTGTATGCCGAATTCTCCAACGTAATCGAAATCGATTCGATGCGTCAAGTTATTACGGACTTTGGTAACTAGCTGCGAGGTACAGCTAGTCGAAGTACGGGATACCTGTCGGGACCTGCACGTCATAATCCTGCACTTGGGACAACTCCTCTTGGTAAGCGGTCGGACCCTGCCATAGAACTTGCTGAATCCTGTTCATCCCTTCCTTCGACTAAATGTGAAGAGGGGAGGTTGTAACTGCAAGACAGGATAGTCTAAATACTTCGCTCAGTCTCGTCTTCGTCTCAGTTCACCGACAGTGGTCCGCACCCTCAAGAGTAAAACGCGCTCAGTTCTTCAAGTCAGCATGAACTATATCATCGATATACAAGGCTTCTGCGGGGAGAGTGGTAACTTCATGCCAAAAGAAGTTGCCGTTGTCGCCTACGAGACAGAGGCTATAGCCCACTGGCTTATCGCGCCGCCGTTCTCCATCTCTGAGCTCTCTTCATCAAAACGAACGCAGAACAACTGGCTGACAAGTAATCACCACGGGATAGAATGGTTCGAGGGCGAAGTCTCGCATAAACATCTGCATGCGAATCTACGTGCGATCACGCTCACGGCAAAGAACATCTTCTGTCGCGGCGTACAAAAGGCCAAATTTCTTCAAGAAGTGATGTCACGTGAAATCGTCAACCTGGAACGTGGTGAGTGCGAGTGCCCGGCGTTCAAAGACATGTCATCGGATAAATCGTGCATCCTCCACATTGGTGAACGAAGGAATTTCAACTGTGCATTGCGTAACGCTATGAGATTGAAGAATTGGCTACAATCTCGTGGGCGATCCGAAAAGGTGCTGTCCTCGATTCCTTTTCGTACTATGGTGTTAAACTCGCTCGAGCAGCCTGAGAGTAACGATGGTGGAGATAATCCTCTCGAGCAGGGTGAGGATGAGTGTGGCCCCGGACCCATGGGAGTAGAGGAGATGACCGCACGCATGAGGACTGCCTGCCGAAGTGCATGACTAACAATCTCGCAACTGTTTGAGCGTATCTCTCAGTGACTTCACAACCAGCGAAGAGGATGGATAGTTTCCAAATACTCGATGTCTTAGAGTTGGTACCTGCTCGGACCAAGGGCGTTTTCCCAGCTGATCAGATACCTCTGCGATGGTCGTACCCCACCGCTATCGTGGCAAATACAGATGTCCATACGCAACCCGGAACACACTGGGTAGCTTTCCACGTCACAGCAGCCGGAGAAGGTATCTATTTCGACAGTTTTGGACTGCCTCCTATCATACCGCATCACATCCGCGCTCTACGCCGGAACTGCATTTCCTATCGTTGGAATGTAAAACAACTGCAAAGCTCCTCTTCCCTGGTATGCGGACAGTTCTGCGTCATGTTCCTATATTATATGACACATGGTTTCACTTTGAAACAGTTTACAAGTATTTTCACTATGAATTTAGAGGAGAACGATAAGCTAGTCAGCTCATTTTACAGACGTTTAACACAGAATAAGTTAAAACGTAAAATACGTGATAGTTTCGGTACCGTAAGCTGTATTCAATGCTGTTGTCGTAAAAGATAACCTAATTGTTTGAAATATAAGTAATTCTTTTTTTTCTATAACCATTAGAAATAAGTAACTCCTGATCTCCCATAATAATATTATTTCATGTTATACGAAACTCAACTAGTAATAAGTCTTCTTATACTTAGTTTTAAATCTGTAGTGTACGAGTATTAATTTAGCTAAATGAATAAACACGAGCTCAAACCATAATCAGTTGTACACCTTTCACAACCCTAGACTAATCTTCCTCGCCTTTATTCATAATTCTCGTAGGGAAAGGACCTAGGTTAGATATATCTATATATAGGGACCCATACTGCAGAAGCGACGGAACGAAGGACAGGTATATCTATATACATTTCGGACCCATACTGCAGAAGCCTCGGAGCCATGGTCAGGTATATCTATATACATTTCGGACCCATACTGCAGAAGCCTCGGAGCCATGGCCAGGTATATCTATATATATTTCGGACCCATACTGCAGAAGCGAAGAGAACAGAGATAGAATTAGAACTTAAGGTAAAATCGTTAAGATTCACCTAGGTTTTCAATCATTGAACCTCAATTAGGTTAGAATCCACAGATTTACCTAGGTTTAAAAAAAAAAAAAAAAAAAAAATGGCGTCGACCCCCCCCCCCCCCCCCTCTCAACGGGGGGCCATTTTATGGGGGGCAATAAAATAGGATCCATACTGCACCCTATCTACTACTAACGAAGGTTGGCAACAGCCCGTTCGTGACGTCAGAGCGTACGCGTAGCGTCGATCGTCGACGCGCTGGTACCCCATTGTAGACTCACCATGAACGGCTCGAGGCTTCTAGGGTTTCTAGGGTGATCCACGGGTGCAAGACTAGTAATCAGATGGATCCTACCTTACGGTACGGCGCTCTAGCGTGGCTCGGTTACGACGGTCTCGATCACGCGACGACGGAGGTCCGAGTACAGGCACGGGTCGTAGGTTGTCCGGTAGTCCAAGCTGTGTAGTCGAGGTCCAGTGGATGCAGGGGTTTCACTCACTCACTTAAAAACTACGCTCACTTTCTCTCTCTCGCCAATATGTAACTTTTTGGGAATTTGAATATTTGATAATTCCCGGGAAAAGTTGATTTAATTTATGAACTCCAAATCTTTCTAATTTTTAAACGGTAGGTACGTTCTCTTTCCCTATATCTGAACTTGTGTCGTATATCACACCATCTGACATGAATCGCTATGCAGTTCGTGATGCAGTTCGCAATGCAGTTCGTGAGATACTATCAACCAAAGTCAGCCTTTTCGTTTTTACAGACTCGAATTATCCTTACGGATAATTGTCGCTGCCTTCAGACTCGGGTACAAAATATTTACATACGGACACGGATCGCTGTTAGAGCTCGACCAGTGCCGTGTATAAATTTCTGTACCAGAGCTGTCTCTAGTTCTGGTTTTGAATATGGATCTAGGATGTTAGGTGTCTCTCTTTTTTTTTACTTTTACAACACAAAGAATTAGAATCGAAAATTTGTGCAAATTTATATTAATTTCAATTTAAACCTTTTAAATTCCCCCTTTTTTTTTTACAAGTGATTTTTTTTCTATGACAGCTCGCGAGAAAAAATGATTATATAGACACACATATGATCATATATAACCATATATTTGTATATATAATCGCATACAATGTTCAAATAGAATCATATATCATTATATACAATTATATACCGGTATATATGATCATATATAATGCTATATCCAAATGTATATGGTGTCCCATATGCCCATATATGAACATATGAGGTAGCAAATGCACTATATCTAATCAGTTATGACCAGATATAATCATTTTTATTCGTGTACGACGCTCAGATACAATCATATACAAATATATGTGACCAATTATATTCAGATACAGTACTATATATCATCATATATAGTTATATACAGTTATATGTGACAATGTATAGTATTGTATCTGAATATATCTGGATTTCTATATGGTCATATATAAACATATAAGGTTCAAGATTAACTCTATAAAATCGCTGATATAACTTCAGATAGAATTACATATAATTATATATGCAGTTATGTTTCATGGTATATGATGTGTCTGGATAATGGGTCCAATAGATTTAAATCGATTTTTCCCCGCAGACTATAAACTTTAATGAAATTGAATTTGCTTAATTCTCACCCTCTCATTACTGCAATTAAAAACGAAGAGATTTATGTACCAGTCACGGAGTCTCATTATAACTGCAGCTTTCAGAACGATTTTACGAACAAGAAACATATGGGATAAATATTCACCCCGGTTTGTAGTTTCAAGGTAGAAAAAATGGGTTTGTAGTTCTGGGGTTAAAGTATTTTATACGCATATGAATGTATATTATCAAAATCAGTGATTACATATATTTTACACATGGTATAAGGCATTTTATTTCGACTTAACACTATACATGCCATTTTATGTATATGAGTCAGTCCACGTCAAGCGGGACACCTTTTTGACCTCATGGTCTTGAAAATCGTCGTCATTTTTTTTACATATTCTCTGGGTAAAATGAATGCATGAAACATTTTTTTTTTTTTTTTTAACTCGAAGGGCTTAGAAGATACAAGGGGTTGAATTTTCGAAAAGAACACAAAAAATCGGAATCGCGCTCTTCTTTAAATGTTAATATCTCCGGTTCCCTTTGTCGTACAGACCTCGTAGAAAACTCATTTTAAAGCTCTTGAATTGCACTTTCATGTTATGAATTTTTTATTCATGTAATAAACAATTTTCTATTTGTTATTAACAATTATACTTTTCAAACGCGATTTTCGAGGTGACTACCACCTTTGAAAATTCTGAAAAAAATACGAGCGTGTTCCTTGACTCATTCTCTACAAAATCTGTAAGTTTTAAAATGGAACTCCGATGGAAACTATATTTAAAAAGCGATCGATTCATGCAGGACGTCGCGCACGGCCGGGTACGCGAGTGCGCCGAGACCGAGGCTTGTTCGCTTTGCATGCAAGGAATACAGGGGGGGCTGTTATACGTTCAAATTCATCAGTCCATTAATTCACGAAATTATTAACTATTTATTTCATTTCATACTGAATATTCAAATTAAAACAACAAAAATACAAATATAGAAATAAAACGCTTCACTAAAATCTTAAAACATATCACAAATTCGAAACTGAAGCTCCTAGTCATCGAAAATAAGTGGTAAATATAACGTACTTTTTGAGTCCATCAAATAGAATACATCACAGTGTTATTTAATCAATTACGTACTAAATTAACAAACTGAAAAATATTTAATCTAAACTCTGATACTATATACATTCAAATAAAATCTTAAAGTAAACGGCGAGTTTAAATTTATATATTAATGGTTCAATTACTTGGAAACCAATGCTTCTACTGACTTCTGTGCATACGAATATCTTTCAGCAACAATTTTTTTTTTTTTGAAATAGGCTTCATGCAATGGAATGTCAATGTTCCACGGACTAACTTCGCTTTTTCAAATCGAGATTGTAATGCAACAGCTTCTTTTTTGTACTCATCATTTGTGAAGAAATCGACGTAGATATTTTTAATATTCTGATTATTCTTAGCCCAGGAAAAAAATTTTTGGGGACTATTTATTGCATTACGCGGAATTAGTTTCTCACCTGAGTTCGATTCCAAGTATGTAACGACGCGCGAACAGGGTCTTGCCGCCCCAACGCTCGTGTACCCGGACGTGCGCGACGTCCCGCATGAATCAACCGCTTGGAAATATAGTTTCCATCGGAGTTCCATTTTTAAACTTACAGATTTCGTAGAGAATAAATCAAGAAACACGCTCGTATTTTTTTCAGAATTTTCGAAGGTGGTAGTCATCTCGAAAATCGCGTTTGAAAAGTATAATTGTTGATAACAAATAGAAAATTGTTTATTACATGAATTAAAAATTCATAACATGAAAGTGCGATTCAAGAGCTTCAAAATGAGTTTTTGACGATGTGTGTACGACAAAGGGAACCGGAGATATTAACGTTTAAAGAAGAGCGCGATCCCGAATTTTGGTGTTTTTTTCGAAAATTCAACCCCTTGCAGCTGCTAAGCCCTTTGAGTAAAAAAAAAAAAAAAAAATGTTTCATTTGTTTATTTCACCCAGAGAATGTGTAAAAAAAATTAAAAAAGAATCCGAAACATCGACGAATATTTTTGGCCAAATCCGTCCCGCTTGACGTGGATTGACTCATATATATATGGGGAATTCCATACGAAACCGACCAATTCGTAACCCCGACCATTTTTGATTTTGTTGAAATTTTTCTATTTTTTTGTACCTACCGAAAGCAGCTTTCCGGAATTTTTTCAGTTTTTTGTCTCAACCCATCCAAACACAATGAATTTTTCAAAACTTATAAACTTGGACCATTTTGATTTTATTGAAAAAAATCACCAATTTTCAAGAGACACTTTTACAAGTACTGACCAATTCGTAGCTTGTGATATCCATAACTTCTATTTTTTTCTATTTTTTACCGTGTGTGAACCAAGGAATCGTGTTTCTTCCTTGAAATAATAACGCAAGTAGTGATTTGATCCCAAATTATTCTTCTTCATTTTATTAAAGTAGTTTGTACACATTTACATTTTTCCGTGAATATTATGACGTTTTCGGTTCGCTACACCGGGCTTCACTCAGTGTACCTAGCCGAACATTCCCGATCAGCTAAAAAATTTCCAGATAATTGCCGAATCTCCGAATTTTATTTTAAAAAAATAGCGCGCCTCTTGTCTTCTGCGTACCGTACAGCGCAGCATAATAAAATTCGGAGCTTCTTATCAAAAAATTTCACAGCTGATCGAAATCTTCGGCTACACCGAGTGTAGCCCGGTGTAGCGAACCGAAAACGTCATAATATTTATGAAAAAATTTGAATATGTACGAACTACTTCAATAAAATGAAAAAGAACAATTCGGAATCAAATGACTACTTGCGTTATTATTTCAAGGAAAAAACACAATTCCTTGGTTCACACACGGTAAAAAATAGAAAAAAATAGAAGTTATGGATATCACAAGCTACGAATTGGTCAGTACTTGTAAAAATGTCTCTTGAAAATTGGTGTTTTTTTTTCAATAAAATCAAAATGGTCCAAGTTTATAAGTTTTGAAAAATTCATTGTGTTTGGATGGGTTGAGACAAAAAACTAAAAAAATTCCGGAAGACTGCTATCGGTAGGTACAAAAAAAAGAAAATTTTGAACAAAATCAGAAATGGTCGGGGTTACGAATTGGTCGGTTTCGTATGGAATTCCCCATATTTATACTAGTAACCATCATAATAAATATCAAACTGTATTAATAAATCAAATAAAGTTCCTAACTATCAATAAAACTCAAAGGTGAAAATATTTTTTGAATGTACGATGCATTCAAAAGCGACGGGTTGGCTCATATATAACTATATATGAATATCCCCATATATTATAATATATACCCATACATAGTGATATCTAATAAGATAAGCCCACATACAATGACCTGAGCATATAAGCGCATATATAATGATATCAGATTATATACAAGTCGATATATAATAATATATCATTTTATATACTGATATATAATTATATATGTCCCGATCGGGCCAATTTTCGGATACAATTATATATGGTTGATTGTATCAAGATTCGCGGCAGCGAATCGCCGCCAAGTACCCGTAGGCAGGCGAGCGCTAGCCGGGACTCTATTTTCTCGGGGGAACTCTTTATACCTGTAAGCAGGAGGTCATAACTTCGGAACGCGTGAATATTTTTCGATCAAATTCACAGAACAGATATTCCCCCACCACACGACTTCGCTGTATAAATTTGATCGGAATCGGTACACTGGTCTCTGATATATCGGTCACGAAAGTTGATGAAAAAGCATCTTCTTCTTCTTCCACTTCTTCCTGGTCATCAGATTTTCGCTAGACGCTTGCTTGTCCTCACGTTTCTGAACGAACGGTGAAACGGATCGACTTGATCTTTGAAACGTGGGTACAAGCCATCGAAATCTCGCCCCCTATTGATTTTGGCATAAATCTGAATCCGCACTCGGTCGATATGTGATAATGAAGTTACTAAGTGAGCCACAGAGGGACGACGAAATCAAAATGGCTGTCGGATGGCTGACGGATCGCGGAATCGCGGTATTGACAGTTGAAATATTCATAATTTATATATAATCATATTATATAGTTATATATTCATATTATATAAGTATATAAAATGTTATCGGTCAAGCTAATGGTTTTATTTCAGTAAATCAGTGAAACAGTGAATCAGTGAACAATGATCAGAGTGAAAAGTGCGCCGACCGTGGTTTCACGCCGATGACCGTTATTATTTAATAAATCTGCATGATGGCCTGTTGTAAGTGCACGGAACAGATCCTCTAAGCTGGGTTCAAATATTTAGATAAAGAATAAATCAACGATCCTGGCAAAATATTATTTTACTTCAATCCGGAACAAGTGAAAATAAGGTTACGATGACTTACATTAAACGGTATGTACGGACATTGATTTTCACTAGATTTTACATATAATAATACTAGATGAATAGACCAACCTCAACTTCTTTATTTCCACTAAATTTCCACAGTCATCTGGACCATTCCTATACTATTATCAATCCATTGGAATAGACGAATATAACACTCCGACAAAACGACGTCCCAAAAACAAAGGCTGCAATTACCAATCCGTTGGAATAGACGAAGATAACATTTCGGCGAAACATCGTCCCAAAACAAAGGTAGCCGACAGCTCATAGCTCCAATGTAATAACAATGTTAGGAAAATTAGTAGCGATGTGAAACCTCTCATTTAATCCTTTGTCATTTTCTATGTTTCACAGTCACCTGGACTTTTCCTATCCTATCATCGATCCATTGGAATAGTTGAATATAATGCTTTGACGAAACGACGTCCCAAAAAAAAGGTTGCGATTACCAATCAGTTGAAATAGACGAAGATAACATGTCGGCGAAACATCGTCCCAGAACGAAGGTAGCCTACAACTAATAGCTCCAACGTAATAACAATATTAGGAAAATTAGTAGCGATACGAAACCTCTCGGTGAATCCTTTGTCCTTTTCTATGTTTCACAGTCACCTGGACTTTTCCTATCCTATCATCGATCCATTGGAATAGTTGAATATAATGCTTTGAAAAAACGAAGTCCCAAAAAAAAGGTTCCGATTACCAATCCGTTGAAATAGACAAAGATAACATTTCAGCGTAACATCGTCCCAAAACAAAGGTATTCTACAACTCATAGCTCCAACGTAATAACAATGTTAGGAAAATTAGTAGTAATACCAAACCTCTCATTTAATCCTTTGTCATTTTCTATGTTTCACAGTCACTTGGCCTTTTCCTATCCTATCATCGATCCATTGGAATAGTCGGAGATAATGCTTTGACAAAACGACGTCCCAAAAAAAAGGTTGTGATTACCAATCAGTTGAAATAGATGAAGATAACATGTCGGCGAAACATCGTCCCAGAACGAAGGTAGCCTACAACTCATAGCTCCAACGTAATAACAATATTAGGAAAATTAGTAGCGATACGAAACCTCTCATTTAATCCTTTGTCATTTTCTATGTTTCGAAGTCACCTGGCCCTTTCCTATCTATCGTCAATCCATTGGAATAGTCGAAGATAACGCTTTGGATAGTCGAAGGTTCCGATTATCACTCCGTTGAGATAGACGAACATAAAACTTCGGCGAAACAGCGTCCCAAGACAAAGGTAGCCCATAGCCCATGGCTCCAAAATGATAACAATGCTAGGAAAATTAGTACTAACATACTAAAATCTCTCCTTCAATTCTTTGTTATTTTATATCTTTTACAGTCACCTGGACCATTCCTATCCTATTATTAATCCATCGGAACAGATGAGCATAACATTTCGGCAAGACGATGTCCTATTACAGAAGTAGCCCACAGCTGCTCCAAAGTCATAACAGTCTACGTATCTTCTTCAAATGAACCAACTTCTACTCGCCGACCAACCACTAACTTCACCTACCTATACATCAGCACCGCAAACTGATTTCCAAACACACTATTATATTTGGAATTGCCGATCATTAAAAGTGTTATAATAGTGCAATACGATACAAGTACGCACACACATGTCGTATACTATTTTTTTCAACTCAGTGTGCGAAATTCTTGACCTGTGAAACACTCTAGAAAATGTGGAAGTACAGTATATATATTGCGATATAAGTGCGAGAGGCAGGGTGTGGACAGGGTCCAGGAGCAGAGCCCCTGGTAGGGGTGCAGGAGGCGAAGCCCCCGCTGGGAGGTTGGAGGGGAAACGCACCCACCCCCATTAAAAACCAAATACTTTCAAGAACGATTTTCAATAGCATAAAAATTCATTTGTCTTCGAAACTGAAGAAATGAGGAAATCAGAGACAAAAAAAAATCATTTTTTAGGCTTCTATATATCCCTTTTCGTAGTCTATCGATGGAAACGCAAGTTACAGATCCAAGTTATATAAGAAAAGCAAGGCTTATTTGATTTTGATAGAATTACATTATTTTTCACATGAATTTTATTATTCATAAATAGGATGTAATCTTGATTTGACATATTGGTAACGCGATTATTCAATCAGTCATATGTATGTCAACACAACTTGACTCAAAATTGAGAAAGTTGAATAGCAAAAGATTATTTTAGAAATTATTATTTTTAAACGAAGAGAACTTAATTATTTTCACATATGGAAGGATGTGAATCGGGCACTTCGCACATTACTAATATGGCATGAGGAATCGAGTTTCGCACACTGAGTTGAAATTTTTTTTTCTGACGAGTGTGAATTGGCAACACGAGCCAAAGGCGAGTGTGCAATCACACAAAATCAGAAAAAGGTTTTCAGTCGAGTATTGTACAAGATTTGACTTTATGAGGAGTGAAAATGTATTAAGATCTATGAAATGAGTTGGAGCATTTGATATCTTTAAAAATCTGGTTAAATCGTTTGATACCTTGAAATATGCTATCCATTAGATTATTGGTGGAATGACATTAATTCTTTGAAATCATTTGAAATTATGTAGCACCTTTCGAATTTCCAGAAAATTAGCTGTAGTATCCAACCATCTAAGCAATTTGTAACGGGTTTCCCCTGGGTTCGGGTAACCAAGGAAGATAAGCCGAATACAAACCGGGGGCCAACGGGTAGGTAGGGGATGCTGTTGGGCGCCAGACTTCCTCAGAAGTCCTCTCTCTCTCTCTCTGGGACCCTCCGACTAGCTACCACGATAGAGGGATTTCGTAGGGGCGAGGAATAAAGACACCAGTTGTTTGATTGAAAATACGTATTTATTTAGAAAAAGAAAAAAAAGAAAAGGTGGCGAATTTAGGACCACGCCCGCTACCTGGCGTATGTAAAATTAGGAAAATAATATCTTGACTCTACTCTACTATAAATTACGTTATTAAATAAATTATCACAAGAAAAAGCAAAATGAAAACTGACTAGACTAAAATATATAATACCAAAAAAAAAACTATAAACTAGTAGTTGCACTACCGTGCTCTTGAGAGGGACGGTAGGGAGGACCAAGTCTACTCGACCTACGGTCTACCTCTCTCGCTCTGGCTACGGGACAGTCAGCTGTCACCGTAGCGAGAGTGCGTGCCTCTCTCGACGTCTCTCGCTATACTGGCGCGGCGCGCGGTATAGCGGCGGCGGAGAAGTGGAGGGGCAGGCAGCGGTTCAGGAGAAGCGACAGAGCTCTGACACGCCGCAGCTGAGTGCGAGGCGTGACGTCAGCCGCTCTGTGGCCAATATGGCGTCGAACTGAATTCGGTCGCGATCGGCGCAGCGGTGACCAATCTTGGCACGGCTACGCGCAACGAAAACAGGCGTACCGGTGTGCTGTATTTTTGAATCCAACGGTTCGCGGGGAACGGTTGGGATTCAGACACGCGGTTTCGAGGCCTAGGGAATAATACGGGGTGCGGGTTGTACTATAGGGAGTATCGACTAGAGATCGGATTGATCCTACCTGGAGGTGACGGTCTCGCTGCCTCGGTTACGACGGTATTATTTCTTAAGACGGTCGGAGAGCCGGGTGGATGCAGGGGTCGTCAAAATCCAAAGCAGTAGTTTATGTCCAAAAATCCAAATCGATAGTCCCAAAAGCACGCCGGGTCGATATCCACTCCAAAATCACTCTCACTCTCTTCAAAACTCACTCCGCAACTCTCTCCTCTCACTCTAAACTCTCTCTCTCTCTCTCTCTCGCCTTCCAATATTAACTTTTTCAAAACTCTTAAAACGCACGAGGCTACTCGAAGTTTTCCAAAGATGGAAGTGATTTCTCTTCCGTATTTAGTACCAACCGGCATCACCCGGCCTGCGGGCGCTGGCGGCGACCGCGTCGCCATAAGCGAGGGTCTGCGGCCAATCGGCTCCGCAGGGAAGTCGGGCGGCGCGATTTAAATCGGGCGGCCGGACTTCGGCACGACCGTAGTCCGGTTTAGCGGAGGTCTAAACGTTGCCACGTTACAACACCCCTCGGCCAAACGGAACGTACGGGTGCACTCGGACGCTTCCGCAACCTCCGCGTCAACCGGCCTCATTACACTTAATCTATCAGTCTGTCCACCCGGACGGTGTTGAGGCGGGTGAGCGGGTGCGGGGTCTCGAGGGGGGGGGGGGCTTACATGAAGCGCTCGAGCACCTCCACAATCGCCGCTACGAGAGCGGGATTGGGCGTGCGAGCCGCTCCGGCGCGTCGACCGCGGCGAGTGCGACGCGGCTGCGATGCCGGGGCATCCACAGCGGCGGTCGGCTCGGTGGCGGGAGCTGGCCTGGGTGAGGGCCCGGCCGCAGCCGGGGCCTCTCCTCGACGATGCGCGGGGCAGGTGAGGGTGGTATACCCTCGCCACCCGCACTCCGCGCAGTGCTCGTGTATCGGGCCCGGGCAGTTGGCGGATCGGTGACCCGGCTGGTCACAAGACCAGCACAAGGTGCTACTCAGGCGCGGCGGCCGGGTAGCACGGGTCACCGCAGCCGTGGCCGGGGCCGATCGAGCGGGAGGGGCGGTCGTGACCGTCGGGGCTTGCGAGGTGCGGACGGGCGGCGGTGCCGAAGCAGGCGGCCGGTATGGCAGGCCTCGTCCCCGGGTCGACGGCCGTGGATAGGGCCGGTCCATTAGGCCGGCCAGGCGAGCTGGCGGGCGGCTTGGGCCCGGGCTATCGTGGGAAGGAGGGAGGGCACGGCCGAAGCGTTGCTCCGGCTCGTTTCCCCTCGGGAGGCGTGCGGCACGCCGTTGCGGGGGCCCCGGGAGCGAGTCGAGCGAGCTCGACAAGCTCTGGTCCGTCGGGCTCCCCGGCCGGGTTGTGCGGCGGCTGCGCGGCCGGTTACGGCGGCGCTTTTGCGGCCCTTGGCCGGAGGTGGTAGGGACGGGGGGTAGGGGAGGAGGCCCCAGCGCTCGTTGAGGGCTGGGGGTCGAGGATGGGATCGGGGGGGTTTGGCGGCTGGTGCTGGGTAGCACCGCGGCCTCTGGGGTCACCACCTCGGGCCCTTGGTGGGCGGCCTCTGCCTCTCCGGACCCCTCCGGCAGCTGGGGGGTCGGGTTCGGCCTCTCCTGGTCCATCGGCTCCGGCGGCGGTGGCGGCGGGGGTAGCACCAGGAGGCTTAGGACGGCCATCTCCTCGTCCAGGTCGGCCGGAGTCCCGCTGCGGAGGATTGTCTCTGCGGTCCGCGGGGCTGGCTGGCCTGGCGAGTCCCTCCCGACTGCCTGCAGGCGGCCATCCATCGAGATGGCCCGACGGCCTCGTAGGCTCCCTCTCATCGTCTCTCTGCGGAATATCTGGTATTAGTACAGGGTTTATCGGCAGAGGGGGGTCGGGAGGATCGGAGGAGGGAGGAGGGGGGTTCTCTAATGGCCGCGCGTCTGCGGGGATTTCAGACAGGTCGGCAGTGGCCTGACGGTACGGTTTCAGGTCCTTCACGTGGACCTTACCCGCTGACTTACCGTCCAGCTCCGTCAGGCTGTATACCGTCGGACTCCTCCGACGTTTTACGACATACGGACCGTTGAATTTCGCCGAGAGCTTCGAGGCGATGTAGTTAGCAGCGGAAGACAGCACTCGTTGACGGCGTAGAACCAAGTCACCCGGTTGGGACTCGGGATCCCGACGACCGCGGTTATAATACCGCGCCTGTCGTGCGTTGGCATCCTCCAAGTTCTGGGTGACTAGATCTCTCAGCGCGTCAAGTCTTCGTACGCGGCTTTCCCACTCCTCTGGGGTTTGCAGGTGGATCACCGGCGGGCCTTCCTCTTCTCGGCGCACCGTTTTCGGGGGCCGGAGTTCTCTCCCGAAGTTGAGAAAGGCTGGCGAAACCTGGGTGGAGCTGTGAACGGCGGAATTAATCGCGAACCGGAACTCGGGTAGATGCCGGTCCCATTCGCGGTGATCACCTTCCAGGAAGGTCGTAATCATTGTTTTAATTACGCGGTTCACGCGCTCGACCGGGTTGGCCTGGGCGTGGTAAGGGGGAATCGTGGTATGGTATACGCCAAGGTCGGTGCACGCGGAGGTTATTACCTTGTTGACGAACTCAGTGCCATTGTCGGTCAACAGTACCTCCGGTACTCCCCAGCGGTAGAAGACCAGTTCTTCTAGCGCCTTGAGGATCGTTTGCCCGTTCGCTTTGCGTGGAGGTACACACTCTACCCACTTGGTGAAAAGGTCTTGGATTACCAAGACGTATGCGAAGCCTTGCCGGCTCGGCGGAAATGGTCCCATTATATCGGCAGCTACTGCGACGAAGGGTGCCTCGGTGACTCGGCGACCCATCAGACCCTGTGGTCCGGCTTGGTCTACCTTACAGCGCTGGCACGCTTCGCAGGTGCGGATAAATTGGGTCACGTCTCGGTACATCCCTGGCCAGTAATAGAGGAGGGCTATGCGAGCATACGTCTTCTCTACTCCAAGATGGCCAGCGGTAGGGAGTGCGTGAGCCTCAGTTAGCGCTGCAGAGCGTTTCGAGCTCGGCAGGACTAACTTCCAAGGGTCTAGGTCGGGTAAGAGGGGGTCGGCCAGCGGGTCGACGCGATGGTGGTATAGGCGACCTTCTTCCACCTTCCAGTTAGGGAACTGGACAGGCATGGTCTGTACGGCTTCAACGCGTCGTTGGTACCAGCGGTCCTGGGTTTCTTCCACAGTAGCGACTGGGTTAGGGGTTGGCTCCGGGATTCGGGATAGCGCGTCGGGAACGTGGTGTAGAGCGCCCTTACGGTGAATGATTCGGAAATCGAATTCGAGGAGCTCTAACGCCCACCTCGCGAGGCGGCCCGAAGGGTTGTGGAGGTTATGTAGCCACAGTAGGCTACTGTGGTCGGTGATCACGGTGAAGTGATAACCCTCGAGGTACGGCCGGAACTTGCGGACGGACCATAATACGGCGAGACACTCGCGCTCGGTGACCGTGTACTTTCGCTCCGCTTCCGTAAGGGATCTGCTAGCGTAGGCAATCACGTGCTCAGAACCCGTGGCGTGGGTCTGGGTGAGGACGGCGCCTAGGCCGTAGTCGCTCGCGTCGGTCTGGAGGGTAAACGGTACGGAGAAGTCGGGGCATACTAGGGTCGGCGGGGAGGCCAGAGCGTGTTGCAGGGCTTCGAAGGCCTGTTGCTGCTCGGCGTCCCACTGCCAGCGGCGGTTTTTCTTGAGCAGACGGTTCAGAGGCTCGGCCTTCGTGGCGAAGTCGTCAATGAAGCGTCGGTACCAAGAAGCCATACCGAGAAAACGGCGTACTTGCTTTACCGTGCGAGGCACCGGGTATTGCATTATCGCGGCTACTTTCTCGGGATCCGCTTGCAGTCCGTCGCGGTTCACTCGGAAGCCCAGGTATTTGACCTCTGAACGGCAGAACTCGCACTTATCGGCATTGATAGTGAGGTTGGCGTCAGTGATCTTGCGTAGAACCCGTTCCAGCCACCGCAGGTGGTCGTCGAACGTCTGGTTCACGATGATGACGTCATCGAGATACACAAATACGTGGGGTTCCATGTCGGGTCCAATTAAGCGATCCATCAAGCGTTGAAACGTCGCGGGTGCGCCTGATAGGCCGTACGGCATTCGCGTGAATTGGAATAGACCACGTCCCGGGACGGTAAACGCGGTTATTTCCCGACTCTCTCTCTCTAGGGGAACTTGAAAATACGCCTGGCTCAGGTCGAGCGTGGTGATGTATTTCGCCTCGCGCAGCTTATCGAGAATGCTGTTCATGTGCGGGAGGGGATACGCATCTTTCTTCGCGACCTCGTTGACTTTCCGAAAGTCGAGGCAGAAGCGGTATTTTCCGGAGGGTTTTCGGACCATTACGATCGGACTCGACCATTCACTACGCGACGGCTCGATGATGCCGCCAGCCAGCATGGTATCTACCTCCTCGTACATGTACTCGCGTACTTTCGGGGATACTTGGTAGTACCGTTGCTTTATCGGGGGGTGGCCCTGCACTTCGATGCGGTGGGTAGCTAAGTCGGTGATTCCGGGGTGGGGGTTGGGAGGGGGTAGGATCCGGTGAAGAAGCGTGTCTAGGCGGGACTGTTCGGAGCTGGTGAGCTCGGAAAGTCCGGCACAGGCTTGTTCGGCGGGTGGGGTAGGGGAATTCTCCCTCTCTCTCTCTCTCTCTCTCTCAGGGGGATTTGAGGACTCTACGGAGCGCTCGTCACCTTCCTCGGACCGTATTGTCCAGGTGCCGCGGCCGAAGTCGACGCGGAAACCGAAGGCCGTCAGTGCATCCATTCCGAGGATACACTGGTACTCGAAGGAGGGGGCAACGCGGACTGCTAGTCGGCAGGTGCGCCTTCCGATGCGTACGGGCGCTTCCAGTTCACCGATCACCGAATCTACCGCGCCGTTAGGGTATATGACGCCGCCTGGAGGAAGCGGAGTTAACTGAGGAATTAAATCGCGATATCGCCTCAACGCCGGGCCTCCGATATAAGTTCGGCTCGAACCGGGGTCGAATAACGCGTATAAAACCTGCCCGGCTACTTCGACATCCAGATAGTAGCGGGGATCGCGGTGACTCTTGCGCGTTGGGGGCTCGGTTGCGGTGACAGCTCGGGGGGAGTAGGGTCCTCGCACCACGGAGGAATAAGTAGGGACCCGACCTACTAATTCCTGTTGGCGTTTCCCGGCGCATTGCCTAGGCATCTCCTGCAGTTCGCGTCTATCACTCCCGGAGTTCTGCAACGCGAGCAGGCGATATAGCTAGGGGGGTGGGGACATTCGCGAACGAAGTGCCCGGGGGAATAGCACCGGAAACAGCTGGCAGGTAGGTCTGGGGGCGCAGCACTCGCGTGCGCGGCCGCAGGTTGTCTGCGAGCGGTATTCGCGGGCGCGGGGGTCGACCTTGTAGGATTGGGGGGGGGGTAGGGACATCAAGGCTGGGGGAGGGTTAGAGGGGTTCCCACTTGGGGGGGTAGAGGTCGATCTACCGCCCCTAGTTCGAGTTCTCTGCCTCGCGGCTGGCCTGTCTAGGGCAGCGTTCGCCGCGGTGGGGTTCGCGGACGCCTGCACCGCCTCGCGCGTTCTCGCTTGAGGTTGGCTGGGGGTCGGCACCACCGCGGTGGAGTTGGAGGCTTGGCACGCGAACTCTGGGAGGAACGCGCTCGCGACGGGGGGTGGGGGTATATAGAACCGGTCTAAAGCCCAGGCGGATTCAACCCGCTTACCGGCCTGTTCTAAGCTTTTAAACGAGTCTATCTCGTTCCTTGCGATCGCGGACCTATACCGGGGGTGCAGATTCGTGTAGGCCATGTCGAGCTGTTCACGCAGCGGCCACGGATTAGGGAGGCTAGATAGGATCCCGATCATACACACGATGTAGTCGGCGATACTCTCCTGCGGTCCTTGCGTGCGGCGGCGTGCTTCGTCCCGAACACGGATCTCATAGTTCATCCCGCCGAAGCGGTCTCGGAAGGATTCCGCGAATTCAGCCCAGGTTGGCCACGTACCGCGGTTTTGTCGCTCCCATTGCCGCGCGATCCCCGTGAGCGCGGAAGACAGTGCTCCGAGCACTTGCTGGTCGGTCATGTTTAGGCCGGTACGGCTTTCCTCGACCCGTCGGAGGAATTCTTCGGCGCTGCATTCTCCCTGACCCGAGAACGTGATGTTCCACCTTCGAACGGTCTCGTGAGGGTCTCGCGTACGCACGGGCGTAGGCTCGGGAGCTGGGGTCGCGGGGGTGGTCTGCGGAGGGGGAGTGGGGGTAGGGTAGGGGGTAGCGGGGTCAGCCGCGGGACTACTAGCGGGGGTGGGGGTGGGGGAAGGGGTCTCTGGGTGAGGGGCGGTAGGGTAGGGGGTAGCAAGGGGTACCGTGGCCGGGTATTGTGGGGTGTGAGGGTATAGATGGGGTCTTGGGGGTTGAGGATGATAGTGGGGGTGAGGGGGGTATTGGGAAGGATGTAGGTAAGGGTTGGTGGGGTACTCTGGGTAGCCCGGGTACGGTGTTGCGGGGAAATAGGGATGGTGGGGGTGTGAGTACTCCGTATAGGGGTTAGCCGTATAATAGGGAGTACCGGGGTATACCGGGTACCAGGGGGATGCCTGGGGGAGGTAGGGGTGGGGAAAGGGGTATGAGGGGGTTTGGGTGAATGGTGGCGGCTGGTGGTGGCTCGGCACAGAGGCACGACCAGCGGCATAGGAGGGTCCACCGAACGGGTTCGGGGAGTCCCCTCGGGAATCCGGTTCCGGAACTCGTGAGGGTTCGGCGGTGGTTAGAGGGTACCCGGGACCTGCCGGGGTAGCCTCTGCACGATTCAGCTCTTCTGAAAAGTGCACCCGCGATCGAGCACTAGGAGGTGCGCGACCGGTGGACTGGTACTGCGGCGACGTGGCGGCAGCCGGACTCAGAGGCGTGCTGTTGCAGGCTTCCGGTTCAGTTCGCGGGTCTGGGGGTGGGGAGGGGGCCTCTCGCTCAGGTACAGGGTAAGGGGAGGGGGAGGCAGGGATTTCGCGGCGGGGTTCACGACTCGCGACGGGTGCGGTCGGATGGCGACTCGACGACCGGATCTCCGTAGGCGAAAGGGTGGGAACTTCCGGCGGCGGAAGCTCGTCTTCCTCGGGGTCCCAGGTCACGTTTTGACCACGGGACATCAGGTGGTAGCGCATCAGCCTCCACCGGCGGTCCGTACCCGACCCTGCGGGTTGCAGCTGGTTTAGGCGGAGCTGTCGCTCCAATTCCGCCTCGGAGAGGCCGCAGATCCACTCGGAGACCGGCAGCGTCTCGTCGGGGAGGGGTTCCTGGCTCGGAACGATGAGCCCTCTTGCCGGAGGTGGATGCCACGCACTCTCGGGGTTGGCTAAGAGGTTCCCCATCTTCGCCGGCTTTACTTACTCCGCTAGCGATCTAAGAGACTCGTCGGAAGTGCAAAAATAAATCAAACTCTCGAAAAACAAAAAAAAACCTGAAAATTAACCTAGGTAGCAGGGGTGAATTCGGCCAAAACCCGAAAGTGTCTTTATTCGGGCCCCACGTTGGGCGCCAATTTTGTAACGGGTTTCCCCTGGGTTCGGGTAACCAAGGAAGATAAGCCGAATACAAACCGGGGGCCAACGGGTAGGTAGGGGATGCTGTTGGGCGCCAGACTTCCTCAGAAGTCCTCTCTCTCTCTCTCTGGGACCCTCCGACTAGCTACCACGATAGAGGGATTTCGTAGGGGCGAGGAATAAAGACACCAGTTGTTTGATTGAAAATACGTATTTATTTAGAAAAAGAAAAAAAAGAAAAGGTGGCGAATTTAGGACCACGCCCGCTACCTGGCGTATGTAAAATTAGGAAAATAATATCTTGACTCTACTCTACTATAAATTACGTTATTAAATAAATTATCACAAGAAAAAGCAAAATGAAAACTGACTAGACTAAAATATATAATACCAAAAAAAAAACTATAAACTAGTAGTTGCACTACCGTGCTCTTGAGAGGGACGGTAGGGAGGACCAAGTCTACTCGACCTACGGTCTACCTCTCTCGCTCTGGCTACGGGACAGTCAGCTGTCACCGTAGCGAGAGTGCGTGCCTCTCTCGACGTCTCTCGCTATACTGGCGCGGCGCGCGGTATAGCGGCGGCGGAGAAGTGGAGGGGCAGGCAGCGGTTCAGGAGAAGCGACAGAGCTCTGACACGCCGCAGCTGAGTGCGAGGCGTGACGTCAGCCGCTCTGTGGCCAATATGGCGTCGAACTGAATTCGGTCGCGATCGGCGCAGCGGTGACCAATCTTGGCACGGCTACGCGCAACGAAAACAGGCGTACCGGTGTGCTGTATTTTTGAATCCAACGGTTCGCGGGGAACGGTTGGGATTCAGACACGCGGTTTCGAGGCCTAGGGAATAATACGGGGTGCGGGTTGTACTATAGGGAGTATCGACTAGAGATCGGATTGATCCTACCTGGAGGTGACGGTCTCGCTGCCTCGGTTACGACGGTATTATTTCTTAAGACGGTCGGAGAGCCGGGTGGATGCAGGGGTCGTCAAAATCCAAAGCAGTAGTTTATGTCCAAAAATCCAAATCGATAGTCCCAAAAGCACGCCGGGTCGATATCCACTCCAAAATCACTCTCACTCTCTTCAAAACTCACTCCGCAACTCTCTCCTCTCACTCTAAACTCTCTCTCTCTCTCTCTCTCGCCTTCCAATATTAACTTTTTCAAAACTCTTAAAACGCACGAGGCTACTCGAAGTTTTCCAAAGATGGAAGTGATTTCTCTTCCGTATTTAGTACCAACCGGCATCACCCGGCCTGCGGGCGCTGGCGGCGACCGCGTCGCCATAAGCGAGGGTCTGCGGCCAATCGGCTCCGCAGGGAAGTCGGGCGGCGCGATTTAAATCGGGCGGCCGGACTTCGGCACGACCGTAGTCCGGTTTAGCGGAGGTCTAAACGTTGCCACGTTACAAATTATAGAATATTTTCAACTCATATATACTCATATACACTATAAATGATAGGTTGTTGACCAATCACTTCGAACTTCATTTTATTTTTATGATTTGCAGGCGTGACGCGTCGTAAGAGCCAATGTTTCAGGATTACAGATGAGCGAAGATCACAATCTGCATTGATCTAGAGATCGATACGTCACTCTCCGACACATTCAGCTCCTTATCATACATGAACCTGGTTAATCGTCCTTTACTGGAATTATGACATGGCCGCAGATACGTATGCAAGCTCAGAATGGCCAGTGTTTCAAAACCAAACATCAGCCTACCGCTACTTCAAGGCTGTACAATCTCCACAATTCTTTGGAATCTTACGCCACAGAGCGAGTGAAAAAATTAATCTGGATATCACATATTAGAAGGTATGCTGTACGAGTCGAAATTTCCCAGCTCACCCTCTCCATAGTGACATGGAATATATTTTATTAGTAATTACTGTGACATTTCTATTAGATGATCGATCGTTTGTTGATTTGTATGATTCTCACAGTGACCTGAATTAGATTGCAGTAGACAAACATGCAAGCTCCGAACAATCAACGTTGCAGAACACATATGAGCCTGTTACTGCGTCAGGCAACACAGTTTTCCAAGCTATGGCTGAAAAATTACTGATTAGGTGCTAAATTTAAGTTAAAACTGTATATTGAGGTTGAAGTTCGTAACGTTAACGTAACAGAATATTTGTTGGAGAAATGCAATATTTCGTAATTCAAATGTTGTTAGAATTGTAAAATATGCGAGATAAACATGTTTCACACAATTTTAGGAATTATGCACCGTTCTTGATCCATTTGAAACGTTCGAGCCTTGAATTTGAAAATTTTTTGGCGAATATCTTGTTGAAATAAGTTACGAACTTCAACCTGATACTGTATAAGACAAAATCAAGTTCTACTTAATAAATTATTTATGTTTGTCACAGTTGACAATTAAAATGAATGTGTTTGTCTTTCATTGAATGTTTCTTCCCTTGCCCAAATTCCGAATGTAGTTCTTGTAATGATCAAACTATCATAACGTTTAACCCTGCTGAAATTAAATGAGCGATCCTTCTCAATTCTCCTACTTGCAAAAAGAAGTGAAATCCCACGAAAAACATCCAGAGATGTAAAAAAAGCCGCCAAGTACTCACACAAAAATCACAATTGCTTCATAAGCAAAACGGTTTGCCAGTCTCTGTTGTGAAATCAAGAAAAAAACCAAGCACCGAACGTACCCCTGCGATTTCGCAGCAATTTGTTAAAAAAAATAAAATAAAAAAAAATAAAAAAACTCAAACTCAAACTGAAGTCTACGTCGTGGAGTCGGAGTTTCGTGTGAGGATATCGAAGCATCATTCCAAGAGCTACGTACTTGGCGGGCACATTCGGTTCCTTAGAGTTATACGGACAACCCGCTTCGTTTTACGCGAAAATTAAGTTTTCAATGCGACAGCAATTGAATACACTGAAAAACTAGTTATTCAAACCAATGAGCGTGTCAGAAGATGCTTTTAAGGGTCCTCAACTATGTGTATGATTTTACAGACATAAGTACTATAATCAATAAAAATCGTGGTCGTTCCATATATAGTCATTGAATTATCAGATCAGACTCGGAATTCTGGAATCACGTATCTCATTATGGAGCTAATGAGCGATGTACTACAGTAAGTTTTCCCATGATAGGTGACATACCGTAGAGCTCGAGTATGCAGTATCAATTATGGAAGAATAAACTTATGCACTTGCAAAACGGTCGAATCAAGAAAACTCTACTCTGCTACTTCGGCATGAAACCTGAAACTTGCAGCTACGGATTAACGTGTATGCTATAAGTAGCGTAGAGTATGACAGTTTGATATAATGATGAATATGAAAGTACTATATTTCATCCCTGCAACGCGAGCGGAAAGTGATCAACTACTGACCAAAAGAAAGAAAAAGTGATGTTGTGGTCGGAAAAGTAAATTTGAAAGGCAGAAAAAAAACTCTAAGACTGACCGATTGTAAGTTTGATTGATTAAATTGCTGTGTTTGACTAGTGAATGCAATATGGCCATTTTATCTAGTCGGGTAAAAAGTAATATATACCACACGGGAGGAGCGAATTTTCACCTTGTGCTCGTGTTGAACCTTGCACTCAACAAAAATCACGCACTTTTCTCCCTAGTAGCATAATGTAGCATTGTTGCTCATTCGCAACTATACAATCGTGGCAGTGGAAAGATTAGCGCTTGCGAGTTTACGGGAGTGCGTAGTGCGGGCGCCCAAGGCGCCCGCATTACACACTCTTGTAAACTCGCAAGCGCTAATCTTCCAACTGCCACGGCATAGTCGTCCGACAAGATCGAAAGATGATGGATTTTAAATAAGTGTGTATGGAACCAATGTTATCTGCGAATCTGATATTCGTCAGTCGATGCAAAGTTTATGACATGTATATAACCAGCGACCGGAAACATAGTACTTTGAGACATCCGTCAGCTGCCAAGTGTCGATGCAAGCAACTGTTCGCAGTTCGGAAGAACTGTGAGCCAAACAGCCAAATACAAAATAAGACTGCAAGGAGTCGTGTTCTATCAATCGATGTATTTTAGATTTGATAAATAAACAATATGAAAAACAGTCGGAAAAATATGGTTCGCAAAATCCGAAAAAGTCATATCAATTCAACGCGAGAACAAAAAACACAAGAAAAAAAAACCGAATGTGCCCGCCAAGTACGTAGCTCTTGGAATGATGCTTCGATATCCTCACACGAAACTCCGACTCCACGACGTAGACTTCAGTTTGAGTTTGAGTTTTTTTATTTTTTTTTATTTTATTTTTTTTAACAAATTGCTGCGAAATCGCAGGGGTACGTTCGGTGCTTGGTTTTTTTCTTGATTTCACAACAGAGACTGGCAAACCGTTTTGCTTATGAAGCAATTGTGATTTTTGTGTGAGTACTTGGCGGCTTTTTTTACATCTCTGGTATGCTTATATCTGATTATATGCAACGATTTTTTCTCGGGTCTGTATTATTATTCATCCTTTTTCTCGGCAAAGGCATTGAAAAGTCACTTTATACGGCTCATTTCAGAACAGCCGTATGAAGTCTTTATACGGCAGTCTGGATGCGCAGTTTAAAGTGCGCGACAGATCGCACCATAACCTCACTCTCTACGTCTGTGGATCTCAACTGGCGTCAAAGTGACTTTACATGCCTATTTCGAAAAAAGAGACGACGCGTGTCATTCTTTCCCGGCAGGAAGTCATCCGTCGAATATATCAACAAGCGATTGAGACCGAGAAAGCACATAACGGAGAAACCCAGATGATGATATGTATTGAAAAATATTTGCCAAGCCCAAGTCTTGTTATGGACGACTTTTTCTGTAGCAGTTTGATTCTAAATGAGGCAGGAGCCTGAAAATGTCTCATCTTACTTACCCCGACCTAACGTTGTTTTATTAGATGAGTATAATATACTACATACCTATTCATCTGAAATAATAACCATAGCATTATGGTGAAATTAATGTTATGTTGTAATTTACAGGATTTGTAAGCTGCCAGTATTAGTATTGAAACTGACTATACAGGGTGACCCAAGACCCCCGGACCGGAAGGAATGGGTGAATTCCTCGTTGGATTTTGAGACGAAATTTCCTTTTCGAAAACTTCGTCCGATCAACGGTGTCCAAGTTATTAAAGATAAAGAGTAGCCAATCAGCGCCTCGCTTTAGGTCCGTGCCAGTGCCGGGTCAATAGTGAACGGCGGGCAGGGCCCGTGGTTTATTTTACATTTGGCTACTTTCTTCTTCACTTTACAATCGACGCGTATTATTATCATTATCATTATCATTATTATTATTATTATTATTATTATTATTATTATTATTATTATTATTTTCATTATTATTATTATTATTTTTTTTTTCTTCTACCGGACCGTAGTTCTACGTGTCCAGGTTGACCGGACCGTAGTTTTCCGTGTCCAGGTCGACCGCACCGTAGTTTTCGGTGTCCAGGTCGACCGCACCGTAGTTTTCCGTGTCCAGGTCGACCGCACCGTAGTTTTCGGTGTCCAGGTCGACCGCACCGTAGTTTTCCGTGTCCAGGTCGACCGCACCGTAGTTTTCGGTGTCCAGGTCGGCCGCACCGTAGTTTTCCGTGTCCAGGTCGACCGTACCGTAGTTTTCGATGTCCAGGTCGATCGCACCGTACAAATTCATAAATTTTCAATTCTATGGTCGTATCATTATCATCATCATCATCATCATCATTTTTTTTTTGTTTCTCTGAAATACTAATCAAATCACGTGTTTTTGGTAATGTTGGGTATGGTGTATAAGAAAGAAATGCGTGGAAAAACGTAGAAAGGATTGTGGAAATAAATCAACTGAATTTTACTATCACAAATGAAAATTAATAGTAGAAATTAGTAGAAGAAAAAACGTAATTTTGCGTCTTCTTCATTGCGCTGATGAAACGGGAAAATTGGAAGCCGATCGAGACGCAATCGAACAAGAGGAGAGAGTGTTTGATGCTCTTGAAGATGATCCAACGCTGAGCCTCGGAGAAGTCGCAAGAATCTGCGATATCACTATTCCACCGCCCAGAGGATTTGCCGCAATGAAAAAATGCACGCCTACCACTACGTAAGCGTGCAAAGTCTCCAACCCGAGGATTACCCGCGGCGCCTAGAATTCTGTCGATGGTTGGTTGCACAAAACGAGGAGGATCCAGACTCCAGCCGAAAGTTACTGCTCACGGATTGGTCCACGAGTGAGTGCGCCTTGAAGGGGTCCTGTAAAAGTTGTAATTACGTTAGCTGCATTGATTTCAATCAAAATCAGCGCTTTCGCTAATAATGAAATACGTCACCTAAAGAAGGTGTTCAAAATGTCCACCCCCCTGCTCGATGCAAAGGCGCGCTCGACGGAGCAAATTTTTCTGTGCACGTTCCAGCATCTCCGGCGTGATCGTGGCGAAAGCCTCATGTATCGCTGCTCGTAGATCTTCCACGTCGTTGATATCTCCTCTGTAGACACGATCTTGCACATGCCCCCACAAAAAGAAATCCAGCATGTTAAGATCCGGAGATCTGGCTGGCCAAGCGATGGGGCCCCCACGGCCGATCCACGCTGCCGGAAACGCCGCATCCAGGACATCACGCGCCTGGTGTGCATTGTGTGCGGGTGCTCTGTCGTGCTGGAACCACATATCCTCACGATTCAACTCCGCTTCTCGATCAATTGGGGTAGAGTTTCCAGCAGGAACTCCCGATAGTTTGCCCCATTCAAACGACGTGGCAACTCGGTCGGGCCCAACTGAAAAAACAAAATAATTAGTTTTTCAACCAGGCGGTGGAATTTTTCGAAAAAAAGGGTCAGATTTTCCTTAACAAAAACGTCGATCATCAATGAATTATTATTCGAGAATCTAAGTACGTTGAACTCAGTTAAACTCACCAACTTGTTCCTAATTATTCCGGCCCACAAATTCACGCCGAACCTAACTTGGAACGATCGCACCGATTTTGCATGTGTATTCTCGAAGCCCCAAACGTGGGTATTATGGTAGTTGAGAGTACCCTCGCGTCCATAGGTTGACTCGTCCGTGAACAATAATTTTCGGCTGAAGTCTGGATCCTCCTCGTTTTGTGCAACCAACCATCGACAGAATTCTAGGCGCCGCGGGTAATCCTCGGGTTGGAGACTTTGCACGCTTACGTAGTGGTAGGCGTGCATTTTTTCATCGCGGCAAATCCTCTGGGCGGTAGAATAGGTGATTATTGCAAATTCTTGCTACTTCTCTGAGGCTCAGCGTTGGATCATCGTCGAGAGCATCGAGCACTTTTTCCTCCAGTTCCGGTACACGCACGGTTCGTGGACCACCGATCCCGGCTCGATCGGCTTCCAAATTTCCCGATTCACCAGCGCGATGAAGAAGACGCAAAATTACGTTTTTTTGTGGATGACGGCGATTGGGATATTTCTCCGCGTACGCACGAGCTGCTGCACTGGCATTGCGGCCACACTCCCCGTAGATGATAATCATCTCGAGGTATTCTTGCGGTGTGTATTCCATTATTGCAAGGAGTGAAATTATTCGAGACCGAACTTCTTGACGGCGAAGGCACAATGTTCGTTTGTAAACAAACCATGATCTTCGCCATGAACTTGGCCAGCGCCGGCAAGTATTGTGTTGTCTGTGTTGTGACAACAACACACGGAATCATAGCAGTGTGGTATCACAGCACACGGAAATTGACCATGGGATTGAAAATTTATGAATTTGTACGGTGCGGTCGACCTGGACATCGAAAACTACGGTGCAGTCGACCTGGACACGGAAAACTACGGTGCGGTCGACCTGGACACCGAAAACTACGGTGCGGTCGACCTGGACACGGAAAACTACGGTGCGGTCGACCTGGACACCGAAAACTACGGTGCGGTCGATCTGGACACCGAAAACTACGGTGCGGTCAACCTGGACACGTAGAACTACGGTCCGGTCAACCTGGACACGTAGAACTACGGTCCGGTCAACCTGGACACGTAGAACTACGGTCCGATCAACCTGGACACGTAGAACTACGGTCCGGTCAACCTGGACACGTAGAACTACGGTCCGGTAGAAGAAAAAAAAAAAAATAATAATGATAAAAATAATAATAATAATAATAATAATAATAATAATAATAATAATAATAATAATAATAATGATAATAATACGCGTCGATTGTAAAGTGAAGAAGAAAGTAGCCAAATGTAAAATAAACGACGGGCCCTGCCCGCCGTTCACTATTGATCCGGCACTGGCACGGACCTAAAGCGAGGTGCTGATTGGCTACTCTTTATCTTTAATAACTTGGACACCGTTGATCGGACGAAGTTTTCGAAAAGGAAATTTCGTCTCAAAATCCAACGAGGAATTCACCCATTCCTTTCGGTCCGGGGGTCTTGGGTCACCCTGTATATTCAATATCTTTCAAGTGGGAAAAAGTCTTCAAATTCACCCAATGAATGTTGTACGAGTGATAACCGACAAGACGCAATGTGTCAATAGGCGCAGAATAAAGTGATTTTTCATAGCTGGGATGTTAAATTTTAACAATTTGATGTACAATAATGACTGCATTCAATGTATAAATATCCAGTGCAATGTAGAATCTCATAGCGCAGCACAAAAACTAATTATTTCATGGCAATTTGCCAAATCCAGGTTCTAATCCAGATTTCTAATGTACATTTAGGTAAATTGACAGAGTAAAGGCCCATTCCGGAGAGTTATTCAGCAGGTACTTTATATTTTGGCTCAACGAAACACCCTTACAAGTTTGGTCAAGATCCATGACCCGGAAGCCTGATCGTCTCCTAGTTAGTACATTTATCTGACGATGTTAAGCTTAATGGGCCGCTAGATAAATTCAGCACTTTTAAATTTGAAAACCACATGCAAAAAATAAAAAAGATGATAAAATCATCCAATAAACCTCTGCAACAGTTTGTTAAACGTCATTAAGAAAATTGTAGTATAAGTTCCATGCATCCAACTAGGAAAAGACCTGATTATCCAATTATTAAATACCATAGATGTCAACATTCTGGGAAAATTCAGGCAATTAAATTCATTATATGTTTTTTTTTTTTTTTGGACAGCCGTAACGTGTGTTCTTGTTTCATCAAGTTTATACAAATTCCATGACTTCCTCACAACAATTTATCAGTCATCGTTAGATTGAATTGGAAGTAAAACTCATTTTGTTTGTAACGTGGCCAAACCACGACCCACATAAACATTAGGATCATATGGTTAATAAATCAATAAATCAGGCGTCCCGTCAATGGCGCGCGCCATCTGCCATCAGCGCGGTCAACTATAGAAGACGCCATCTACCACGGCGCAGTAAACTATCGCCTATCGCCATTTTGCCTAATATTTTTCTCGCTAACAAAGTTGTCTTTCGATTTGATGAGGTAGCAGCAAATATCGATGTTTAATCAGAGCAAGTCTCTCTGGGGATATCTAAGTGCGATTCTAGCGGGGTTGCCTCGGCCTCCTTTGCCTGTTTGAACACTGTGGTATTCCTATTGCATTTTTATATACACAGCTCCGCTTCAGAAGTATTGGTGAATCTAGCGTGGTTACTTCGGTCCAGAGATGGGCACGTCTAATTACTTCATCAAAGATTATTCTCCTGATATATTCGTCGATAATCATTATTTTTTTGTCAGAATTCGAAAAATCTGTAGCCTATTGTCTTACCCTTCGGTACCAAACGAAAAAAGACTGATTTCGGTTCGAAAAAGGATGAAAAAAACCAAAAGATTAAAAGTAATTAGTAAAAGTAATTAGCTAATTACTTTTCCTAATTACTTTTAATCTTTTGGTTTTTCTCATCCTTTTTCGAACCGAAATCAGTCTTTTTTCGTTTGATACCAAAGGGTAAGACAATAGGCTACAGATTTTTCGAATTGTGATTGGAAAATAATGATTACGGCCGAAGATATTAGAAAAATAATCAAACAATGACTTTGGAAAGTAATTAGACGTGCCCATCTCTGCTTCGGTCTCCTCGCCTGTTAGATCCATGCTTCTTATAAGCACAGCTGTTGAATTTAATTATCAGTCGAGTCATTTCGAGATAAACAAACTTTATTCAAATTCAAAATCAAATTAACGTAGTAAGTAAATTCACTCAATATTCTTAATCGAGCCAAGTAAATTCATTCAATATTTAAAATCGAGCCAACAACTCTTTAAAAGACCTAGCAGCCTAGGCAAAATCACATCGAACACGTATACACACGTCATTAGCATTAAGGCAATTAGGGATAGTAACACATACTCAGGTAAAACGAACCTTTTATCTTAAAATCGAGCCAAAAACTCTTTAAAAGACCTAGCTGTCTAGGCACCTATATTTCAAGTTATAGTTTTAATATCATCTACGCTTCACCGTTTTTATGTTAGAGTTAAGAAATATCTATATCAAATAATCACCTTCCATATAAAATAATAAAACGTTATTTGTGATTATTATAAACTGTATGAATCCAATCATTCAACTACCATCCCAATTAGAAAATATAAGTAGGCCCGTGGAGAAAGTCCAAGCACCCTGAGATAAGAGACTGCATCGGTCTTCTGCCGATATAAGTAAAGAGTTACATGAGATTTAACACATGTTATAATGTCAGTATAATTCGTATAGAAATCATATTAAGGGGGGGATTACTCGAATTTTACCGACCTTTCTATTTTCTCGAATATCTCCGAAATAGGGCTATCAATCGACTTGTTCTTTCGGTAGTCTATGTTTGACGAGTAATGAGTTCGAACTGGTATGTTTTATCGGATGAAATCGTTTTTTTTTTTTTTTTTATCGAAAAGTGTGGGCGTACCATTTATTTCGACTTATATCAAAGCCTACGCATCAAAAATGCAAAATCGGCCTCTGTAGCCCGATTTTGTATGGAGTTCCGAACATAACGATCCAAAAACATCTTTGTTTCCGACAACGATGAAGGGGCAAAACGTTGAATACGATTTTGTGGTAATTTTCGCAATTGTCAAGGGCTGTGAGCGAAAATGGCCGCTGACAGCTGTCGATATGATGCGGTGGTTCCCAGAACGACCGTCAGATGTCGCCGCGCGCGCCATTTTCGAGCTCCTCTTTTTACCACCGCTGTTACGTTGGTACACCTGGTACCACGTGACTCCACCCGCAGTCAGAGATGATTTGAACGTATATTTACAATACTCTTCAAGGATTTCTCCAACATCTCGGTAAGTAAATATATCAAATAATCAATCTGAAATCGAGCAATTTGTTTATTTATTTACGTTATTCCATCATTTTCAATATGGTTTTTTTACTACAATTATATGAAATAACATGTAAATAGTTGTACTGTATATCATATATAATTTAATACTTTACGTTTTCCTCGCATTATACAGCTATCCATCATAGACAATTATATAAAAATACATAAAATATATGGTTTATACATATCATATGACTTTTGTTACAAATACTCATCATTTGCGAAAAGACATTACCTAAATGGAATTAAATAATACGCGGTAGGAAAATGTTTTCGTAGAAGTCAAGTGACAGCTGTACTTGCGAAAATCGCATCACCCTTATCTCACTGACCGCAGCTAATCCCAATATCTTCTCAGGTAGAATTACCTTCACTGAACACCTGCAAACCTTTTTTATTAATGTGTATTTATACAATGCCGATTGCTGAATAAAAAATACCGTCGAATGCTTTGGCCCGGAAATATTTTCAATGTCGGACACCTGCGAGCGATTTTCGTAATGAGCATTTGCTTAAGTCGTCTTCGACCCTGACTTGATGAAGACCGTCTTATTGGCGATCTCGTATCTCAAATAAGACCGCCTTGATTGATTATGAAACCATGCGTACTTGAGGCATGCTTATTTCAAATAAGACGGGACTATGCAACTTGTCAAGAGACGTCCTAAGTAAGACCGTCTTGACGAAGACCGCCTTATCTGCCGAGTCTCAAGACCGTCTTATTCAACGATTATGCAGCTACAGCGCCATCTAAAGGCCGCACATAAGATCATCTTGATCGAGGACGGTCTCAAGACCTGACTATGAATACCACCCTTAGTGCTCATTTCAAAGTCAACAAAATGTTGAAAATTCGATGTCGAAAATTGGTGTCGTAAATGTTCTATTTGTTTCAGTAGAGATGGTCCAGCTCGTCGAGCCAAAGGGGAATTACAGATTTACAACATTGGTTTTCCTTTCGAGAGGATTGCCGTCGATATTTTAGGCCCATTACCAAAAAAATCTAGTGGAAATCGGTTTATTCTTATTGTTACCGATTATTTCTCTCGCTGGCTTGAAGCAATATCACTTTCCAACCCGAGGGGCTATTCACAGCCGTAGTCATGGTGTCACTTGCGACTGTAGTCAATCCGTAGTCGCAATGTAATCAGTGAAATCATTGTAATCACATTGAAATCACTGTATTCATGTGACTACATTCTTTGTAATCATAAGTTGTAATCAAAATGTAGTCATATGAAGTCACCGTAATCACGTCGTCATTTGAAATCGACAAAATCAATATCAAGCAATATCGAAACACTGTTTCTTCTCCCTTTATAACTGACAAAGGTGATTTGAAACTCCAAAGCAATGTTCTTGAAGAAGTAAAAAAATATTTTTAATATTTGTTAAATTTCTAAAACGTGTATTTTATTTATCATATAATAAAATAATAAAATATTGTTCCTAAAGCTTGAGTCATTTTTTAATTAGTCAATGTTTGAATGAATCTACGTGATTACAATGATTACAAATATATGAAGTCAGTGGTGTAGTCAATGAATTCAATTGTAATCATTTGTAATCATGTAGTCACCATTAAGGGCAGTTGTAGTCACTGTAGTCGTTCGGTAGTCGTAATGCCCGTAGTCTCGCCGTAGTCAGTGGTGTAGTCTCATGTAGTCGACTACATTTCTGTAGTCATGGTGTCACTCGATTCGAATGTGAATAGCCCCTCGTTCCAACCATTAAGCAGCTACCATTGCTGAAGCTCTAATAGTACATGTTATCTCTCGTTTCGGGATACCTTTAGAAATTCACTCTGATCAAGGCCGAGATTTTGAATCCTTAATCTTCAACTTACTAATGAGACTTTTGGGAATTCATTAAACTAGGACAACACCTCTACACCCACAATCAAATGGAATGGTCGAAAGATTAAACAGAACTATTTTAAACTACCTTGCTAAATTTATTAATGATAATCAGAGAATCTGGGGCAAATGGTTACCACTGTTCCTTCTTGCCTATCGGTCCTCCAAACATCAAACACAATTCCCTCCAGCAATGCTAATGTTTGGTAGAGAATTACAAATACCTTTAGATTTACTTCACGGTACACCAGCATCTTACACAGACCATAACATTGGTCTTCCTGATTATGTAGATCAATTACAAGAAAGATTGGTAGATACTTACGAACCAGTTAGAGAAACTTGGCGACTCAAGAGTGATAAAATGAAGTCCAAATTCGATTTGAAAGCTCACATGGTTTACCTCACACTGGGACAAAAAGTTCGGCTCTTTGCCCCCAAAAGAGTCAAAGGTAAGTGTCCAAAGATTCAGAGAGATTGGGAAAAAACCTATATAATCAAATCCAAACTTAATGATGTATTTTATCGAATTCAAAAATTTCCAAGGGGAAAATTCAAGGTGGTACACATTAACCGTTTGTGGCCAATGGAACAGGATGATCCGGAGTAATCATTTTCTCAAATAATCAAATCATTAAATTCACTCTCTTTTCTAACGGTTGACAAACTTGAACCATCTCTCAATCTATTTATCTGTGGTAAACAGATTGACTGTGGATAACAGAATGGTCAGGATTACTGGCCTGATTATCTATTTTCTGTGGATAACAGATCGGCCAGGGTTACTGGCCTAATCTTCTATTTATCTGTGGTTAACAGATGGTTTATGTTCAACAGACTGATCAGGGTTACTGATCTGATCCTCATTTTTGTGTTGTGTTTAAAGTTTGAATTTTTAATGATCATTTGAATAATAACGTTGAAAAGAAATTATAGCTGTTTAAGAGCAGCTGTAAAATTGTTAACAGTAGCTGTTTGAGAAGAAGTTAGAAGATTTTTTTCTAATGAAAGGAATTCTTGTATTGAGTGTTACAGATGCTGGGACCGAAATATTTTTTTTTTTTTGGGTACGAATGATTTAGTCAAATTTCTCAGTAGTAGAGAATGATTAGAATCAAACACTGACGCTCACACATCACTATGGCATGAACTGCATGAGACTACACCACTTTTGAACACAACATAACAAAATGAAAATTGTAGTCAACACTTATAAGACATTTTTGATTATATAGAGTCAAACAAATGTGTTTCGGGACTGTTCTTTATCGATGATTTCTGGGAGGTTTTAGTTGAAGAACAGACTGGGGCCCGCCCTATGTGAGATATGACAACTCTTCAGATCCTTTAATTTATTGCAACTTCTACATTATCAAACTGAAGTTGTAATACCTCAAATAGCTCCCGGTTTGATTGCCGGGGCGGCAATCTTTTCGCGAAGGGGAGTAGTGTTACGTATCCCCCTTCGAACCCTTTTAAATTGACCCGTCTGAAGGATGTCAAAGAAGTCTCTTGGTAACGACTGTCGTTTGAAACTAACAACTACGTTCTGGCCGTCTTGATTCATCAGAATCTAATCTCTTCGTTTTTGTAATTATCTAAACGAATAATAACTAATAAACCGCCCCAACCATTTGATTATTCCGTGTTGTCGTGCCTCTTCATTTAGTTTATAAAACAATATATATATAATATGTTAACACATAGAATATAGCATAGGATGTGGAATCAGAATTAGAATTAGGATTAACTGTAATCACGTATCACCTAAAAACGTGGTTAAAAGGTTCTTGATCTTTATACGATATTTATGCATACCACTTTCTTCCGAACAATATACTATTTCTGAACACATTGGAACAAGTAACTCATTTTATCCATTGTCGTTGTATTTCGATTCGTCCAACCCTCACCTTTCACCTATTTCTGTTGACGTGATGATTCCGAATGTTACAAACTTTTTTGCTCTCACTACTGTCCCCAAATCCACCTCATTCGTTAATTCGTTTCACATATGAGCGGATACACGTCACTTCACTCAAAAAAAAACCGTCAAGTCACGAATCTTTGCGCCATTCAAAATATCTTCAGTACTGTGGAAAAAAAATACAACTTGAAGGATTTTGAAAAATTTTCAAAAATGGCGGAGTTAGAGCTATGTGAATTTTTGTAAACCGCTGTTGCACCGCTATGTTGGAAAATTCATATCTCCGAAAGTATTCACCGGAGCGGGCTGATCCTTGAATCATTTTGTTCGTAAAAAAATGCGCTTTCATAGAAACAATTTTTTCTAAAACAAAAAGATTCCTTCGATCTTTTTTGTCGTTTTCTTTTTAATTTCGCTGCCATTTCCGCGGGACTCACAGAAATTCATGAAAATAAATTTTTTTGTATACCCTAATCCCCCTTCAACCCTAAAAAAAGAAATTCATGGAGAAAATGCCTGGGCCGGAGGAAAAAAATAAAACGTCTTTTCGCCCGTCGCCGCGCGGTCGATCTTTTGCAATATTTTGGTGTCTCTGAGAAGTGCAGATGTTTTCAGCGATGATTCGCTCGATGACACTGAGTAGGACACCTCTGTTTGAAATAATTTCATAATTTTCATAAGATCAAAATTTCTGATGCGGAAAATAATTTTGTTTTGACGAGTTTATGAGATATTGGAATGACCGCATGTAATTTCAGAGTGCCACGAACTGTCAAGGCTTTGTCGAATCGATTTTGTAAAATAGATTCTTCTGCTTGATGTTCTGCAGACGTACAGTACGCAAAAGAGAGCTTGATAGTTGGCAAATTTTTAGTAGTATGCGATTTCACTGAGAATTATGCATTTGTAGTACAAGATTCCACGCAAGGGTTTCACTGGAGCAATAATCAGGCGACTATTCATCCAGTCGTGGTTTCCTATAAAAGTTACGATGACGACCAGTTGAGACATTTGAGTTTTGTGATAATTTCAGAGCATCTGAAACATAATATAGTTACGGTTCATTTATTCCAAAAAAAGTTAGTCAACTTTATAAAAGAGAAGTTTCAAGATTTAATTCCTGTAGAAAAAATAATTCATTTCTCCGATGGAACAGCTTCCAAATATAAGAACAAAAAGAATTTCATAAACCTAACACATCACTTCAAAGACTTTCAATGCCAAGCCGAATGGCATTTTTTTGCTACATCACATGGAAAAGGGCTGTGTGATGGGGTAGGTGGAACTGTTCAGAGATGAGCCTCACGGCTCACGTGTGAGTTTACAACTGATTGGCAATTCCGATCCTATTCAAACTCCGCTATATAATTGAGCATGTTCTTATTTTCGAAGCATATCTTTTGCGTACTGTACGTCTGCAGAACATCAAGCAGAAGAATATCTATTTTACAAAATCGATTTGACAAAGCCTTGACAGTTCGTGGCACCAAAATGATGCAAAAGATCAACCATCTGTTCCGATACCGATCAAGTTTTTTATCGGCAAGTTAATCTCGATCAGGTATGCCGTGAGACGGTCATAGAGAGCAATGGCAGTTGTTTCCACAACTTGGATTATGCCTAAAAACTCGGTCGCTATGTCGATTCTCCTCGAACTAAAATAACGTACACAGACTGCCATGTATTTCTGTGTTGATACGTCCGTCGATTCATCAAGAATCAAAGAATATGAGGAATCGCCTACGTCTTCTACAAGATCGAACAACAGAGCTGGCGAAATAACGTTCGAAATTAATTTGGAACACTTAGTGCAATCTATGCGCAACGATTCCAACTTTGATTGCTTTCCGAGATCGATGAGTAGTTCGTTTAAATGGTCGATGCTGCGAACTGCACTATGTGTTGCAATATACACGGCGACCTTCAAGTCTATCCTCTTGCTCTCGTCAGAAACAACCGCAATCCGACAAGATTCGAGGGTTTTTCGGTGGACCAGCTTGGTAGCATTATCCCGGTGGGCTTTAGTCTTGCTATGTTTTTCGAGGTCGTATTTTTGGGCTCGTAGTGCGGTTTTGCAAAGTTTGCAATATGCCTCTCGATTGACATTATCGGCATCGCTATTTCTCTGCAACCACCCTACAATGAACAAAGCTCAAAATAAAAGGGCTGACCTGTTCGTTAAAATTTCGTTTGTTAACAATGTATTTATTATTAGAAAAAAACTTGATGTTAAGCTCGATACCGGTCGAATTAGACTAGAAGTTGATTACTTCACATTCAAATTTACTATACCTTTGAATATTTCCAGATCTTCCCACGATTTTCGATATTTCTTTTCATATTTGCCGAATTTCCCCATCTTACATTCGAAATTCAAATAATATAGTAAATAACCTCAAATATGGCGGCTTCCTGTATAGCTACGTGCATAGAGTCATACGGTACTAACCTAGAGCCGCCGCTCGTACAGTAATGTTCATCGATGATGTCCCCGTGGCTCACTATTTTTCCTAGACTTTTTTTAAATCAAATTTCCCTTCTACAAATGTTTCATTTCCTCATAACCAGCGGCTTACTTCGTGACTCTGCTCCACCTCGCATCTGTCATATTCCTAATAACCTGAAGGTTTCACTGGTCATAGGCAAATAAAATATTTGTAGGAGGGAAATTTGATTAAAAAAAAGGCTGGGAAAAATAGTGAGCCACTGGGACACCATCGATGAACATTACTGTACGTCATGGTACTATAAGTAGTCATTAGAGCTGCCGCCGGCGCCACGTGCCGAGGGCGGTACGTGAAAATCGTATCCGTATAACAAATATGGAGTCACACATGGAAATATATTTAGTTCAAACGTTCAACGAGAATTAGTCCGACAAAGTTAAAACAGCAATGTTGCGAAAGGCTGGAAAAAGCTGGAAAAGCTGAAAAAAGCTGAAACAACATGAAAAGCCCAAAATCGCTGGCATAAAAAATGAGATAGCCCAATTGGGCGACGGCGACTTCGCTTCTATTTTATGTCGCCGTTTTGCCGTGGAAGTAGCCCAAATGGCGACAAATCGCCCAATCTGGCAACCCTGTTCTCCGGCAGCCATTACTGCTTAGTCTTCGCAGTCACGACACATGTTGCTTGCGCCTTTTCAACACTCATAATTGTTAGAATAAAACTCTAATCAGACTGCTCGTGTGATTAATACAATCTCAAGCACTCATCGCTCAAGCGAATTGATATAATTCGGACACACTCATATCAAGTCTCATCGAAATGTCATCGGATGGATGAATGGATGGATGAATAATTGAATGAATAATCAAATGAATAGATAGACGTATGACTGAATGATTAAATAAATGAATAAATGGCTTCGTGAAATCCATGCATGGTAAAAGCAAAGCAGCTAAGTGAAAATAATTATTAATCTAATTAATGTTATAATTGATACAACTAAATTGTACTGAATAATTTTACTCTTTCAATATAATTTATTATGATAACAATTGTTATATGTTAACATTTATGTGTTTATTTATTTATCTATTTAATTATTCATATAAATATTTATTCATTTAATTATTTTACGGCCCTTGAAAGTTAAAATTGAAAAGGGGATGGCTAGCCTGCAGAAAACAGACGAAAATCCTGGGTGATGCCGAGTTGGCGGTGACTGACTGCGATGTTTCACGGAAACCTCTGAGTATAGGGGAGACTGGGGTCGGTTGAACCATTTTTCAGAAAATCACTGTTCACAACGACAATTTCAACTAAAAGTAACAAGTAACAGGTTTTAATTGATCCTTGGTTATCTGACTACTAATGTATGACGTTATAATGGCATTATATGCAATGCAAAAGAAGTTTGGGGGCAATTTACAAAATAAGAAAAAATGTTTCAACCGACCCCATACCTGGGGCGGTTGTAACAGCGACTGGGGTCAATTGTACCACCCGAGAAAAAATGATTATATAGACAGATATATGATCATATATAACCATATATTTGTATATATAATCGCATACAATGTTCAGATAGAATCATATATTACTATGTACAATTATATACCGGTATATATGACCATATATAATACTATATCCGAATGTATATAGTGTCCCATATGCCCATATATGAACATATGAGGTAACAAATGCACCATATCTAATCAGTTATGACCAGATATAATTATTTTTATTCGTTTACGACGCTCAGATACAATCATATACAAATAATTATATCTATTAGATCATTCTGGGACTAGGGTTATAGAAATGGACCATAGAAATCTATACTTTGAGGACCTCTGTATACTTTGAGGACGGTCCTCAAAGAATTATATATTTAATGTATCGTTTAAGGACTTTTCCAACAAAGACGGCCCTGGGGCCCGACATTACTTTATATACTGATCGCTCACTTCAGAGACCATACCACACACCAAAAAATGCTAGCTAACACCCGGTGGTTGTGGCAGGACCGTAACTAGGCTCCCAAAAAGTCGATGTCCCCAAAGTATATATTATATATGATTATATATATGTATCCAAATATATTCAGATACAGTACTATATATCATCATATATAGTAGGGTGGCGCAAAAAACCGACTGTTTTTTTTTTTTTGAGTCTCTTATGAAAAAAAGGTAATTCATCACGTTTCAAGAGCCCCCTTCAAAAATCAGCTCAGAAAAAATTTTTTTGGGGGTCGCTCACGATTTTTGAAAATTCCAAAAATAGTCAAAATTCGATTTTTTTTTATTTTTTTATTTTTTGTCTCGTTACCGTAAAATTTTGTAGACGAAAAAAAAATAAGTTTCTCAAATTTTTAGCTCAAAATATTCATCTTTAAAGGTCGCTCATGATTTTTTTTAATTTGTGAATGCATTGCTTTTGATGTTTTCGAGCGACCTTTAAATATTCATACTACCACTTAATCCAATGTTCTTCTGCAAACTACTTCAATAAAATGAAAAAGAATAATTCGGAATCAAATGACTACTTGCGTTATTATTTCAAGGAAAAAACACGATTCCTTGGTTCACACACGGTAAAAAATAGAAAAAAATAGAAGTTATGGATATCACAAGCTACGAATTGGTCAGTACTTGTAAAAATGTCTCTTGAAAATTGGTGATTTTTTTCAATAAAATCAAAATGGTCCAAGTTTATAAGTTTTGAAAAATTCATTGTGTTTGGATGGGTTGAGACAAAAAACTGAAAAAATTCCGGAAGACTGCTTTCGGTAGGTACAAAAAAATAGAAAATTTGAACAAAATCAAAAATGGTCGGGGTTACGAATTGGTCGGTTTCGTATGGAATTCCCCAAAATATACAAATATATAAATATATAAATATATTTATACTAGTAACCATAATAAATATCAAACTGTATTAATAAATCAAATAAAGTTCCTAACTATCAATAAAACTCAAAGGTGAAAATATTTTTTGAATGTACGATGCATTCAAAAGCGACGGGTTGGCTCATATATAACTACCGTGAAGTTAAGGGGAAACCGAACGATGGCTGCACTATAGTTCGACCAACACACGCTCGCGTTGCGTACCTGAGCTTCTACTAGCAGTGAGCAGAAGCTCAGGTACGCAACGCGAGCGCGTGTTGGTTGAACTATAGTGCGGCCATCGTTCGGCTTCCCCTTAACTTCACGGTATATATGAATATCCCCATATATTATAATATATACCCATACATAGTGATATCTGATAAGATAAGCCCACATACGATGACCTGAGCATATAAGCGCATATATGATGATATCAGATTATATACAAGTTGATATATAATAATATATCATTTTATATACTGATATACAATTATATATGTCCCGATCGGGCCAATTTTCGGACACAATTATATATGGTTGATTGTATATACTTATATCTGATTATATGCAACGATTTTTTCTCGGGCACTCATGCAACAATGAAAATAATTTTGTTATACAGTTATTTATTTGGACAAAAATTACAGAATAGTGAAATTACATTAACGTCTGAACAAATTATATATTAATGATCAATATCTAACCCGAATTAAGTGAAATCTGATGGAAAAAAAATAAAAATAACTTCTTTACGACAAAACAGATTAAATGAAATGAACAAAAATCCAACTAATCGGATTCACAATTGTGGCATAGGTAATACAAACCACCAGCAGTACAAGACACATGGGCCCACATTTCACAGCCAGTGCATTGTACCCAATCGTCTCCGGGCCTGCTAGTGCCATAACTTTCAGCACAGACCAAGCAATAATACTCCTGATGATCATCATCTGAAGACACTTTTGCCCTGTTAGTCATTTTCTTTATCTTTTTGGTAATTGTTTTCCCCGTATCTTTGGACTTCGAATATTTAGATTTTTCGTTAAAATTAACTCGAATTCCTCTTGCCTTCTTTCTTCGTTCTATTTCCTCACTTTCTTCTCGTATTGTCTCTTTTTCTGGCGTATCTGTATATATTGTCGATTTTCTCTTTTTCCTTCCCCTGTTTGTCGTCTGTCTAGGTAATGCTTTGGGATAAGGTTTAACTGTTTCAGGTGAGAAGATTTCAGTGCTCGTTGATGGTTTCGGCGAATCTGTTCGACTTGTATCAATTATTGTATGATCTGCTGCATTACTTACATCATCTCGTTTCGGAGAACTTATTTCAGGAGCTAGAGAAGATTGAACAGATTCTAAAGTTGGATTGCCTTGAGTAACTTCTTCAATTTGAATAGAAGGTGCTTGATTTCTTTGTAAGTTTGGCTGTTCATTTGAAATGGAAGGACTTATAATCTGCGAATTATTGCCATCTTCTGGATTCCTTTTGTTTGTACTTGACCGATCGGTTACATAAGATGAAGCAAAATCAAGGTCCGTAAATATGTTGCGGTTAAATGGGAAAATACCAGTTTTCTTAAAACCAGCCTGAATATTATTTGAAGTGAGAGCTAATGGCATAGCAGCGGCTACAATATTAGGTATATCATAAATACTCATGGTTTTGCCGGGGTGATTTCGCATCCAAGCGTCACACTGTGAATTAATAGCTCTTTTAAATGGCCCAAATACCGATCGATCAAGTGGTTGCAACTTATGCGAGCAGTAAGGCGGAAATGACAGACATATGATTCCACTCTCTTTACAAAAATCCAAAGCATTAATATGAATGTGAGATGAATGGTTGTCCAACACAAGTAGTACTTTATGGGCAGGTGAAGAGTTTGTGTGCTTTTGAAAATGTTTCAAAAATATCATAAAACCTTCGTCCTGCATCCAACCTGAAGGATTTGCTGTTCCCACTGCGCCTAATGGCCCATCCCTTATGAAGTGATCCTGATACCGAACGCGGGGGAATACAAACAAAGGAGGTATAGCATTCCCCAAAGCATTTACTGCGAAAGCTACTGTAACAAGTGTGCCTCGCTCCGCTGATGTCACCGATCCAACCTGGCGAATACCACGTTTAGCCACCACTTTATCGGGCTTCTGGACAGTAGTTACACCCGTTTCATCCATATTATAAATATTTTGTGGCTCGAATTCATCCCGGTCCATAACTTTGCGTAAATTTTGGAAGAAAACTTCAACGTTTGCCCTATTAAAACTAGTTGCTCTTGACAAACTGGTAGCTTGAGCAGTTCTTACAGAAAGCTCTGGATTGCGATTCATAAATGCCCTAAACCAATCCTCCCCGGCCGTTTCATTCTTCACCCAAGAACTTGGTCGTTTTAGGTTATATTTTGTAGACAGCTCGTAACTCAATTTTCTCACTTCTTTTGGGGATAGCCCAAAATAAATATCTGCACATCTTGTCAAATACACTAAGGTCTTTTCTTGTAGATCTGTGAACACTTTATTATGTGCCGTGTAGCCCATGGAGGTTGATGCCTTATTTTCAGTAGCCTGTCCATTAGCCTCCCGTTTTCTTTTATAGCGAAGTAGTGAAACGTGATTTAAATTGTATTTTTCAGCTGATTTTCTTATGGACAATCCGTTTTTTATCTCCTCATATGCTTCTGAATACTGCGATAAATCACTTTGACCTCGAGATGTTTTTCTTTGACGGTTTCTTGGCATCTCAAAAAAGAAAATAAAATTCTAACAGTTTTGAAATGCATGGGATAAAGCGTTTCAACCGACCCCGGAAAAATTGTTACAACCGTCCCCGGCACACCTTTTAGACAATTTGTTGATATAACCTAGGTAATAAACAACTTAAAAAAAAAAAGAATGATGCCTATTTGTACTCTAATAACCAAAGTTCTTACTTTGAAAATCAAAATAATTGTAACTCATATAGTTTTGTAATGAAAAACAGAATAACAACAACAAAAATAATTACTTTTGAAGACAGAAATATAACAACATCTCTTGCCGGCGTGTAATTAACACGGAGCGCCACCAAACTTAGACGCATACGTTCAGATACGAAAGCCGCTTCTTTCTCTCCTTGGGTCCACCCCGCTATCTCTATTAGTTCGTGAGTTATTCGCGTAGTTTCAACTGACCCCTGTTACAACTGACCCCAGTCTCCCCTACCTTTTCAGTAGGGATGCGCGATGCACGAAAATGTCAAATTATTATTAGATGGTGCAAAAATAGCACGATTGACAGCAGAAACACCGCAGCCATTGAATAATCACAAAGATTGTTTGAAACGACTGATGTGTGACCCACTCGAAGACAAATGACACTTAAGGCAGTGTATAAGTTGTCCAGGCACCGAAAATATAGTGAAGCAGTTGGAAGAATTATTCGAGGAGGATTTAATTGATGTCGTGATGTACAAACAATGGGTATCGATGGATAGAACAAATCTCGAAACTATCCAAGCATCCGTGGAAGATTTCTTGGGAAAACTCCAAGCACAACTGGAATTGCTGGTGACCCATGCATTTATTGCTCAGCAGCAATCTGCTTATTTTTTGGAAAAAAAAAAAAAACAATTGGAACCGGGCGAATGTTTAGTATAGTTTGCTATTTTGCAGAAAACTATGCGTTTGTTATTCAAGACGCGATTCAGGGTGTACATTGGAACAACGATAAAGTGACGATACATCCTTTCGTTGCCTACTATACTGAAGACGGAATACTTGAGCACAAGAATTATATTGCAGTTTCCGAATGCCTTAAGCATCATACTATCGCGGTCCATCCTTTTCAACGGAAATTACTAATAACCCGATCTGGTCGTTCCATAGCTCATTTTTTTCGCATTCTGATTCTCTACAATTTATCTGGTGGGAGCATCAAGATGACTTCATTAGTTTTGATTTTATGGGCAAAAAACTGAAAAAAAAAACGATTTTTTAATTTTAAATGTTTATAACAAAGTTTGCAATGGTAGTTGCGAGTGGGATTTATGACAGAATACAACCACGGACTGTCCTCCGTGTGATGGCACCATCGGCATCCTGTTACTATTTTTGTCACGAAAAAATCTCTGTTGCTTGGCCTACTGAAAGACCCGGCTCGGGTACGGTTTTTCGGTGGCAGCGCGCGCCGTCGCTTATAAATAAATCGTTTTGACATGGTTCCCATCGGTTCTCCATTGATGTTTTTTACGATTTTGTAAAGAATTGATCAAGGAATACGCTCATATTTTTTTGAGATTTTTATCGCATGGAGCTTGCTTCAAAAATCACGTTTGAATAATATATTAGTTTATAACAACTGAAATTGTTTCTTATCGCAGAATGAAATAAATATATAATAATACTGTCATTCAATAGCTTTGAAATGGTTCTTGAATGAAGTCTCTAGTTTGAATACAACCGGAGATATGACCGTTTGAAGGGGAGTATGTTTTTGATTTTTGGCTCTTTTTCCTGAATTTCACCCCCGTGTAACTTGGAAAATAGGGGCCAAAAAAAAAAAAATTGTTTGACGAATTTATTTGTTTCAAAGAACCCGGAAAAAAAATTATAGCAAAATCGGTAACATCGAGGTCAGAAAGCTGTCCGGATTGACCTGGAATTACTCATCTAACGTTGGATTTCGAACGTCGAAAAATATTGGAAAACGGTCGCATACGTCACGTCACTAACACGTTTTTTTCCGCAATATTTTGGAAATGTTAAATATTGAACATTTGATTGGAAATATTTGATAACGTAAGAAAAACGTTACGTTCGTGATGTTGCCGAAACATTCTAGTGTCAACGATCTGTCAATATTTTATTTATCAGGTTTAGTTAGCAGCATCAAATAACGTTAGCAAAACGTTGCGTACGCGATGTTACCGAAACCTTCTATTTGAACGTGTTAATAATGTTTTGAGTAAAACATTTACTTTGCATCCTGACAAGGCCGGACTTGGGAATTTGTCGCCCCTAGGCCAAGCTTTCTACTTCCGCCCCTTTAAGGATAACAAAAATTCTTGGTCCAAATTTCAGAGTGAATCATAGAGTTAAAATGCAATTAAACCAAAATTTATTGTACTGCAAATGATAAGATATTCATCATTGCCTTTATAAGTAGACAAAAATTTCAAGAATTGGGCGATACGAATAGTGAAACGAGCTACACATTCTTCAAAAACTTAGCTTATTACCAAAGTAAGCATATATGTTTTATAAACGAACTCTACGAACTTTGCTACGGGCAAACTCATCTATAATATTATCATAGTTTATTTGAATAACAAGTTCGGCTTCTATAGTTAGGAGTGATAAAGCGTTGTCTTTCTCCTCCAACGGTCGATGTTAAATAATTTTTCACGCGTCGCAGTACAGAGAAAGAGCGTTCCCCGGAACAATTGGTCGCCGCGATACATAAAAATATTCGCAACGCAATGTGTATGTTGGGGTAGACAGTGTAGAGGTTCTTATCATATAGCATTATACATAGCTCACAGAAATGGTGTAGCTCTTGATACCAAGGGAACTGAGGTGCGCACCAAGGTGTTGAAATTCAACATCTAGCGTGTCCTCTAGATCGTCCGGATAGTAAGATGAACGATCTCGCGTACTTTCTACAATAGCTTCTGGTTTCATTGTTGGTAACTTCGTTATGTAACCAAATTTATTGTTTAATGAAATGTACGCAGTGGCCCGCTTCTCAAGTTCAATGTGTAGCCCTATCAATGATTACGAGAAACACATTGATTCTCAAGTCTTCTCTACCAGTTAATGAATTATCTTCATCTCTCGTTTCATCAAATTCGACTCTACGCTTACGTCTACGTGATGTATTATGCTTATATACTTTAATTCCACACTTGTTTACAGCATTTTTTCCGTATGTGTCAAACATTTCACGCATGGTATTAGTGAATCCTATCGACGATTGATACAACTCCACAACCACGGATAAATTAACATTTACAGACTGCAAAACATTGCTTACGGAATGAAATCTGTTCAGCACATCATTCCACAGAAGCACTATTATACAACTTTCTAAAGAATTCAGCGAATTATAAAGGCCCGATGCCTCGGAACGTGTCGCAGGTTTCTCGTGGTTATCGTCACTGATTTATGCAATGCGTTGTAACGGAGTTTCAGAGCACACTCCGCACCCTACGGCGTTCCTCGGATAAAATACTAAATTAAAGAAAATCTCAGATAGTGTTGGGCGCCAGACACGTGAGTGTCGTTTTCACAAAAATAGAAATGAATATCAGCGGTACTCAACTAATTACTATACTGCCGGAACGACGGCCTTGAAGCTTCGGTTAGCTCAGATGTACAACGATAAGGGTAGAGTGGGTGGATTCACCTTACTAATTAATAAAATATAAAACACCAGATATAAATTCCCTCAATGAAATCCACGATTTCGTATATTGTTCTTATTCTTGTGTGTTAACAGATTTCTCAGCGGTAACAAAGAAATTCAAATATAACGAAAGATATCAAATTACACAGAAATAGTGATTCGAATAATCGTTACTAATAATGGATGAAAATGATGGTTGGAACAATACTTTAGAAATTGCTAATTTGACAACAGAAGAATATTATATTATGGAGTCTGATTCTGCGACGCAGCAGTATAAAAAAAACGTAAACACGCCGGTTAGCTAGCGAAAGCCGTAGAAGCGATATAATCCAAGCTAAACTACTTTCCAGGCTACGTATCACCGAGCGATACGATACTCTATAGCAAATTTTCTAATGCGGCTCGCTAGCGTTATTGATAATTATTTGGCGATACAGAAATCAATAAATAATTCAGATGAATCTACGGTAAGCAATAAACTAATTAATTATAGCAAAGAAATTAGGAAAACTTATTATAACGCAATATAGCGAGAAGCAGAATGTTACACAGGTTATATAGCATAATTAGGTCGTATAAATCGGAGAAATCACATGAATCAAAGAAATCAGAATAGAATGAACAGAGTGAAGGAATAATAGAACTAATTAATAAATGATCAACTTGAAACTATGACTAACTACGTTCAGCCAACCCTCGGGGAGTTGGATAGTAAGCGACACACCATGCACTATTATTCTAATTAATTAATAATTACTAATAAACTACCAAATCAAAGATAGCGATAGATCACAGAATTAGGGTACTCTCAAAGCGAGAATTGGAGCAAGAACAAGCTTTCAAATACTATTAGTAAATCATAAGCGAAGCAAGCAAAGAGATCAGACTAATAAGGCAGAAATTATTAAGCAAAAAGGTATTCTAACAAAACTACAGTCAGCCACGAGGTGCTTTCGCTGGATTTCTTTAACTTAAATCTAATATAAAATGAGGAGCGTCACCCGTAGGCTGATCGCTGCTCGAGACTTGACCAGTCAACCGGATAAAGCGCCTTGAGTTAGCTAAACTCGTGGGCCTAATTCTAAATGCACCGAAAGGATGGTACTCACAGGCAACTAATGTTACTGAGTTATTCTAATGGAAATCCAGCGGTAGCTTGTGGGTTTTTAGCAAATTAATTGATCATAGAGACCTTACCTTAATGCAGCGATATCGGACGCACAAAACTTTACTGATTTTAACGAAATCTAAATGCTTTTCTGTACAAGGCGAGAGGGAGACACGTCTAGTTGCGTTAGAGCTGAACGTAGAAGTGATAAGCTCCGGCGACAATTAGGTAGTTCGGTTCGTAGGTTAAAGGTGGGGAACCTCAGGACCTATTAATTATCCTATTGGTCCTGCTAATCCCGCTGTTCGAGCGACCAGCTCGTCAGCTGACCGGCTCAGAGCGAAATCTTCTTGCCTATCGGCAGGTGATAATCGTCGCGCTTCGCGCGATAGAACAGCTGTTCGGCGATATTTCAGCGGCGAGATGATGGCGGGAGGGTGTGATCCTGGCTCTTACTTAGCGATTCCTCTCAAGCTATCAATCTCGAGGGGTGCAACACACAGCGATAGCCCACTGTTTCATAGACTATACACAACGGTGAATGGTCCCTCGGCGATACGTTACGTCACTCGTCCTTATGCCGAACTTTGCGCGACGTCGAATTCTAATATTTGATTCGGGTGATGTAGGCTGGTTGGACTCGACGTGGCAACCAGATGCTGGAGGTAAGATGTATCTGCTGGCAGGAGGCCGTATGCAGGCCCTGTTCACTTCCTAGCGATAATCGACCAAGATCTACGACCCTCCCCGTAGATGATTCGGTACTATCCTGAGAACTGGTATCGGTACCGGACTGCCTACCGTCGTCGTCATCTCTGGAGCGGAAGTTCTCGTAGCGGAAGTTCGGGATCGATGTCTTCTGGATCGTCCTTCTCTCGCTCTCTCTCGCAGTACATTAACAGAAAAACACTTCAAATTAGTCTAACTTTATTGCTTATTACAAGGTGTGTCACTTGTATCCCGAGGGTCTAGACGGCGATATATTCTCTCTCTCGCGATATGGCTAAAAAGATGTAATTTAGGTACTCTTGTGACGGCAGCTAATCTGCAACGTCACAGCGTATAGGATTTCATTTCGCGATTGGCACAAGCTTCTGCAGGCATCATGGTGGGCAGACCACCTAGTTTGAGAGAGACTTTGAACAACGCTAGAGGCGGATTCAATGTGCGCCAACAGAATTGCCCACCTATGAGTTGATCCTGTGAAAAAATTATAAAGTTGCTGAAGAACCGAAAAAAAATTGCAGCATCTAGGCAACATTCAGCTGCACATTTACCAACAAGATTGAGGGAATGAGCGGCACACGGTACGTAGTCTGCGAGAGGATTAACTTCCTTAATGAGTGCCTGACGGCCACCGTATATTCCGGACATATTGCTCGCATTGTCGTACGATTGTCCACGACAATTTTTAATGTGAATATTGTGACTTTCAAGAATATTCAGAACGCAACTCGCAATTTCCTTAGCCTTATGACCAGAGTTTGGAATAAAATCTAGAAATCGTTCTTTTACACATCCGTCTTTGTTGACGTAACGAATAATAAACGTCAATTGGTCGATATGAGATATGTCCGGCGTTGAATCAATAGTTATTAAAAAATATTTTGCCGCTTTGACTTCTACCAGTATTTCATTTCGAACTTGGTTCGCTATCAATTGGATGAATTTCTCACAAATTGTCGAGGAAAGGTAAAAGGTCGAGCCGCTGCCCTTATTTCCATGCAATCGCATGTGCTCTGCTAAGAATGGATCAAACTCAGCAATTAATTCTAAACACATCATATAGTTTCCATTATGATTGCAATGAAAATTCCCAGTCGAACCTCGAAATGGTAATCCGCGGATAGCTAGTGACTTTATTATTGCAACAACGCGTTTCAATACATTTCGCCAATATTCAATGGCGTTTTTAGCTGCAATGATCAGAGCTTTATCTATCCTGCCACTGGTGTTGCTTCTGCTGGAAAGCTCAGTGGTCGCCGACTTGTGGTCAAAAGAATTTTCATGTTCTTTAAAGCGTTAATGAACATTCTTCCAATCGCAATAGCCTTCAGTTAATAACGATATTTTTCCGACAAGTTTGCATGGTGCGCAAAATAAAGCTGATTTGCTTTTAGAAAATACTAACCATGGTCGTGGCTGAGTTTCTCCATTTGGAAGGGTGCGAGTAAATACTGTGTGTGATAGGTATCTAGTTCGATCTGCATACGTGCGCTTGGTTTGAGAGAAATCTGAATTGATGTTTTGTTCAATGCCACGTTGGAGAAGAATGTCGCGTGTCATATCGTTAACTCCCCATTCGGCGGGATCATGGCTTATTTTTGGATCAATTGGTATATGCTCTTGGATAGTATCTTGTGAGTGATCTGGAGGATTCTCGTTATGTGAATCAGGGAGAGGAAGTTCGGAATGAGGACTTGCTGTCCTTGCAGAGTCACTAGCGGTACTCTGAGAATTGGAAATCCGACGAGTCGGAGTGATTGGGTTTTTGGATGTGGATGTGGCTTTTCGTTTTATCCAGTTTATGTTAGCTAAAGGTGTTCTCCATCTGTGAAAAAACTGACTTGGACGAAATCGTCAAGGTTTCGAAGTTACCGCCGAAAGTTCGTCATTTGGCTATCGCGATCTGGCGCGAGTGGCGCTGACGCTTGATTCCGATATTGATCACATGATGTATGATCGTCAATACTTTTCCTATACTTTTCAAGGTTTTGTTAGCGTTTCGGTGATTTTCAGTGTTTCGGAATTGAAAAAAATTAATAAAAGCAGTACTTTTCAGTACATAAAAAGACTACTTTTCAGTCCTCAATATTCATCAATTTACCAAATATCCAGCGTGTTATCGTTATACGGGTATTGTGCTTCGAGAAGTGTACCATAACCTTAAAGTAAGTATTCGATCCAAATAGTAATATGTATTATCCCCACCAACTTCTTGCCGACTTGTGGGTAGTTGAAGTTTTTCTGTTTTTTGTTCACAGAGTTTCGAATAGAATGGGAAGGAAACATTGAATTCAATATGAGAGGTAGAGAGGAGAACTCTCTAGAAGAATCCACTGCCCCCCAGAAGACCGGCCGCAGATATTCCCCAGCAAAGAAATAACGGTTGATTGCCATAGCAACAAAAAAAAAAATTCTGAGAAAATAATTCGTGAAAAAAATATCTGAAAAAAAAAAATATGAAAAAAAAAAAAAATTCAATTCAACTTTTGTACAACAAACTTTTGATGTATGAGCCCCTGGAGGAGTAAATACCAATTTTTCTGCAAAAACTTCAAACGCGTTTATCTCAGAACTATCTTTTCGGAGCTGTGTCGTAAGGATTTTAGAGCACCGTTGGACCGAATCAGGTCATCTTGGATTCATTTTTTTCAGAAAACGAATCCTCATCATGTGAATGTAGGAATTTTGAAAATTTTGTGTTCTGGCTGTTACGTCATGACTCCTCTTCTTTCCGGTAATCATCCGATCCGCCATTTCCTTCTGCTGACCGATCATCAGTTTTACCTGATCCTCGGTTTCCGCTCGGGTCGTACGAGTGGCACACGGTGACACAAGATGTGCAAATCGTGCGAAAACCCCTCTCCAAACCGAACCTACCTTCTCCAAACTTCTTTCATATCAATCACTACTCATTCCAATCTCGAACCACCAACTTCTTAACCTATTACCAAGCTACCGACCTCTCGAAACATCAACTCCGTAACTAAACCGAAGTCATCCTACTACCACCAAACAACTAAATCCACATTATAATAAAGGCAGTACTCAGATATCTCTATCGGATCTCATTAAAAAACCATACCGAGCCAGCTACAGCCTCTTCCTGACCGATCACCTCCTTTGGTCTAACTACCACAATCGGCCAAACATCCATCGACAACTAGTAATTATTCTGTTGTGACATAACAACTGGTGGCAGCGGAACTCCTCGTTTTCCGGATTAGTCAGCACCTTAATCTGGTTACCCTTTGGTGTAAAAACGAGGCACGAACTCGACGAATGCACAATCATAAATCAAAGTACCAGCAAGGGGCCTTGCTACAAAGTGCAGATTAAAGAACACGACGAGCCCCGATTCGAGAATACTGTGGGGAGACTACGGACTGGACGAATCTGATATCAGCGAAGTATCGGCGAGGTGTCGACTTTGCGACTCCTGAACACGTCTCACTCTACGGAGACTCATCCGGATTCATCGTATTCCTGAACTGCGATACTTCCGAAACATCGCCACGTTTAGACGCCGGAACTGCTACAACCTAAGGATGCAGCTGACCAGACCAACATTTGTAACGCTCGCCATTCTGTAAGTCTTGAATAGTTTACCATATAAGCGTAAAATACGTAACAAAATGTCTCACGGTGAAGAATCTAACATGGGACCCACTCTCAGCCCGTATCTGCCGCTGCAAGCGGTGATATCCCTAATACCGAATTTTAACGGTACTAACATGCCAGTAAATTCATTTGTGCGAAAAATAGAGAGCATAAAAAAGTCAATCCAAGCGCGAGATTTACCATTGTTTACGAATCTTGTATTTTTAAAAATCGAAGGTGATGCAGAAAAATATATACAAAGAACCAGTATAACATCACTAGATGACCTGGTAGGAGATTTAAAACGTGCATATAAGCCAAAAGAGCTGTTACCGGATATACAGGCGCAGATTACACGAGCAGTGCAGAACCGGGGCGAGAGTGTGTTAGAATATGGCATGCGGATGGAAAGACTCGTCGAGACAGCATTAGAAATTTCCGGGAATTCAGAGAATCCGGACCATGTCGTTATGACGAATAGATTTATAAAAGATTTAGCTGGTCGATCATTCATAAAAGGTTTGAGGGATGAAATCGAAATAAGGGTCACTTATGAAAAACCGGGGACGTTACGCGAAGCTATAGATTTAGCAATACGATTTGAAAAGTTTTTGGACGAAAGAAAGTCCTTGAGGTCGTCTCACGATGTCAACCTGATGCCAGACTATAAAAATAAATACTATCCAAAACACAAATCGGAACCAGATTCTCAAGCTAGGCTCTACTGTAATTATTGTAAAAAGCCAGGGCATACTATTGATATCTGTGGACCAAGAGAACGTGCCAGCAAGTACTGCACGTTTTGTAGGGTAATTGGGCACACATTTGATGAATGTCGTATGCGGAAAGCACAGGTTCAGCGAAACTCCCAACCTAACTTTCCCAGTATAAGTCCTCGGAACATACAGTACAATCAACGCGAACAACATAACCGCGGACCGGGTATCGCGCAATCACACAGCCACCAATGAAATAATAGTTCACGCGTACGACCAAACAATTTTAGCAACCAGAACAATAACAGCCAAAATTACAGACAATCATCTAATCGGCAAAGAAACGATGCACAGATAAATGTTGTGGTAGGCGGTAACACGGAACAAACTTATGATGACGATTTAAACGAGCCACGGGAATGTCGCATGGACGCCGCGATGTCCCGAGTCGACGAAGAGCGTCCGAGCATGATAGAAGATCACTTCTCGGCTCACCAGTAATCGTAGTAAGATCACAGCAAATTCGTGGAAAAAGTGTGTCACTTCTGGTAGATACGGGCGCGAATATTAGTGTAATTAAAGTCGGAGTCATTACACCAGACACTCGTTTCACACCAACAGACACGCGAAACATCAGGGGAATAGGTGAAGGATTTGTGAAAACTCTAGGAAGTATCGATCTGGAATTTGCCGGGATCCGGCATGAATTCCATTTGGTAGATAATTTATTTCCGATTAAGGAAGACGGAATTTTAAGCGCAAGCTTTTTGCGAGCTGAAAATATGACTATATGTTTTAAAACCAATCAAATTTTCTCACAAAAAGCGGGCACAATTCCGTTATCTTATCGAAACTACGGTCCTAATATCAACACGTGTCGCGTGTTAACAACGTCTTCTCTGCACACGCCTAAGACTCGGGTATCAACTCCACAACTCGCGAATGAAACCACTACGTTCCTTCTTGACACTGGAGCTGATATGAACATAGTAAAACGCGGCGCGGTAAAATATAACGCACATACGCGACTTGAGAAAAGCAAAATAACCAAAATAACAGGCATTACAGACGACACTACAGAGACTTTGGGAGCGATGTATATTCAAGTCGGACACAATAATCACGAATTCCATATAGTAGATGATTCATTTCCCATTAAAGAGGCAGGCATATTAGGCATGTCATTTTTGCGTAACGAAAACGCTATAATTTCCTTCCCAACGAGGACAATGACCTCTGACGGCAACGAGACACACCAAATTTTTAGCGAAGAAACCTTATCAATACCAGCCCGAACTGCAGCAGTAGTAGCATTAAGAGTAACGAAACTGTCACCTGAAACGGGAATGATTAATAAATTGGACTTAGGCCCAAATATTCTATTAGGTAATGCCCTCGTGACGAATAGACAAGGTCTGGCGTACGCTTATGCCATAAATTGTAGCGAATTAGCTGTAGAGATAGAACGACCTGTGGTAACTCTAGAAGAGGTAGATGAACCTGCAGCAAACACAGAAACACACATAGCCTGCAGTAAAAGAAGTCGGGTTGCACATGACCATCACCGTGCTAACATTGATAAAGACCTACATGCACTTCAAGCCGCGCCTAACCACGATGCAAAACGCCTTGACATCCTTAGGGAAAACCTCAGACTAGACCACCTAAACGAAGAGGAAAAACAGTCGATAATTGATCTAGCAATTGAGTATAATCATCTATTTTTCTTACCGGGTGACAAGCTAGGACATACCCAAGTAGTCAGCCACACTATACCAACCATAGACGACATACCGATACACACGAAACAATACCGACACCCACAGGCTCACAAGGACGAAATTGAGAAGCAAGTGACTAAACTCCTCGATCAGGGTATTATCCAACATTCCACATCTCCTTACAACTCTCCCGTCTGGGTTGTACCTAAAAAACCGGACGCACAGGGTAATAAAAAATGGCGTATGGTAATTGATTTCCGTAAATTGAATGAAAAAACCGTAGGGGATGCATATCCCCTGCCAAATATCATAGACATTCTGGACCAGCTAGGTTCCGCAAAATATTTTACAACACTCGATCTAGCTTCGGGATTTCATCAAATACCTATGCACCCCGATCATGCATTTAAAACGGCCTTTTCAACACCACATGCCCACCTCGAGTACATTCGAATGCCTTTCGGCCAGAAAAACGCACCCTCTACTTTCCAACGTCTTATGGACCAGGTACTTACGGGATTGCAAGGCAATGAGATTTTCGTATACTTAGATGACATAGTTATTTATGCAAGATCATTGGAAGAACACGCCGTAAGATTCAGAAAGTTATTGGAAAGACTATCGAGCGCAGGACTAACCCTTCAACCGGAGAAATGTGAGTTCTTACGGACAGAGGTAGCCTACCTAGGCCACATTATCACTCAAAACGGAGTAAAACCAAACCCTGATAAAATAGCAGCTGTCAAACATTATCCGACCCCTAAGAATGCTAAGCAAATAAAACAATTCTTGGGATTGATCGGATACTATCGTAGATTCATTCCTGATTTAGCTCGAATCGCGAAGCCTATAAATAACTTATTAAAGAAAAACATTCCCTTTATTTGGACGTCCGAACATCAATCAGCATTCGAAACCTTACGGGACAGTCTGTGCAAGGAACCTATTTTACAATATCCGGATTTTACACAACCTTTTGTACTGACAACAGACGCATCGAATTTTGCTATCGGTGCGGTCCTTAGCCAAGGTAAGGTTGGCGAAGACCTACCAATAGCCTATGCGTCAAGATCCCTTCAAAAAGCGGAAATTAATTACTCAACAACTGACAAGGAACTATTAGCGATCATTGACGCGGTAAAACATTTCAGGCCATATTTATACGGAAGGCAATTCACGCTTGTAACAGATCATAAACCGCTACTCTGGTTAAACAACACCAAAGACCCGACATCACGCCTATTACGATGGAGGTTGATACTTGACGAATACACATACACTGTTGTTTATAAAAAAGGAAAAGCAAATACAAACGCGGACGCACTATCAAGAAACCCTCCGCCCGATGTGGCCCAAGCCTTACCGATGGACGGCAAACGCCTTCGATCAGAGTCGGGTACCGCGGAAACTGAAATAAACAAACGCAAAAAAATAACACACCAATTTCCACGACGTCCTAGGCAAGATACCGATGACTCGACAAACCCCGCACCAACCAAACTACCAAAGACTCAGGAAGCAGAAAAGGGACCCCCCTTACAAGAAACCCTGACATCAGAAATCTCAGATACCCAATTAATTCACGATAGACAACATAGCACAGTAAAACCGCCCAAACGACCTCAAATGACTGAATCTTCAGGTAACCCAGCACCGCGAAAGAAATTGACGAAGCAACTAGATTACGTTGACTCGACGGGCGAATCGGACGTAGAAACTATTCCATTTAGAGCAGCACTAGCTAAACGAAAAAGACGCACGGAATCCTCTAGTATCCGAACACAAAAAAGGAACCGATTAGGAACCGACTTTACCAACCAGACAAGTTTTAGTGACAGTCAAACTGAAAATCGGTCAAATAAGACTGCAACAACGTCAGTGTATAAACGTAAAATAATATATAGGAAATTGTCTAATTCAAATAGTGAACCCAATACAGACTCCACACATGACCCACACGGCTCAGAAATACGCAAGAAACACGGAGTCAAGTTACGACATACAGCTTGCGAGCCACAGGCAACCACATCTACTAGCAAAACTTCGAATTCCACTCCATCGTACAGACAGTTCCTCGAAGACCTAGATTTCCTTCCCCTGACACAGAATAGAAATATTAAAGAGATAGACGGAGATTTGCTGAAACAAAAAGATAATTTAGCCCACTGTATTTCAGTCGACTGTAAGACATCCCGAAACATTGCAGACCAGATGGTAAGGAACGGATTCATACAACGTAAGAAATTACAATCAATGAATCCACGAGTAACAGATATCATTATGGTACAGTACCCCAGACGCACGATTTACAATTTAGTCACGAAGGAACGACACTTTGACAAACCGACAAACGAGACAATGTACAACACACTAGCAAAATTAAAGACAGCACTAATTAAGGACGGTAAGAAATCTCTTGCGATACCAAAACTCGGTTGCGGGTTAGATAGACTTGACTGGGACATGGTAAGCCGTATGATTCATTACATATTCAAAGATTCAGACATCAAAATCAACATTTGCAGATTTGAGAACCCACTGACACACAAATTACCTGACAAACGAGTCAAAAATGAATCATATAAGCCCACAACGGAAAACTATACTTGACCATCTACGGGACCCCTGATCCCTCCGGTATCAGACACCCCCTCAGCTATCCTCACATCAACAGACAACGATTCCGACACAATGTTCCCACAACGCAGACGTAACCCTATACCGAAGCTAGACACCGAAAACACCAGCGACTCTGATATGATCTCAGACTCTGACAATGAGGTAGCACAAAATCCGACGGGCTCAGACAGTACAGATAACATCAGCACTACCGATGACGAAAGTGCATATCAAAGGACCAAAGGGTCTCCTAAACCAACCAACGTACAGGAGAATAAGGATGCGCTCAGCTTCGATAAATTCACGGGTAACATAGACAACATAATACCAACGACTAACGTGATTGAATCCAAAGACGGAATATTCATGAAAAGCGCGAACATTGCACATTGTGTACCAGCCGACTGCGCGTGGAATGATGAACTAACAAAGCAATTAATCGACAAAAACATGTTACGGAAAGAGACGTTCACTGTCAACAAACTCGGAAAACACGAAATAGCCTTATCAAAATTCGGGAATAAGTATATTATGACCCTCGTGGTTAAGACCCGACACTCTGACAGAGTACAGTTAGAAGACCTTTATTGTACTTTAATTAAACTAAAACAGCTGTTGCGTATTTATAAAATTGAGTCATTCTCGTTCCCCAAAACAAATCCGGGATTAGAAGTTTTCCAATGGAGCGTCGTCAGGAAACTATTTTATTACATTTTCGAACATACAAATGTAAGAATCACGCTTTGCGCAAATGAAACCATTATACCCGACGTATCGATACGCGGAGAGATCATTAAAGAATATCACGAATCGTTGCTAGGTGGTCATCAGGGTGTAATGAAAATCTACAACAGAATTAGGGAAAAATATTACTGGCCGAACCTAAAAACACAGATTCAAAATTTCATTAAATCCTGCGACAGTTGTCAAAGGAAAAAGTTAGTTCGAGTCAAAACACGATTGCCCATGATAATTACAGATACTCCAGCGGATGCGTTCGATAAAGTTGCGCTCGACATAGTAGGACCACTTCCCGTCACGGAATCAAATAACCAATACTTACTGACAATTCAATGCAATCTGACAAAATTTTTGGATGCCATACCTCTCCCTGACGCGACAGCTCAGACAATCGGCGCGGCGTTTACACAAGAATACATCACACGGTATGGAACACCGCGAATAATACTAACAGATCAAGGCCAAAATTTCATGAGTACAACGATTAAACAGATTTGCAAATTATTCAAAATTAAACAAGTAAGAACTACCGCGTATCGACCACAATCCAACGGTTCCTTAGAGCGTAGCCATCTTGTACTTATCGAGCACATCAAACATTACACGAGAACCGGTAAGGACTGGGACAAATATGTACGCTTCGCAATTTTTTGCTATAATACCGCGGTACACGAAGGTACGAATTTCACACCACATCAACTAATCTTTGGTAAAGAAGCTCGACTACCATCGGACCTGCGAACAACCGTCGCGATAACAAATTCATACAACACGTTTATTCTTGACCTACTAACAAACCTGACCGAAATTCGAAAACGGGCAGCACAGAATTTAAAAGACGCAAAATTGAAATCAAAAACGTATCACGATAAAAGAGTCAACGTACACCTTTTTGAAACATTCGATCCACACACATTCCCTATGGAGCTAACCGAAACCCATCCACTAGAAACCAGAGAAATCACAGAGTGTTTTTGAATAAATTAAAATGAACCAGTGGTATGGCCTGGATAGTAAGAACAGTACAGGTAAACATTAGTCACTGCTTGAGAAACAGGTCTATTGATATTCCATAGAGAGCAATTGTAATAGTAGGATAATGATATAGTATAAAATAAAAAGTGGATGTTAAAGTGGAAAATCAGGATGTTGAAAATATGATTAGGACATAACCATAGTAAAAAGGGAGTAGAATTATTATAAATTTTAGGAATAAGATGATGATATAATGTAAAATAAGAAGTAGTTAAGAACCATTCGATAAGGATGTTAAGAATATAATTGAAAAAAATAAAAGGGTGAAGCATAACCACTGTAGAATGGAATAAATCATTATAATCACAACACACACACGATTAAACATCAATTATGTAAGAACATATGAGAGAATAAAATAAAAAAAAAAAAACGGAAAGAAAAGTCTCTCATCATGTTCCACTGCACACGTTTACACGCTTAACATAGAAACAATTATAGACTTTAGTCTTACAAGGAGAGTATCGCACCTCCGGGTCATCGATCTTGACCAAACTTATAGGGGTGATTCCTTGAGCCAAAATATTAATTACCAGCTGAATAACTCTCTTGAATGGGCCTTCACTCTGTCAATTTACCTAAATGTACAACAGAAATCAGCGAAACCCAGGTTTTGCAAATCGCCATCAAATAACCAGTTTTTGTGCTGCGTTATGAGATTCTACATTGCACTGAATATTTAAACATTGAATACAGTCATTATTCTACATTATATTGTCGAAATTTAACATCCCAGCTATAGAAAATCACTGTATTCTGCGCCTATTGACACATTACTACTAGTAGTTTATCGCTCGTTCAACATTCATTTGGTGAATCCGAAGACCTCTTCTGACTTGAAAGATGTTGCATATACAGGGTGTCTCGAAATTCGCGCACCAGAAGCATACCGGCGGATTCCTTGCGAAATATTAAGACGAAAGTTACCTATACAAAAAAGTCCGCGGGGACTTAGTTCTTCCGTAAAAAGGACTTAATAACGAACCAATTAGCGTTCGTCGATAGGAAAGACTGTCTAAAATCCACAAGAATCCGCATCGCCTTATAAGGGAGAATAAGACAATAATGTGTGGTGTTCCCCGCTCCGCCCGCCGCGCTTGAAGCCACCGTGAGCGATTGACATTAGACAGTCGGTTCACGCAATGAAAATTCCAAAGTGCGGATTCTTGTGGATTTTAGACAGTCTTTCCTATCGACGAACGCTGATTGGTTCGTTATTAGGTCCTTTTTACGGAAGAACTAAGTCCCCGCGGACTTTTTTGTATAGGCAACTTTCGTCTTAATATTTCGCAAGGAATCCGCCGGTATGCTTCTGGTGCGCGAATTTCGAGACACCCTGTATGTAGCCTCAATACTCCCACTGACAGCATACGAAATCCTGTGAACTACCACATAATAACGATTTCATCGCAATATTACATTTATTATTTCAGAAGAATATGTATAATGTATATACTATATTCAGAAATGCGTCGTCTGCTCGTTCGAAAACCGAGAACACGACGAGCAGACGACGCATTTCTGAAGAGATGTCGAATATACGCGACGATCGATGTCAATACGTCAATCTATGCAGAGAGTCGTCCGATCCAATATATCGAAAAGGATTGAGACCAAGAAAACCCAGATGGTAATATGTAATAAAAAGTATTTACCAAGTCTTATTATGGAAGGCTATTTTTGCAGCGGTTTGATTCTCCATGAGGCAGTAGCCTACAAATGTCTAACCTTAAAACTGACCTCACTTATCCTGACCTAACGTCGTCCCATTGAATGAATATAATATAGTATAAACATTATACATATTCTTCTGAAATGATAAATGTAATATTGCGATGAAATCGTTATTATGTGGTAGTTCACAGGATTTCGTATGCTGTCAGTGGGAGTATTGAGGCTACATATATGCAACATTTTTCAAGTCAGAAGAGGTCTTCGGATTCACCAAATGAATGTTGAACGAGCGATAAACTACTAGTAGTAATGTGTCAATAGGCGCAGAATACAGTGATTTTCTATAGCTGGGATGTTAAATTTCGACAATATAATGTAGAATAATGACTGTATTCAATGTTTAAATATTCAGTGCAATGTAGAATCTCATAACGCAGCACAAAAACTGGTTATTTGATGGCGATTTGCAAAACCTGGGTTTCGCTGATTTCTGTTGTACATTTAGGTAAATTGACAGAGTGAAGGCCCATTCAAGAGAGTTATTCAGCTGGTAATTAATATTTTGGCTCAAGGAATCACCCCTATAAGTTTGGTCAAGATCGATGACCCGGAGGTGCGATACTCTCCTTGTTAGACATATTTTATAATTGGAAATTAACTGTATTGCATGCATCCTTTTTCACACCCCTACACCTTGCTCCTTAAAGAGGATCATACGCCCTTATCCAAGCCCTATGTTCCTTCTAAAGGGGGGGGGTGTTACGTCATGACTCCTCTTCTTTCCGGTAATCATCCGATCCGCCATTTCCTTCTGCTGACCGATCATCAGTTTTACCTGATCCTCGGTTTCCGCTCGGGTCGTACGAGTGGCACACGGTGACACAAGATGTGCAAATCGTGCGAAAACCCCTCTCCAAACCGAACCTACCTTCTCCAAACTTCTTTCATATCAATCACTACTCATTCCAATCTCGAACCACCAACTTCTTAACCTATTACCAAGCTACCGACCTCTCGAAACACCAACTCCGTAACTAAACCGAAGTCATCCTACTACCACCAAACAACTAAATCCACATTATAATAAAGGCAGTACTCAGATATCTCTATCGGATCTCATTAAAAAACCATACCGAGCCAGCTACAGCCTTTTCCTGACCGATCACCTCCTTTGGTCTAACTACCACAATCGGCCAAACATCCATCGACAACTAGTAATTATTCTGTTGTGACATAACATGGCCAAGTTATTTAAGAAATGAGTGGGAATAATTTTTGGAAATTTGATAAAATGATCATAACTTATGACGTGATTTTTTATTTTCAGATCCCTACATTCACAAGATGAGGAATGGTTCACCGAAGAAAATGAGATGTTGGAAGATTGAATTGGACCAACGGTGTGCCAAAAACCTTACGACACATGATTTTGAAAAAAAGTTTTTTTTGATGTGAAATAAACTTTGGTTATGAAATAAATTGATTTCAGACTATGTTTATTTCCCTAAAGTCGCTGTACTGGTCCCCTTAAGCAGAGCAGTCTGTGTGCTGCGGCCCCGACGGGAACCGGACTGGCGGGAGTCGAGCAAGGAACGGCTTTCGAGATAGGCCATAATCTGCACCAAGACAATGCGTTCAAGCACCTTAGAGAGGAGGCAGAGGTTCGCGATGGGGCGCATTTGCTGAAGAGAAGTAGGACACTTGACCTTGGCCAGAGGAATAATGCGAGCCTTTTTTCACAGGGCTGGAAAGATGCCAGAACTGAGCGAAAGATTGAAGAGAAGCAGCAGGTGAGGAAAAATCGCCGGGAGAGCGTCCTTGATGTTGCGCAGTAAAAGATCGTCCACGCCCCGAGACTGCGACGAGAAATGAAAGATTGCCTTAGAGAGGGCAATAGGAGAGATGTCACAGTAATAGAAAAGAGAATCGTCATATCGCGGCGGCGGGACAGCCGTGCGTGCGCGGAAGAAGTCAGCAACCTCGAGGGGTGCACCCGGACGGCGGGAGACAGAGGCAAAGTGGGCATTCAGGTCCTCAATCGAGAAGCCAGCACAGTCACTTCTTTGCGAGGAAGCAAGCCCAAGGGACCTAAGTTCGTTCCAAAGAGCACGAGCCCCCGGAGCATTCGCGAGGCGTTCGGCGAAGAAGGCAGAGCGAACCGCAGAGATGCGCTTGTGGAGAGCATCACGTGAGCAGCGATACGTCAGAAGATCGGCACGAGTGCGGGAGCGCCTGAACTTACGGTAAAGAGCATCTCTGGACCGTTCCTGAGCACGGAGGTCAGGAGTGATCCAGGGAGGAGACCGGTGCTTGGACACAAAAGTGCGAGGAGGTGGAGCGAGCACGTCAAGTGCAGTGACCAGATTATCCTGAAGGTAGAGAAGCAGGTCATCAGGCGTAGCGGGCAAAACGAAGCGGTCCCAGTTTAAAGCCTCAAGCGCAAGGACGAAGTCGTCGGCAGAAAAATTCCGATAAGCACGCGCTGTGATCGGCCGCGGCGAAGGCGGGGCAGGTAGAGCAACGCTCACAAAGATCAAATCATGGCCAGCGATGAAGGGTACGTCTGACTGCCCGAAGTTAACGATGGCATCCGAGTCGCTCACAAGACAGAGGTCAAGAAGAGTCAGCAGCAAACGAGTGGTGAGTTGCCGAGTAAGGCACCATATGAAGGGCACGCGAAAGGCAGAAGGAGCGCACGTTCTCCGCGTCATAGGAATCGGTAAGTTGATTGGCGTTGAAATCACCTAACACTATAGATAGAGAGTAGTCACAGGAATAGACGTCAAAGTCAGCCTGAAAGGACGCCAGGTTCGCGGTCTTAGGCGGACGGTAGACAACAGAGATGAGGAACGGGGGCGCACCAAGGCACTTAACTTCCACCAATAAGTATTCCGGAGTAGCCGAATATAAATTCGGGGAAGCAGCAAGAATTTTGCCGCGCAGAGAGTCACAGAGGTACAGGGCAACACCACCGCCAACCTTGCCAACACGATCATTGCGGAGGATGGAGAAGCCAGGTAGAGCCACCGAGGGGTCCAGGACATCACAGCGATACCCAATTACTTTGACAAGAATGATCCAATGAAGATGAACAAAGAGTGCTTGCTGCCGGAAATCATAGACCCACGGTATACTCGCAGAATGCCCATCCGTGAACCGAAATATATTCTGGAAGCTAAGCAATTAAAGAACCAGCGGGCTCTTCAGGAATCGGAAGCTGGAAAAAGCACGCAGCGTACAAGAGCGATAAAAGCAGCTGGGAAAGTTGACGAGGACGGTTCACTTCGCCAAGCGCTCAGCACAGACACCGCAAGCGAATCGGAAAATACGAGCTTCGACCGAGTCAAAAAAGTTACACCTTTAAGGCTCAGCAGAACTGATCCGAGTGATTCAGAGTCTTGGATCGCGACTACGACGGAGGAGGAATCCAATTTTTCCGAAGAGCAGGCTTCACACTTTCTCCCCTTTTCCTCTTTTTTCCTCTTTTTTCAAAGTTTCCCCTATTTTTACTCTAAAACCAACATTTTCCCTTTTTTCCCCTATAATTTCAGAATCGGGCGAAATTTGTTAATTAAGTCTATATCTTTTGCCAAAATGTTAAAGAAAAACCAAAGAAAGTCTTGCGTCCAAGCAAAATAAGTATCACTTATAGTTAGTTGATAGCGCCCTATTTGATTAAGGATTCAAATACCAAAAAAACATCAAAAGTTCCTTTGTACCAGATAATTTATATATCAATGTTTTTGTTCAAAATAATCTTATTTCATGCTATATTATTATCCAAATGTTAAGAATATCATATGTCTCTATAATACAAGATTAAAATATCGTTCTTCAAACATAATGCCTTCTATTTTCTATTGTTTGAACCCCCTATTTTTCCCCTTTTTTTAACAAAATTTTCCCCCTTTTACTCTATTTTGAGAAGAGAAGGGGGTGTGAAGCCTGGAAGAGGAACCCAGAGTGATGCCTACGGTACTAGGTAAGCGTACTTCCAGAAGAGGAGTGTCTTGGTTCGTAGCATCCTCGGATGAAGAAATTCTTCGACCCTCGAAAAAATCACGAGTTCCGCCGATAGGAATAAGGAAGCGCTATTCTGATCACGGACATGATTGGGTTGTATTACCCCAGGGCGGGCAACATTCGACGCCTTCGAACCAACAGTCACGTGAGATCGTGGCCGCCGCGCCCGTTGAAGCTGCGAGGAAACGCCACCATGGCATTGCATGGGTTGTTGCATCAGAAGAGCATGTCACCAACAGTCCTACCCAGGCGGAAATTGATGTTCTGGAATTGGTGAATAAAAACGTGGGAATTGACGAGATCAGAAAAGATGTGTTGTCACAAAATTCACTGCTGAATGATACGTCGATCGATCAGTTTTTATCAGTAGTCAAGGAAACGTCCCAGTTTGACACGGCAACTTCGCTCTGGCTAACACATTCACGGTTCATCAAGCCTTCGCGGACATCGCAAGATATCCACATTATCGGTGGCAATGAATTCAGGCATTGGCGATGCTTTCATTTTGATGGAACCAACCTGTTTGTATATGACAGCCTAGGCTGTAAAGACTATGAATCATTAGTAGCAGAAGAAAAAAGGTTCATTTCCTTCCGCTACCCGAATCTGAAACGTGAGGATGTCGCTTTTCCAGCAGTTCAGAGACAGCCGGATAATTTCAGCTGTGGAGTATTCTCGGCAGCTTTTGCTACAACGGTAGCTTTGGGAGGAAACCCATCTCATAATGTATACTCCACGGACGTAATGGTGTTGCGAAATCATCTCTTCAAAATAATACAGAGCAAAAAATTATCTGCCTTTCCAAGCGCGTAGTTCACAGCGCATCGGTGCAGTTTACAAACTGAACAGATTTCTAATAATTGCGTGAAGAATTGTTTCGCGTTATGTTCTATTACTCGGATCTTTTAGTAAAACAGTTCGCTGCTCTTCGAACGCGGATCCAACAAGTCACAGTTCGCCGCTCATCGGACGCGGGTCGAACAAGTTACAGTTCGCAGCTCTTCGGACGCGGATCGAACGACAAGTAAGTTTGGCACCTTGCTCGCCGAAAGGACCGAAATGTTCGACATGAATGAAATCTTATGGGAGACATTGTCAATTAGCCTCCTCGTGGTGTTTCCTGGAAATACTTGTGATTACTTGAGTAGCCAATAATTGACGTTCACGAATCGTGAAAACATCATGTGAAAATTTGTAGTACTTTTTTTGATTCTAAAACAACTTGTGGAGCATACAAATTCGAAATAAACCCCCTGTTCCTTATCAGTCATTCGGTCACTTGCACCCTTTCAGTTTTAGTCTTTTAATTCTGAGAAGTCAATACCTTTTTTCTAAATTTTAGCAAGCAATTTTTTTTTAAATATTTACACCGCCATGTATTACGAGTGATTTTTCTAATGGAGGTTGTGATGTAACGAAAAATTGGTAATACACTACCAGCAATATAGCTCTGTGCATTTTCATTGCTTGGGTAGAAGAGTCATTTATTTTTCAGGTAAAGGAGTATAATAAACGAAGAACCTGGAGTGTGCTGAGTTGGCTGTGACTGAGTAGAAACCATACCCGTATCTTCCCTGAATACTTTTTCAGTAGGGAATATTACGAACTTCGGACAATTCGTTTCGGTGGTAAGAAGTTATAGCACAAACTAGGCTCAACAGCTGAGATCGTAAACAGATTCATGTGGCAGAGTCCGTATAAAATAATCAACAAAGAATCCACGAGAGCACCGTGCCTTTTGCACTTGTTCTCGAAGCCTGTGTAATTGGGTGAAATAAATAAAAGAGACATGTAACGTGTATTTTTATGATTTTTTTAATTATAAAAATAGCTAAAATAATATATATTCCTTTTTTAATTTGTATTCTATTTTATTCATTTATTTATTTTATTCATATTTATTTATATTTATATTTTATATTTTTACTTTTGTACTATTACATTGCATTATTTTATTGGAGAGATTCCCATACTTATACAGTAATTTTGTAATATACTTCCAATATCCCAATCATTCCTATACTTTATACCAAATGTTACCATGAACATACATAATTTTCCATGAATAAAGGAAAGACATTCCTATATTCATAATGATATTTGGTATAAAGTATAGGAACGATCGGCATATTGAAAGTATATCACAAAATTACTATATGAGTATGGGAATCTCTCCAATAAAATTTTCGCAATGTATTATTTATAATTTCAATGAAAAGATAAAATATATTCGGCTCCCCCTTTCCCGCCACCTCCCTTCGTGCTGCCACTCTCCTTGCTGCCTCCCTCCTTGCTGCCACCCCCCTTGCCGCCACCCTCCTTGCCGCCTCCGTCTGTCCAGGCGTCTGTGCAGCCACCGTCCGTCCAGCCGCGACCGTCCGTCCAGCCACCGTCTTCGCCGCCCGTCTTCTGCTGACGGCTTCTCCTGCCGTCGAGCAGGTCAGACCAGCGCCGCCGATTCGACCACTTGTATCTAAAACAGATGTAGTTTTCAATAACTATAGTTTAGCAATTTTTGAAAAACGAAAGCACTGAAATACCTCTCGACAAACCCTTTTTCAACGAGAAACCTATTTCTTGGCATAGAACACGATTATTTGGAAATATTATCGAACTGTCATATGCAAGATGATGATTTTACAATAAAAAATTACACCTACACGGAAAAAAAAAAACTGTTACGCTAACAAGAAAGCTAGTACATCTTACAATATTCTGCGGCAACATAGGGGACAAGCGAAGTCTTTTGTTGCTTTGACATGTCTAAAGTCTTAAATCAATTATAGTTGAAATTACAAAATTATTCTGTATAATCAACAAGTATGGTACAGGTGTAGCGACCTCAGCTGCTTGTTACATTTACTACACGCAATAGTGATAATCACAAGTACTGCGTGGTTATCATCCCTGTTTTTATTTGTTACACAAACAATATAAGGTTGTATCAATGACGAATATGGAATAGTCGGCCCCGCTGTTGATGATTGTGACTTTTACGATATACAATTGTCATAATTACGAGACGGAAATAGTTGGTGAGACTGTTGTCGCTGGTTAATTTTGTTACGCACGATCATAATAATTACGAATACCATAAAGTTAGCAAAGCAATTGTGACCCGTTATTTCTACCACATACCATTGCTATACTTACAAACACCATACAGTCGGCTCAGTCGTTTCCGCTTCTTGCTTTTACGAACCAAGATTCCTATACTTACAGGACAAGAATACTTGGATCTACTATTGTTACTTCTCACTTTTACGAGACACGATGATAATAGTTACAAATGCAGTATAGTTGGACCCGTAGTCGTCCATGTAACTCTGACAACATGCCAATGCCATGATTACAAGTGCTGTTTGCTTAGTGTCACACCATCACTTGTTAATTTGACAACACAGGATTGTGGTATATAAAAGTGACGTACAGTTGGCCAGACTGGTGAAACTTATTGCTTTCGCGACACACGACTGCAGTGATTACAATGCGCTGCATAGTTAGCATCACTTGGGTCGCTTGTCACTCTCACAACGCAGTCTTGCCACACCAACAGGTTAAAACTGCAATCTCAATATATATGGGGCATTACACGCCAACTCGACCTTGGTCTGTCCCTTGACCTCTTTGGATTTGGTTCATAACTTTTCATATGATTGTTCTTATCTGACAAAAGCATGCTAAATTCTTTTCAGATTTTTATTATCAAATTTGTTCGAATCGAAAAATAAAATCACTTGAGAAGAAAATCACATCGAAGGAGACTTCAAACATCCGAAAAAATTCTCAGAAATCCTATACTCGATTCCGAAAATTTGCGATTTTCTGAAGAAAAAAAAAAGATAGCCGCAAAGGTCAGTTCACTGTGGACAGTTAAAATAATCTCAGAAAATTCTGGAAGATCCGGAGTAACATATAACAATGTTCATGCAACTGCCCACAGTGAACTGACCTTGGCGATTATGTTTTGATTTTGTTATTTTCCAGGAAATCGCAGCTGACAAGTAGTGCGAGCACCGGCCCATTCTGGTCCATACGCCGAAATTTTGGGAATCGAGTACAGGATTGATAAGAATTTTTCCAGATTTTTAAAAAGTGTCCTTTGATGTGATTTTTTTCTTGAGTAATTTCATTTTTCTATTTGAACAAATTTGATAGAAAAAAACTGAAATAATTGAGCGTGCTTTTTAAAAGATGAAACAACCATATGAAAACTTATACGAACCAAATCCAAAAGGACGAGGGTCAGACCCAGGGTCGAGTTGGCGTGGAATGCCCCATCCATATATACAGCGAGGAAATCTAGAAAGTATACAGGCGACTGCGCACGCGCCAAATAATTCGTTTTCATTGGTCGTCAAGATCGTCCCGCGCTGGTAATTCAACCTGCGAGACATGGGTGCCAACTTCGAAAAAATTGAGCGAGCTGTCAAACTCTCGCGCGTAAAGTAGGCAATCTAGGTTATGTTAATATTTAGTTCAATTCGACGTTATTTATCGAAAAATAAATGAAAAAATAGCACAGATTAGCAGTTTTTAATACCGTAATCCATATCGGAAGATTATTCAATGGGTTCAATAAAGGATTTAATGAAAAAACAACAATTAATCGCTACAAAAATTACCTTGAAGTGATTTGTTAAAAGATGAAATCTAAAATCAAATCTGAAAGGTCATTATTAAGTGGCAGTCTGGACAAACTGAGGCAGGTGAGTGAAAATAACGTTTATTGAAAAAATATTCTTTATTCACATTAAGTAAAAAATAAACGGATTGTTGAAACCGAGTAGAAGATAGTTCTAAAGTGGATTCATCCCAGTGCAGTGCTCCGGAGGCCAGTGATCAATGTCGATGAACATGAAATAAACGAATCAAATTAATAGTACATGAAATTTACGAGTACGAGGAGTGTAAAACTACAGCACATGTACCTGATTCGCTCTCTCACAGACCCTTCGTCGACTTCGTTCAATAGTCGGTGAAGTTCATGCAACTCCGTAGTACAGCGAACGATGTTTGATTAACAAAGAAGAATGTCCAAAAGATCCAAGAATGAAAAGAGGAAAAGAATAACAGTTGATTTACATCATCAAAGTAAAATTATAAAACAAAACGATAACTTACAGGACAATCGTCCGACAACTCTAGGAGAGCGACTTCCTTCACGCAACTCCGTAGTACAGCGAACGATGTTCGATCAACGAAAAAGGATGTCCCATAAATCCAAGAATGAAAAAAGGAAAAGAATAACAGTTAATGACAGTGGAATTTACATCATCGAAGTAAAATTATGAAACAAAATGATAACTTACAGGACAATCGTCCGACAACTCTGGGAGAGCGACCTCCTTCATGCAACTCCGTAGTACAGCGAACGATGTTTGATCAACGAAAAAGGATGTCCCATAAATCCAAGAATGAAAAAAGGAAAAGAATAACAGTTAATGACAGTGGAATTTACATCATCGAAGTAAAATTATGAAACAAAATGATAACTTACAGGACAATCGTCCGACAACTCTGGGAGAGCGATCCCCACTTTCCTGACTACCTCTCCTCTGGCCACTGGTTGCCTTTCAGGAGGTGTTCGAAGTGTCCTCCTGCAGCTGCAGAACAGTAACCTAGCCGATCGTAGAAGGCGTTCGTCGTGTTAGAAATAACATCCGGCGACAGGTTCTGTAGGATGTCCAAGATCCTAGCTTGCAGCGCGCCAAGGTCTTCAATTCTACCCTGCGCATAGAGGACGTTCTTCAAATGGCCCCACAAACCGTAGTCCAAAGGCGATAGATCAGGTGAACGAGCAGGCCATTCGACTGTAGGGCTTGCCCTACCGATCCAACGACCAGGAAATTCCTGATCAAGGTAGTCTCTGACTGCTCGCGTGAAGTGCGGTGGCGCTCCATCCTGCTGGAACCAGATCTCTTCGCCCTTGAATTCGAATAAAAATCATATCACTTCTAGAGGACGGAGGAAATATTTGTTCTTGAACTACAGGCAGTCTAATAACAAACCGATCATCTCTGAATAGTACTATTCACTCACGGTTTCTTCTTCGATAAGCCTAAGAGCTGGTACGATGTGCTCTCTCAGCAATCGGAGATACTTCTCGCCGTTGAGGTTCCCATCGATGAAAAACGGTCCAACCAGCCGATTTCCAACGACGCCGAGCCAGACATTGAGTTTCAATGGATATTGCGTACCGACCTGGAAGAACAGACGCGGGTTAATTCGACACCAGGCCCTGGTGTTCTGCCTGTTCGGCTTCCCGACGAGCATCACAGTACTTTCGTCGGAGAAGCAAATACGTCGTTTCAACCCCTCGTCAGCATTTATCCGATCCATCATCTCCTGGCTGAAACGAAGACGATTATCGTCATCACCAGCCAGGAGTTCTTGATGCGTTTGAAACTTAAACGGCTTGTACTTAGCTTCACGCAGCACTTTTCTGACGGACGGCTTGCTGATGTCTAACTCCTGGGCGATACGACTGGTCGGCTTGAAGGGATCCTCTTCAACGCTCAAGCAGATGTTTAGCTTGGTATCCCAACTCAGCCGCCTATTTGGCTGAATTACTGGGATGGACCTTCCATCGACGCTCCCCGTTGCCTGAAATTTCAAGACCCACTTGCGTATGGTCGCGATAGATGGTATCGGCCTATCCGGGTATGCGGCCGCGAAATGGTCCTGTATCCTGCGATAACTGAGGCCCTGTAGGTGATTCGTCACCATCTCCACTTTTTCCTGCACCGAAAACTTGTAGTTAGGCATTTTTAAGTCGATCAAAAACTTTACAAAAGACTCGAGGTATGTGCTAAACACGAGGTACAACGTGCGCGATCTTTATGCAAACTAGTCAGTTCCTGCCAGCCTCTTTGTTTAAATTTTCGGTTGGAAAACATACCACGAGACTTTACAGATAGACGATTGGCCGATACCGTTTTCGGACAATACTGTCGTCCAATCGCATGCTGGTAGCAGACTTCACACTATTTTGATGCTTGCGCTTCCCGCGCGCCGCGTGTTGTTTACAAATTGCACGCGCCATGATACTAATCTGTCTGGTCTCGTGGTGATCTTTCACCGAATATCGGAGATTTGATGTTATCACGTAGGAAAACATGGAAATAGTTCGCGATACGAACAGCGAGGCTAGATTAGCTCGGATTATTTCACGAGGATCAAGGACATTATTCTCTTTAACCTCACGTGGGTATCGGCAAATTTGCAAATCGCGGATTTGAGTGTGAGTTCGATGAATTATTAATTATAAAGACATTTTTTGCTTCACGTTCCACGGTAATGCATTAGATTAGAAATTAGTTGAATCCAAAATCATTAGAAGCACGTCTGATAAAATAACACCTTTCATTTTCAGCTAGGAAACAATCAAACAGTGAAGTGGGACTAAAGTCGTCGACGATCATGTTTTCTCCTCGGAGAAATCATCGAGGATCGTAAGTACATTTCTAATTCTGTGATCTTTGAGTGGTACGACATTTTGGCATGTATTCAATGATGAAATACGTTTTTCTAGGAGGTTCGAGCTTCCAAAATTGGTTAGCAGTAGGAAAATCGTGTCTTACCTGATGATCAAAACGCTCTGCCAGCAAGGACCATGGTTTCTTGATCGGTGCCGCCATCCCAATTATGCGATTTGGTCGTTTCATCAGGCACCAGCTGTTCAAGTGATTTTGCTGGACCATTACATTCATCTCCACATCTGTTGATGCAAAGTTGAAGAGCTAGGCATAGTACGGATCACGATGTTCAAATATTTGATCATTTCACTATGATCAAGCCAATAATGAGGAACTTGTTATTCGACCATTGATGGTACTTCATAGCGTCAAGGAATTATTGGAACACACGAATATTTTTAATTTGAAGTTGAGCTTCGTCACTTTTGTCATTCGGTTCAGGGAAATAGTGTTTCAGATCTCGCATTAAATTCACAGAATAAGTTTTGCTAGCTAAACTGGTAAAATCAAGATCGAGGAACGTTGAATACTTTTGGTTAAAAATATCTTCGAAGTTGGTTTTAGTTTTGCCCCACTATCTAGTTCCACCTGTCTCAGTTATCTCTGTCAGTGTCTTTGTACTTGTGTCTACTCGAACAACTGGCAAACCTTGTCGAAGGCTACAAATGCATTTATTTACTAATACATGTTGCGTTACATTTAATCGTTTATTCAGAAATAATTTCAACCTATCAAAAGTTGATACATTTTTAATTTCAGTATGGGGCTCTCTCTATTTGGTAACTCGGAAACTGTCGATAATTTACATCTGCTGTCGTAGGAGGAGATTCAAGGGAAACTCAATTAAACTAGACTCGTGAAGGAAGAAAATCACAATTCAATCACAGATGATGAAATATTCAAACATCTTAAACAATTGGTTTCATGTTTTTCAATTTCAGAACTAGTAACATTGATCTTTCTTCTGGTCGAGAAAGATATTTGAAAGAAATGTTACATGAGAAGTATTTAAAATTGGAAGAGGTCATAAAAATTTCCTCGGTCAACCGACAAAAGTGATGATGAGCTCTGCACTTAAGAAGAAATTAATGGGAGGTATTAATGAGAGGCAGAGATGCAATTATTTGGCTGTTGCTCATTTTTGAATTTCCCAATTAAACAGCAGTTATTCGCCAACATTTCCTTTCTGTTAATCAAAAGAATTTGGATTATTTCTACTGTATTAAACTATCATGATTGAATAAACTGTTTTCACCTACCTGCTTCGTTTGTTCCAAGCACCCATCATTTAGACCACTAATTTCCAATTTTAATCGGATAAACAAATCCTCTAAAAATGATTCGATACATCGAATCGAGGCAATCATCTGTTCGGAATAGATTTCGAAGGTTCTTTCGGAACATCAAGTTTTGTTCTCAATAATAAAAGCTTTCCAAACCTTTCCGAATTACTACCGCAATTAATTGAGATTTTAACCTCAAAAATTTGTATCAATTACATCGCCGTGAAAAACAAAGTTTGACAGCTAAACTCGGGATGGCCAGCCTGCCTTAGCGGACGACGAAACTCGCGCATGCGCAGTCGCCTGTATACTTTCTAGATTTCCTCCCTGTATGTATATACCGGAAGATTTTGTTCAAGCAGAACGACCCCTTTCCTGCGGCAACACCAACACAGGCGCTTACCGCGTACTCCTAAATATTTCAAAACATTTGGAAGTTGATTAATGACCATATTGTTTTATTCTATTTCCAATTAGGACATTTATTAACGTTGACACAAGATCTGTATATGTGTGGATATATCTTTTTATTGCGATATTTGAGATATTACAACATGAATAATATGAGCAATATTCGTTAACTCTATTACAGGGAAAATTGCCAACATCTGAACACTCGGAGCAGCGTTGAGGTGCAGGCCAGCAGTGAAAATTCTCAATTGTTATAATGCTTTCGGGCTTTCTTATTCTTTGAAATTGGGAAACGATTGCCGGTGCTGGACTCTTGGCCACCTCAACACTACTCCGAATGTTCAGAAGCTAGGAATTCACCCTATATATGTAAGGATGGATAATAATCAGTTGAAGCCGCACGATTAGATTCGTCTAGAAATAAGAGTTTTATTCATTTAATTACCTAATTACCATATTTACAAAGTGAGCACGTGTCGTACTAACCTAGAAATAAGAGAATCAACAATCAAAGCTATTGCTTCACGGATCTCTTTTACTCCTTCGAGGATTCAACACTCTTAATTATTCATATAATGTGACTTAGTTTCTATACCCGTAGGTTACTTTACTAACTTTTATCAGTTACTAATTTAATAGATTATTTTATGTCTCGAGTCAAAGCTCGTGAAGAATTTCTCTCTCTCTCTCTCTACGTGTAGATCGAGTGTCCCGGATCATGCGCACAAAGCTTACATATATTTCTTTCAGTTCCTGTAATAAACTTAGATAGTATAGATAACATATTATTATATAGTATATGGTATAGAACGTCATAAATATGTAACTCTCTCATAAATAGCTCTCTCTCTCTCTCTCTCTCTCTCTCTCTCTCTCTCGTGCTTCCTGCTCCCTCCTCCGCTAAGCTCATCACTGCCCGCTCCTACCGCACCTTTTCTCCGGTGGAGTTTGTTCGCCAGCTTGACGTTGCCTCCTGGGAGGCCTTCCATCCTCAAGCTACCGTGGATGAGCTAGTCTGCTGCCTGCAGGGCAATATGACTAGTCTTGGGCATAGTCGGTCGCCATTGGGAGCGCTCAATTTAGTTCGCAGTCTTATGGCGAACTAGTTCGCTCTTTTAGTTCGTTAGTTCTTTTTTTCGAATTTTTCAGTAGAGATAATTAAAGAAAGGAAATAAACTCGTTTGCCACAGTTACGAGCAGCTCGGGACCGCCGAGTGCCACTCTTACGAGCGCGACAGGGGCTCCCCACTCTCAGGACTATCGTTGAATGTGTGCGCGTGTTCGTGAATGTTGTTGCGCACAAGTATGCGCGAGCGACGAAACATGCGGTCGTGTGAGTGCTCTGTGCTCTGTGCGGTTGGTAAGTGGGGGTAAAGAGAAGGCGATTCAGCTCGTAACTGCGGCGCTCGTAACTGCGGCGAACGAGTGTATTGTAACTTATTGCATATGTTTCACCAGCTGAAGGCTGGTGAAATTACGCTAGTTCGCGTGTGTTCTTTGTCACGGGTAATGTTTTGGAGCTCCTCTGGGAAAAGTTGAAAAAACCCTTAATTTACCCTAATACAGACTCGGATAGATTTTTCACTAACAGAGCTGCGTCCCTACGGATCTGGGATATGTTGAATTCTACAGACTAGGATAGGTGCTATAGAGCTACCATAGCTGCGTGAATTCAACGCACCGATACCGTTTTAATCAGATCTGGGATTGTCTAACTCTCCAGACTAGGATAGGTGCTATAGAGCTACCATAGCTGTTGAGGTCGACGCACCGATACTGATATCTAGCTATAAATGATTTTAAATTGAATGAAAAGTAAGCGAAGTGCTTTTCTGAAACAAATGATGAAAATGCGGTTAAGTTGGAAAATGAAAAAGAAAGATCAGATTCCTGATTGTTCAAATGATTATTTAATCATTTCCTGTTTTATTTGATATTTGTTCTTGTCTCTGTGTTCTTGCGAACGTCTATTTACAAAATTATAAGGATAATGGTTGAACATAAAATAATAATCGTGTTTGTTTGAATGGGAATGAATGATGTGAATGATTTGAATGATTGTTTCCTTAATTTTAACTTATTCTATTCTGTGTTTTGCCTCAATGGCCGGACTTTGTTTTGTCTAAGTTTGTCTAGATAAAATTTCTGTTTTGATTTTAAATTGAAATGCTCTTTTAGCCAGATACAATTTTGTTTTTGATTTCTATTATTTGAACTGCCGCTTTGGCTAGAACGAATTTATTTTATTTGATTTTAATCAAAATGCTACTTTAGCTAATTTGAATATTTGAGTTTGAATTTAGAATTGAAGTTAGAATTTATGAAATGAATTTGTAATGAGTCGGTCGGCCGCTTTGGCACAAGTCCGCTGACTAGGCATCGTCTGCCTGCCTTTTATACTGTTTGTGACGTCATAACAGGTGATCTGTTATGCGTGATCTATGTTGCGCGCTTCGACGCTACTCTATTTCATGATGTATCGTAGTATGAGTGGATCGCCTATTGGCAATACAACGAATACGTTACATTGCCCCCTTTTCATCAGCTGATGTTCGGTGATGAAGACTTTTCGGAAACGCCGGCAGGTAAGTTGATGAAAATAATAGTGTCATATCCAGGTATCTTGAATTCGTCACGTCCGATTCTTGAATTCGTCATGTCCGATTCTTGAATTCGTCATGTCCGATTCTTCGTCATATCAGTGTTTTTCGTTAAGTCCGAGTTTCTTGTTTTTGATATTTTCAAGGGTTTGTTATCATATCCGGGTATTAAAACCGTCATATCCGGGTATTGTGATTAATTTGTGTTTTTCGTTGTTGTCCAGTTCGAATGGGTCGGAAACGTCAAAAGTTTTTGATATGTTCTGGTGTCTCCGAGCCATCTTTCGTCACTTTTAGCGTCTTACTCCCTCGGAACCTGCAGTCTCATTCATTTGCGTACGGCATATCTTCGGAAGGTCGTGCGAACCAAACAGTTTTGGCAACTTGAAGTCGTCGACGTACTTCTATTCCCTTCAGCTGTTTCCTCCGGTAAGTTGATTTTTGCGGAATATTCCTAATCAATTTGTTTTTACGTTGTGATCTTGCCAAATATCTCAGTCAAAAAGAGAAAAAAAATTGAATTTTCTATAGTGTGTGTCCGACACATTGAGCACGTTTTAAAACTAACTTATTTCTAACTTAAATCTAGACGACTTGCTCGTCGCGTTGGACCTATCAGCCCGTCTTTTACTATTTCTTTTTATGATGTTATTTATCAAATAAAGTTTCAGTTTTTGAGAATTTGTTTTGCGTTTAGCATTTATCCATTTTTTTCGAAACTGAGTTGACTTAAGGTTTGTTTGAATTTTATTCAAGTTTAAATCCTTGAGTGGCATTAATTTGCTAAAATTTGGATTTTGCTGTTTAATCCGTGAGTTTGTTTTTGATTTTTCAGCTAATTCTTTAACTTTTTCTGTTTTAGGTGTACTACTATTTATCAACATGAGGCTAGTGACGAGGTTGCCTTCTGCGAGACCTCTGACGCCAGGACCGTGATATTTATCTTCGGTACCCGAGAAGATTATATTGTTTTTGAATAATTCTGATTTAATAAAATCCATTGCCCCCTTGCCGTTGACAATTGTTAATAAATCCCCGAAACTGTTATAATTTAATGAGATTACTAGACCGATTTCTAATTTTAATAAAGAATGATTTGACTTAGTTTCTGAAATTTTAAGACAATGTCCAGTTCTTTGGATTAAACTAACCTCGTTTGTTTCAGGTGCGTAACTATCATTATTTTCGGAAGGATCGAAGTCTCGGATAGATTCTTTTTTTACCATTTTACTTTGAACTTCTGGTTTCTCTAGTTCGATTTGATTTTGAAGCAAGCTACGATCGAATCTTCTTTTAACTTCGCAAGCTATTTCGCAGTCTTCATCTGAAACTTTATGTTCGAAATAGTTTTCTTTCTTTAATTTGGTTTCAAAAGGATCTATCCGATCTTCGATCCTTTTCTCGAATTTGTCATATTGACCTGCTAGATCAGCTAATAGTGCGGCTATCTCCGCGAATGGATCTTTGTGGTCCATTTTCGTTTTGTTTGACTAATTATCAGGAATCTGATCTTTATCTGTCATTTTCCTGCTTTTTTGTTTTACAACTTGATTTGAATTTAATGAATCTAAGAAATGATTTTACTTGACTTTGACTTTGAAGTCTTGAAATTGCCCCTAAAGAAAGTGATTTTAAGTTAAACAATGAATTTAATGTGAGTTTATAAAATTAAATGATTTTAATTTTATTTGAGGAGCCCCACGTTGGGCGCCAAATGTAACTTATTGCATATGTTTCACCAGCTGAAGGCTGGTGAAATTACGCTAGTTCGCGTGTGTTCTTTGTCACGGGTAATGTTTTGGAGCTCCTCTGGGAAAAGTTGAAAAAACCCTTAATTTACCCTAATACAGACTCGGATAGATTTTTCACTAACAGAGCTGCGTCCCTACGGATCTGGGATATGTTGAATTCTACAGACTAGGATAGGTGCTATAGAGCTACCATAGCTGCGTGAATTCAACGCACCGATACCGTTTTAATCAGATCTGGGATTGTCTAACTCTCCAGACTAGGATAGGTGCTATAGAGCTACCATAGCTGTTGAGGTCGACGCACCGATACTGATATCTAGCTATAAATGATTTTAAATTGAATGAAAAGTAAGCGAAGTGCTTTTCTGAAACAAATGATGAAAATGCGGTTAAGTTGGAAAATGAAAAAGAAAGATCAGATTCCTGATTGTTCAAATGATTATTTAATCATTTCCTGTTTTATTTGATATTTGTTCTTGTCTCTGTGTTCTTGCGAACGTCTATTTACAAAATTATAAGGATAATGGTTGAACATAAAATAATAATCGTGTTTGTTTGAATGGGAATGAATGATGTGAATGATTTGAATGATTGTTTCCTTAATTTTAACTTATTCTATTCTGTGTTTTGCCTCAATGGCCGGACTTTGTTTTGTCTAAGTTTGTCTAGATAAAATTTCTGTTTTGATTTTAAATTGAAATGCTCTTTTAGCCAGATACAATTTTGTTTTTGATTTCTATTATTTGAACTGCCGCTTTGGCTAGAACGAATTTATTTTATTTGATTTTAATCAAAATGCTACTTTAGCTAATTTGAATATTTGAGTTTGAATTTAGAATTGAAGTTAGAATTTATGAAATGAATTTGTAATGAGTCGGTCGGCCGCTTTGGCACAAGTCCGCTGACTAGGCATCGTCTGCCTGCCTTTTATACTGTTTGTGACGTCATAACAGGTGATCTGTTATGCGTGATCTATGTTGCGCGCTTCGACGCTACTCTATTTCATGATGTATCGTAGTATGAGTGGATCGCCTATTGGCAATACAACGAATACGTTACAGTATATATCTATGATTATTGCGAATTCTGTTTATTTTTATTTAAAAAGTACGAAGTATTACAATAATACAAGTTTACATTTCTATTCATGGCTAAATATAAATGAATATAAAAAGAACTATATACTTATAGATAAATATGAAAAGAACTAAGAGCGAGATCATCGACGAACTAGTTCGCATAGTTCACCTAAAGGAGCGCTCTTTCCACCTAGTTCGTTCGCGAACTACCCAAGCCTAAATATGACGACTGCGCTCGATAATCTTGCGCCTTCTTGTACGTTTACGTCCAAGCGCTCCGCTCCGCCCTGGATCACGCCCGACCTTCTGACCCAGCGCCGTGTTCGAGACACCCTTTATCGGCGTTATAAACGCTGTCGGTCCGCTTCGGCTCTTCTGCAATTTCGCTTCGCCCGGGACGCTCTTTATAAGCTTACGTCCGCAGCCCGTTGTGCTTTTTATGCTAACCGTCTAGGTAACGCTTCGTCTGCTCGGGCCCTATGGTGTGAATTGAGGTCCCTCGGCCTGGCTCGTTCACAGAGAAGTGACTGTGCGGGATTCTCAGTCGACGAGTTAAACGAACATTTTGCCTCGGTCTCGCGTTGCCCCACCTCAGCCCAAGATGTGGCCGACTTTTTCCGTGCCTTGCCTCCGCGGTGTTATGACGACTCTCAGTTTTACTTCCGCGATATTTCACCTCGCTCTCTGCTTGACGCTATCTCGCACTTCTCCTCTCAATCTCGAGGTGTGGACGACCTATCTCTCAGAAATATCACGGATGCTCTTCCTGCGATCTTACCTTTTCTGCTTCAACTTTTCAACCACTCCTTGTCTACCTCGGTTTTCCCTGCTGCCTGGAAGCGAGCCCGTGTGCTGCCTCTGGCTAAGGTAAAGAGTCCCACCTCGCTTCAGCAAATGCGTCCAATAGCCAATCTCTGCCTTCTTGCGAAGGTACTCGAGCGGGTTGTCCTTGTCCAGATTATGTCCTACCTCGAGGACAACGCTCTTCTCGACCCTCGCCAATCTGGCTTCCGTTGGGGGTTGAATACGCAAACTGCCTTGCTTAAGTTAACCGAGGACGTTCGGCTTGGCGTCGACAGGCGTTTGGTTACCGTTTTGGTCCTTTTCGATTTTACTAAGGCGTTCGACTCGATCCCGCATTCGGTTCTTCTCTCCAAACTTCTTGCCTTGGGCTTCTCCCAGCATGCCTTAGCTTGGATATCGAGCTACTTGCAAGGCCGCTCGCAGGCTGTCGTAGGCCCCTCTGGCGAACTGTCTGCCTGGGTCGCGCTTGATCTTGGCGTTCCGCAGGGTTCCGTTCTTGGCCCTTTGCTTTTCCTCATCTTCATAAATGACCTTTTCCGCGTCCTACGGCACACCGAGCACCTGCTTTATGCAGATGACCTTCAAATCTATCTCCAGTGCTCCGCGGGGGAAGTCCCGGAGGCTATTCGCCTTCTCAATGAGGACATCGCGGCGGTGCATACTTGGTCCTGCCAGAATTGTCTCTCTCTTAATTCCTCTAAGACCCAGGCAATCATTCTTGGTAGTCCGCCGTTCATTACGAGGCTTTACAGTGCAGTCCTTCCTCCTATCGTTCTTGATCGTGTGCCTATCCCTCTTTCTCAATCGGTTCGTGACCTAGGACTTCTCCTCGACAGTAAGCTTTCTTGGGTATCGCAAGTTGATGCTGTCTCAAACCGGGTTCATGGTGCTCTCCGTCAGCTCTCGGCCTCTCGCGGGCTTCTTTCTCGTTCCCTACGCGTGCACCTGATCACGACTCTTATTTTTCCGCACCTCGATTACTGCGCTGCTATCCTTGCAGGCGTCCCGGGTGTCCTTAACCTTAGGCTCCAACGGCTTCTTAACTGCTGCGTTCGCTTCGTCTGCGGCATCGCCAGGGATGACCATGTCACTCCCTACCGGCGTGGGCTCGGTTGGCTCAATGCGCGAGATCGTCGGCTTTACTTTCTCGGCACCCTCTTTTTTGTCGTTCTCCGTTCCGGTCGGCCGGACTATCTGAGGGAACTCTTCACTGCTCGTCCTTCCACCGTGGCTACACCTAGTCCTGTTCGGCGCCCACGAGGTGATTTTATTATCCCGCGTTTTTCAACCGAGTCCTATCGTAGGTCCTTTTCAGTTTCTGCCATTTATTTCTGGGAGTCTTTACCCCCTGACCTTCGTGCGGCTCGCTCTCTGCCTGCCTTCAAGTACCGCCTCCGCAAGTATCTTTTCGATACGGAGTTTACGCGTGCGTCCTAGTTTACCACCTTAATCCATTTCTATTGCTTAGCTTTTTATAGGCGTTAAGTTTACTCTAAGTTTACTCTTGTTAATTTAAGTACACTCAGTGACAAAATTAACGGGCCACTCAAGTTTTCCGGAAAAAACATCGTTTTTCGAAACAGTATTACTCAATGAAAAAATATTTGTAAAAAATGGTCAGGGAAGCATTTTACAGGTTGAAACGTCATCTTCGAGCTCGTTTCCGAAAATTTCACCTGCGATTGTTTTTCACCTGTTGGCACAGGTTTGAATAAAGAGCTGCAAAATAAAAAAAAATCCGACATGTTCAAACTTGGCTGCGGGGGTGAAGAAAAATCGCACAAAATTTTCACGATGATAGTTGTGTAGCCTCAGGTCTGCTCTTCAAAACTGTTCTCGAAATTTTTGTCTACGACTTTTTTTCACCAGGTTATTGAATTTTTAGTAAGTACAGACCGTTTTGGCGTTACCCAGGATGCACCACGTGGAGGTACGGTCTTGAAGCACCCCATCTGTTTGAGTATGTCTGTGTATATGTTTGTGTGTGCAGGCAGTGATCAGGACCCCCAGGTGCGTCACTTCCTAGGTATTCATGACTCCAAACCCTCAATGTGTCCTGATTTAAATCAAATCGAGCATATTCGGGATATGCTGAATCCTGAATTGCGTAGTCGACGCGTACAGCCAGCCAATCTTCATGAGTTGAGGGTAATGCTCGTCGAAGCATGAAACGCAATTCACCAGATCAAAATTCGAGCGTGATGCGGTGATTCAAAAGAGGGGTGGTAACACAAGATTTTAAGAGAACCACCAATTCACACTTGCTAATACTCACACGTACGCACACAAACAGCAAACACATGCAGTGCAGCAAGTGCATTGAGGGTTTAGAGTCATGAATACCTAGGAAGTTACGCACCTGGGGGTCCTGTTCACTGCCTGCTCACACAAATATACACAACACACACACAAACACATGGGGTGCTTGAAGAACGTACCTCCACGTAATGCATCCTGGGTGACGCCAAGACGGTCTGTCCTTACTAAAAATTCAATAACCTGGTGAAAAAAAGTCGTAGACAAAAATTTCGAGAACAGTTTTGAAGAGCAGACCTGAGGCTACCCAACCATCATCGTGAAAATTTTGTGCGATTTTTCTTCACCCCCGCAGCCAAGTTTGAAAATGTCGGTTTTTTTTTTATTTTGCAGCTCTTCATTCAAACCTGTGCCAACAGGTGAAAAACAATCGCAGGTGAAATTTTCGGAAACGAGCTCGAAGATGACGTTTCAACCTGTAAAATGCTTCCCTGACCATTTTTTACAAATATTTTTTCATTGAGTAATACCGTTTCGAAAAACGATGTTTTTTCCGGAAAACTTGAGTGGCCCGTTAATTTTGTCACTGAGTGTATATTTTTTTTTTTCAATTCCATTTCTGTACTTTCTTACGATGACTTTGTAATATTTTCCAACTCTAACCTGGAAAAATAAAATTATCTATCTATCTATCTATCTCTCTCTCTCGCTACCGTCCGTAGTAGCGTAGTGCTAGCACTCGAGACTGCGGAGCGGGAGGACCTGAGTTCAAATCCCCAAGCGAGTCAAGGAAGGCCTGAGCGGCAACTTGCGAAAAAGTAAGACGGGTCACGCCGTACAGGCGCGGACTTGACTCACGGTGGTTTTAGCTTGGATCCGGCTACACCTGGACAAGGTTTTCCGGCGGTTTCCCTTGTCCCTCGTGCGAATGCGGGTGTTTCTATATATGGGGCATTCCACGTGAAATGTGACAGCCTCGGACCTCGACCGTTTTGATTTTCCTCAAATTTTGCATACAAACAGTAGGCCATGAAAGAAGACTGCCTGAATTATTTCAGATTTTTAAGCGACCAATTGGCCGAAGGCCGGGCGTTTCAAATTTCTCAGGAGTCAATTTTTCACAATTTTCGACGATGAATATTGGCGCAGTGGAAAACGGAATCGCAAAAGTGTTTAATACAATTTTGGAGGTAATTTTTCAACCTTTTGAACTGTGTGGATACATTTTTCGAAACATGCAGAATTACCACCAAAAATCATGATTATATCGGAAAAACGCGAAAAAAACATGTTTCCCAGGGTTAATTTTTTTTTTTTTTTTTTTTACTATAGCCCTTGGTGTCGTAAATAAGTCCTGTAAGGGACATCTTGGGTCGGAAAACGATTACAGATATATGAATTTTTTTTCAGTTGAATCACGTAAAAATGCAAATATTGAAATTCCTTCGTATTCTATTTTGATTTTTTTCGTACCATGTTTAAAAAAATTAAATTATTAATTTAATAAAATCAAAAAAATCTAATATTCGTTATAGTTTTTATCCAAGACGAATAACTCCATTGTTTTTTTTTAACTATTCTTTACAAATAGTATATTAAATTAAAGAATTAATGTGCACTGGTACGAAAAAAATCAAAATAGTATACGAAGGAATTTCAATATTTGCATTTTTACGTGATTTAACTGAAAAAAAATTCATATTTCTGTAATCGTTTTCCGGCCCAAGATGTCCCTTACAGGACTTATTGACGACACCAAGGGGTACAATAAAAAAAAAAAAATTAAAAAATTAACCCTGGGAAACATGTTTTTTTCGCGTTTTTCCGATATATTCATGATTTTTGGTGGTAATTCTGCATGTTTCGAAAAACGTATCCACACAGTTCAAAAGGTTGAAAAATTACCTTCGAAATTGTATTAAACACTTTTGCGATTCCGTTTTCCACTGCGCCAATATTCATCGTCGAAAATTGTGAAAAATTGACTCCTGAGAAATTTGAAACGCCCGGCCTTCGGCCAATTGGTCGCTAAAAAATCTGAAATAATTCAGGCAGTCTTCTTTGATGACCTACTGTTTGTATGCAAAATTTGAAGAAAATCAAAACGGTCGAGGTCCGAGGCTGTCACATTTCACGTGGAATGCCCCATATATATAGGTATATGCATATACCTATATATACAACCTGTCTGCTTGCTCTGTACTAAGTACGCTCTTTCTCTCTCTCAACCTAGTATTTAAGTTAGGTTAAGCTCACTACGCCTGCCCTGCATACTACATTGTAAATGCAGGGTAGGATTGTCCAACATTGTAATGGATAAATAAAAACCATCTAACCATCTATCTATCTCTCTCTCTCTCTCTCTAATATTACTCTTTTTGATTTTCGTATCTTCTCTATTGTACATCGTTATGAAATTTGCCTCAAAGTTCACCAAGGCATAAATAAATTAATTAATCAATCAATCTCTCTCTCTCTCTTTGAGAAATCAACAAGAACTAGTGACTAAAAACTTATTCGACATTATATTATATTATATTATATTACATGATATTACATGATATCACATGATATTACATGAAATCACATGATATGATATGATATTATATTACGTGACATTATATCATATATTATAACTCACAGTGCAGTGATTTTTTGGTGAAAATTTCAAACTTATGATTTCGGTCGAAAATAAACTATAGTATACCAGATCCGTACTCCATTGTTACTTTCTGTACAACCTGAGATTCAGTACGGAAACCATCATACGATGACCCGACTAAAGAACGAAGAATAATAAATATATATGAGGTCAGCAATGATTAGTGGAAAACTATGTTATCACTGGTTATTCTATCTATCGGTCGTCATTCTTTACTCGGGTGATTGGATAATGATTCTTTAATCGACTTTTCAGCCGTAGCTAGGAGAGTCTCTGAACCTGAAAATTTTGGATGTCGGTGGCCGAAAACTATTACTGGGCATAGGGATACTACCAGATGGGTAGGTCCCTCCCTAAACACTGGACGAACTTTCATTGTTATCAATTTTTAATTATGAATTATTGTACCCCACAGCGATCTTGGAAGTGCATTCGCAACTCCGAAACTGAGAAGTAGATTATAATTCGTATATCATATTTAATCAAGTGCTTTAAACTTGTGCTAGACTGGACTTTAAATCAAGTGTCGCATTGCTACATAAAACTTGGATTGTTTTTGTAACAGTAAACAGGGAAACGTATTTGCCAGTGAGTCGTAATTTCTCACTACTTTTGGAACAACAATTTCTGTAGAGTCTATTTCATACGCATGGTAGTGTTCATCAAAGAGTACGGCATGCAGGGGCTGTGTCAGAAAAAAGATAATACCTTCGATGATAAATATCATAGAGATATTACCAAAGATTAGAAGATCAGAGCTTTGATTTTCAAGAATCACTATAGTATCCTTTCTATATCGCGTTCCACATACTTCGACCCATTCAGCACATAGAACCAAGTCTTGACATACATTATTTGGAAAATACTGTGCATAATCTTTGAAGTCTACCTCATATGGAGGACCAATGATTTTATCCTGTGACTGATTTTGACTGCCAAGGAAATGGCACATTTTCACTTGATTTTTGACAGCGAGAGTATAGGTGATATTTTTTTCACAACCTGACACGTTTGCAGTCATCTTAAAGCTTCGATGATTAGATTCAAATCGCATTGACCAACAATGAACTAATGGACCCATCAACTGCATAACTCGTGATTCGTGAATAGTGAAGCATGTGGTGAAATTTAGGTTTTAAATGTTGTTTGGAGAGTTGCATATATAACGCATGGTGCTCTGCGACCAATACTTCTAGAATGATAGCATTACTGCGATGCAATTTTGGTGCAGTGATGATATCAGTGATTTTTCTCGATTTGGAATACAGCTGCCAAAATAATTCATTGCGTGGGACCAAATCTCCGACCATTAAACCTAAATAACGACAAAAGCATGCTATTTCCGAGGCAGACATTTTCAATCTATTTTTTAGATTTGCGGCTGAAATTTGGGGAGGTTTATTCGACTGTTCTAGTTTGCCGTATTTAAAAGTTCGTATTCGAGAATTGAGTGTTACCAAGGTGAAGTACTTTGCTTCATAGATCCAATGATTCAAGGAAACTGTTAAGATATAATTACATACACCTTCCCACCAGTCGTGCATAACATCTACACTCAAATTATCAGCTATGTGATACCCGATCAATTCATGCCATAAACATAGTTCCTTTATGCCCGTTTCTGAAGGGTCATTTAATTGCACATCATTGGCATGAGTTTCTTTAGTTCTTAAAAGTGCTGTGTCCTCAACACACGAAATTCGAGATAAGGCTTTAGGTATTTTACAGATTCGGCAACAGTAATTCGCTGAGAAACTTTCGACAAATCCAAGAATGGAATGTTATCCTAAATTGTCACCAATTATCGCGGCACATTGGAAATAGACTAGCTGTTCTCTTGTTTTATTTTTTATCGGGATACCAAGTTCTTGCAAATCATTAATTTCATTGATGAGTATCTTGAAAACTGCATGGATTTCCAAATTCTTGACGATCTTTAGAATAGAACAGTAAAGCAAGGAAAATGTGATTTAATCTAGAAATGTATCGGGGTGGAATACATGGAATAGTGACATACACTGCGCCTATGACTTATGACTACCTGCATGAGATCCTAACGGATTTCCTGTCTCGTAGTCATCAAAATAGAGGAACAAAGGTAATACAAAACGATCTTTGTGCGACTCACTTTGTCTACGCCAGTACTCACCCTGTACAAAATTAGATACGATATCAGTTTCAGCCATTAAGGAATCTATGAATTTCATGATTTCATCTAGAAAACCTGACACTTCAAGAACTGATTTTCAAGTAGTTTTGAGAGGAATCCATTGACCTGTCACGTTCTGCGGTTCAGAAACTACTAAACCATCTCGGATTTTTTCTACACATCTCTGTCCTATAACATATTCAATAGGAGGGTGGAATAAGTTTGTATTTCTGGAGTGCGATTCCGGATCTTTTGGCCATAGCTATGGCCTGGCGGTAGCTAACGTCTTGTTTATAACAAACGAACAGCGTTTGACGAGCCCAGTCAATTCGGCCAATAAGAAAACCGCGTGTGTGCCTTAGCTACCGCCAGGCCATAGCTATGACCAAAAGATCCGGAATCGCACTCCTGAAATATTTGAACCTTAAATGTTCTGTGGCCAAAGCCTCGAACGGGTCTATGTTGGAATCTAAAACTGTATCAATTTGGCTCAATAAATCATTATGATTTTTCTCTAGTTCTGAATAGAATTGTTGTCTCAAACTAGGAACATAACTATCTTCGAGAAACTCTCGCGTCTGATCTACTACAAGTTGAACAACATTTCGAGGAACAACAGAATTGTTATATAGAGTCGACACAAATTTCAGAACTTCGCTTTTCAAGTCAACTTGAATAATATTACATCGCGAAGGGTCGCAGCTCGTCAGAGAATGATTTTCAGTAACTTCGGACTGAGTATAATGTTCGGGTTCGATAGATTCTTCATCAATCTGACACAGTGCTATATCAGCAATGCGTTCATTGTTAGTCAATGGAGTTGAATGTATATTACCTAAGTGTTTTCTGAATGAGTTTAAATTTGTATACAGCCTCCCGCATCCATCTACCACGCACTTATACATATCATTAGGCAGTAAGTCATAACTAAATTTCAAATGGAGAAGTAGATGTTTGGTTGATTCGAATACATTCTTACATTTAAAGCACTTCATTTTCGGATCGTTTTAATGCATCTATTTCGGAGACCAAAGTATTTACCGCGACATAACTTTTACTCGATGCACTCCTAATACCATAGACATGACGTTCCATAAAGTTCCAGACGTGATTACATTCTATCGGATACTCTGCACGTAATGCGAACATTGATTTAAAACATGCATCTACTGCCTTCAACGGGGAAGGTAGAGCGTACCTTGTTTCTTCAACCTGTAGAATTGAGCTAGCAGCGTTTTCGAGAGGTCCACAGATAATAGGTGACGGTTGGTTTGAGAGGCCGTACTTCTTAGACTTCTTGATTTTCTCTTCTAATATTGGTTGAACTTCGTCAATAGTCTTGAAACAAAATACTCAACATTATTACTACAGTTCAGTATATTTGATAATCAGCTGTGAATGAATAAAGTCTAGCAACATTAGAAACAGGCTTATATAAAAATAGATTTGATACCAGGACCTGGGTTGACTTGCATGCAATATAGTGAGTACAAGGTATGTATATAGTTAATGTATTGTGACGTGCACTGCCGACGGTCTGGGTTTGAGGCCGGGCAGGCCACGACTACAAAGCCAGGCACTCTTGCCACGTTTGGCTCATCAGAGAATTTACTATTTACCTAAAAATTATAAACTAGCTTACTCCCGATGAGTTTACGATATGTTGGGCGCCAGGTACCTTAAATGATACCGCGGTAACAAAATGACGTTAAAATCAAATTCGAAATAATATTGATAAAGAATTGAATGAAATATAATAAATACAAATACAGCGACGAGATAATTGACTAAAAGTGATACGATAATACACGGTAAGCTCAGCGTGAGGGGAACATGGGGGCGAAATAATGTAGATTAAAAAAATAAGAAAAAGGATATTAGGTTTATGGATTTAATCACAAAGAAACCCGTTAAAATAAAACAATAAATGATAACAATTAATATGAACAATAAAACATAGGATAAAACAATTAAACAGCCAAAGCCGATCACATAGGTCGATCGGAATACAAATTAAACAAGATACACGGAAATACTATCAAAGACAGCTGACTGACTAGGTCACACACATATAAGTAGGGCAGGGGGTAATACAGAACATTAGAGAATATAGAACAAGGGGATGGGTAAGTCAGAACAATTAAATAATACAAAAAGAAGGAAACGATATCTTATGGTACGGTAGAAATCAAACACGGAATAATATTAGTTCACAATAAATGGGTCGATAACGTAGCGGGATCAAAAGTCCAGAATCAATAATTTGTGGACTTCTAATGATTAATTGGACGGGTCGGTACTACAGAATATTCCCTAGAAAAGGGCAAGGCGTCGGAATCAAATTCAAATAAGCTCGTACAAAGATGGCCAAGGCAACTTTACACGAGGCACGCCATGCGGCTACGAAGTACACGTTAACAAAAGGGACGCTAGACTTTATTACAATTATTAATTCGAAATAACGATAATTATACCAGCTCAAGGTTTTACTAGTAGTTTAAGACTACTTTCAATCGGAAAGGGGTTAAATTAATCGGGATATTATCACAATATCGTATCTACAGCCTGTAGACCGATTCTTCCAGAAACACGTGGCTCAACAAGCCGTCGAGATCAATTATCGTATTTTTACTACGCAACTAATTTTTCCACGTGGGAAATCCTTATTTCTGGGACTAGATTTTACAGTAATTAGGGGGATTCAGATTAACAATTAATTACACTTACAAGAGAATCGATACAAAAAATATTTAACAAAGGACCGAGAAATAGCGGTACGGTAATAAATGACGATACGATAATCAATGACGACACAATAAGGAATAACGATACTTTCTCGAAAAATCAATCAGTAAGGCATAGGGGACACAATGAACAATAATATAATCAATAATCAATGATTAAACAAAACTAAAGCACGACAATTCGATGATATATTAACGGCGTCACAACTACGCAATCAGAAACGAATTTCTTTTTAATCAATTTAATATCAATCGAAGGGTCGTCTAGAGTTGGAATCTTACCTTAATCAAGGCACTAATACACTAACTGAAGTCAGAGAAGTTAATTCTCAATAATACTTTACGAACGATACAGTTTTCTTCAAACAAAGGAATTTACGGTAAAATAATTGAAAAATAATCAATACTATATCTTATCGATACTACGTCCAAGCAAGAAGTGAGGTTTCTCTGTCTGTCGCTAGGCAGATGCAATTTTGGGGGAGGTGGAGGATCTACGCATAAAATTAATAGGCGTATTCTTCTTCTGCCGGGTTGTGTCGCGGGCCTGACAGGGTCTTTTGGCACTTCGAGCTTTGGCCAGGGGTTTGTTAGATGGCTCGTCATGTTCTCGATATCCTGGAAGGCGGAATTTCTGCATTTGAACCGGTGGACCAAGCCGGTACGAGACAGGTAGAGGGAAGGAGGAAACTACTCCACGTTATAGATTCGTTATGCAGCGCTCTTCCAGGCATATCTCTGGATACGTTGACTCTTTTCCCCTGGCTAATCACTCGAAGGCCGGGTGACCCGCCAGGCCGGATGAGATTGAGGGATGATCTCCCTCGGTGTCGTCAGGCCGGAACGGTACGGGAATATAAGATAGGGGGGGAACGGGAAAAACATTAGTACATGAACTTATAATTATAATTAGGGACCTTGGGCACTTGAGCTGAGACTTCTCGCTTTGACTCGATTTTTAATATAAGGTGGTCACTTCGGTCTGAGGAGGAGGAGATGGTTAAATACGAGGCTTTCTATTTTGCCTCGTTACAACACCCCCCGCCAGACGAAGCGTGTGGTCTCCTAGCGAGACCTGCAAAGCTTCCAAAACCATCGACTTTCTTTGACTGATTTCTCATTTAAACAAGTTGACGTTAACTTTATTCTTAACACCACCGAATTTTCATGCGTCAGCTCAAGTGCGAAAGATTATTTTAAAATAATACAAAATATAAAAGGGTTCATCAATAGGGACAAATAATCAGTACGATATTGTGACTAAAGGGGGTCTGTTTTAGGTACAGTATGATAACAAGTAAACAAAACTACGATGTGATAGCCAACAAACAAAACTACGATAGGACAACAGACAAACAAAACTACAGTAGGACTACAACTAAAAATCTACGATAACTACATTGCTTACGGGATCCTATTTCTAATTCGGTGGTGGTATCCTTGGGGTGGGGAAGGGTTTCGTCGAGTAGGGGGACGGGATCTCTCTTGCCTCTCCTGAGGGGCCTTTTTCGGGGTACTTAAGGGAGGGGGGCCCGATTTCTGAGCGAGACGGACTCTTTCCACATTTCGTGGAATCGGAATTACCGGTACCTCGATAACAGGTAATCTATCTGGGGGAACTTCGTCTACGATTTGGAGGACTTCGTCTACAATTGGGGGGAGTTCTTCTACGATTGGGGGGACTTCTTCTACGATTGGGGGGACTTCTTCTACAATTTGAGGGACTTCTTCGGGGTGGGCGTCAGGGGCTTCTACGGTAGGGAAGGCACGGTAGGGTTTAAGGTCTTTGATGTGCGATTTTCCAACGGGGTTACCATTACAATCTTCTAACTCATAGACCACAGCTGATAAGACTTTCGATATTACGTAGGGACCTTTAAACTTCGGAGCTCATTTGGAAGCTATGAAGTCGACGGCAGACGATAGGATATGTTGTCTACGCCAGACTAAGTCACCTATGGTGAATTTCAAATCCCTTCTACCACGGTTATAATATTTAGCCTGTCGCTCGGAAGAACTCTCTAAATTTTTAGCTACGAGATCGCGCAAGGCAGATAATCTTCTAACTCGATTTTCCCAAACTTCGGGCGGTATTGGTTGGATCTGGGGAGGGCCTTCTTCCTTTCTTTTCAAGGAAGTACCGGGTCTAAGTTCACGTCCAAAATTCAAAAAGGCAGGGGTTACTTGAGTTGAGCTGTGAGTCGCGGTATTTATGGCAAAACGGAATTCAGACAAATGGGCATCCCAAGAGCGATGGTCATTTTCTATGAAAGCCACTATCATTGTTTTCAAAACTCTATTGACTCGCTCTACGGGATTGGCTTGAGCATGATAAGGGGGGACGGTAGTGTGATAAATTCCCATTTCTCTACAAGCTTGCTTCATGGCCTTATTAACAAACTCTGTGCCATTATCGGTAAGCAAGACTTCAGGGGTTCCCCAACGGAAAAATACTAACTCTTCAAGTGCTTTTATTATGGACTGGGAATTTGCCTTACGTAACGCGATAACTTCTACCCATTTAGTGAACAAATCCTGAATCACCAGTACGTAGGTGAAGCCTTGTCTACTGGAAGGGAATGGGCCCATAATATCTGCCGCGATCATCACCCACGGTTGTTCTAGAACGCGATTACCCATTAATCCGCGGGGGCTAGCTTGCTCAACTTTACATTGCTGACATATCTCACAATTCCTAACGAAGTTCGCTACTTCACGATATATTCCCGGCCAATAGTACAGTAAGGCAACTCTAGCATATGTCTTTTCTATTCCTAAGTGGCCAGCGGTAGGGAGGGAATGGTTCTCGATAATTGCGGCATTTCGGGATTCTCGGGGAAGAACTAGTTTCCAGGCATCTAAGTCTGGGAGGAGTGGGTCAGCTAAATCGTCAACTCTATGACAGTAGAGTCGCCCCTCTTCTACTTTCCAGTCCGGGTATTGAACTTGGCGCGTATTTACGTTTTCTACGCGTTTTTTATACCAGACATCTGTAGTTTCGGAGATCGCGGCTACTTCTTCGTCGGTAGGGTCTTCAAACATACGGGAGAGGGCATCCGGTACGTGATGGAGGGCTCCTTTACGGTGTACTATCTCAAAGTCGTACTCCAACAATTCTAGGGCCCAACGGGCTAATCGGCCCGTAGGGTTCTTCAAATGATATAACCAACGAAGACTACTATGATCGGTGATTACGGTAAACTTGTATCCTTCTAAATAGGGACGGAACTTGCGGATTGACCAGATCACGGCTAAACACTCTTTTTCGGTAACGGTATATTTCCTTTCCGGAGGGGTCAAGCTTCGACTAGCATATGCTACGACATATTCCTGGTCATCTATGGTTTGAGTCAGAACGGCTCCAACTCCGGTATCACTCGCGTCAGTTTGCAAGAAAAAGGGGGCCGAGAAGTTGGGACAGTTTAAAGTAGGGGCGGTAATTAACGCGGTTTTCAGGTCTTGGAACGACTGTTCCTGATCAGTTTCCCAATTCCACCTACGATTCTTTTTCAGTAAGCTGGTTAGGGGTTGAGCTCGGGTCGCAAAGTCATTAATGAATCTCCTATACCATGATGCCATTCCTAAGAATCGCCGTACTCCCTTTATATTTCTGGGGGCCGGGTATTTAATTATTGCCGAGACTTTTTCGGGATCAGCCCGTAGGCCTTGCTCATCTACTAGGAACCCGAGATACTTCACACTGGATCTACAAAAGAAACTTTTCTCCCGATTTATCGTTAGGTGGGCTTGGGCTATTCTATTAAGAACTATTCTCATCCATTTAAGATGTTCGTCAAAGTCGGAATTTACGATGATTATATCATCCAAATAAACAAAAACATAAGGTTCCATTTCGGGACCGATTAGCTTATCCATTAATCTTTGGAAAGTAGCGGGGGCTCCTGAAAGTCCGTATGGCATTCTTTTAAACTGAAACAGCCCACGACCTGGGACTGTGAAGGCAGATACTTCCCGACTTGCGGGATCTAGAGGGACTTGATGATAAGCCTGACTCAAATCAATCGTTGAGATATATTTGGCCTCACTAAGCTTATCTAGGATAGCACTCATGTAGGGTAAAGGGTACGCATCTTTCTTAGCGACTTCATTAATCTTGCGAAAGTCTAAGCAGAATCTATATTTCCCGTTTGGCTTTTTAATCATCACTACGGGAGTTGACCACTCACTATTGGATGGCTCTATTATGTCTGCTTCTAACATTGCGTCTACCTCCTCATACATGGCTTCCCTTACTATCGGCGAGACTTGATAATACCTCTGTTTAATCGGGGGGTGATCCTGGACGTCGATTTTATGAACGGTTAAATCGGTAAGACCGGGATAACCTAGTGAGGGGGGGATCAATTCGTCCAAAACTTGGGTTACTCTGTCCATCTGGAGCGGAGTTAATTCAGCGATACCGGGATTCGAAAGGTTTGGCCCAATTGGTGGGGTATCGGGGTTCAGTCGGTCGCGCGGGATTTCTGTAGGTTCGGTATTCATTAAGGATTTGGCAAAGTTGACGGTTTTCTTGGGAGTATCCCTCTCGCAAGATAGAGAGGGTTTCATACGACTTCGCAAGTCGTTCAACACCGGACTGGAATTTTGTGAAGTTTTGGCCGAGTTCTTTAAGATCGGAGGACATACTTTTAAGACTTGCGCGTAAGTCTTCGAGACGGTAGGTAAGTCCTCCCCAAAACGAAAATCCTGCGGAACGGTAGGAGTTGAACTGGGTACGTTATTTTTAGGAATCGGTATTGGTGATTTTCTAGGTGGCACGATAGGGGTTTGAGGTAGTACGATAGGGGCTCGAGACGGTACGGTAAGGGTTTGGGACGGTACGGTAGGGGGTCGAGACGGAACGATATTGAGTCGAGACGGTACGATAGTGGTTCGAGACGGTACGATATTGGTTCGAGACGGTACGATATTGGTTCGAGACGGTACGATATTGGTTCGAGACGGTACGATATTTGGTTGTGACGATACGATACGGTTTGGAGACGATACGATATTTGGTTGAGACGATACGATACGGTTCGGAGACGATACGATATTTGGTTGCGACGATACGATACGGTTTGTAAACGATAATTGTTGGTCCTCTTTTGAGGAACCCGGTTTCTCTGGTCTTGCCTCAGCAGTTCCCAGGGATGCGGTACCAAAAGGTTGTCCGTATCGAGTTAGAAACGGCATTCCTGTAGAAGTGGGACTACTCCAACAATGAGTTTGGAAATTCGCGGTGATGTTAAAGGCATTGGCGAAATCCATCCCTAGGATTCCCTCATACTCAAAAGAGGGAGCAAAACGCATTACAATATCCCTCCGGCAATCTTCAAAATAAACAGGAAGGGCTATTTCTCCCTGAGTCTTCTCGACGCTCCCATTTGGATAAATTATGTCGGATCGGTGATTTCGAGAGGCTATTTCCCGGGCCTTCGTGAAACGATCAAGGGATAACCGACCGATATACGATACACAAGCGCCTGGATCGAACAAGGCTCGAACCAGCTGATTGTCGATTAATACTTCCAAATAATATCGGTTATCTTGGGAAAGAGCAGCTACCATGGGACTATAATTTATTAGCGGGTTAGTCGTCGGGGTCGTTACGATAGACGGGGAACAAGAGGAAACCCCAGTCCTCAGTTCTCGGTGGAGTTTTCCGTACTAGATTCGGCACAACGCGGACAATTGTTTACCGTTACTCCGGGTATTCCACATCTGAAACAATGACGCGATACGGGTTGGGGGCACTCACGACGCATATGCCCTGTCTGACGACAGTTCCAGCAATGGATCTCACCCATTGCTGGTGGAAGGGAATTCGGGGCCCTTAGGGTCGGTATGGGTCGGGTAGGGGGTCTTACTTCACTAGTTGACGCGACTGAGGGGTTAGTCCAGTGCCTGATAGCTGGAAGTGTAGGGGGTAGGATAGCTGGAGGGGTGGGAGCGGTAGCTATCAATTCTTGTTCAACTATGAACGGTTGCTGGGTTATCGCGGGCCTTATTAATTTAGGCGACGATTTTCTTGGGCTTGGCGCTGGCTTCGGGACCTCTGGGGGGACTTCGAGTGTTTCGGGAGTTGCTAACGCGGCTAAACGCGGCTGGGGTACGGTACGTCGACCTACGTAAGCGTGTTCGGGCAGGATGGAATTTTCAGCGGTAGGGGGAGGTACATATGATCTTCCTAGGGATCGGGACGATTCCACCTGCTCACCGGCGCGTTCTAATTCATCTAACGTGAAGAAACTATCTCGGGGAAGGAGTGCACGATAGTCGGGGTGCAGATTGGAATAAGCCAGTTCTAATTGTTCTCTTTCCGGTAAGGAAGGCGTGAGATAATCCATGATCATCCTTAGGCTCAGTAGGTAGTCGGCAATGGGCTCATCTATGCCCTGTGTTCGTCTACGCGCTTCTTCCTTTAATCGGAATTGAAAATTGATTCCCCCAAAGCGAACGCGGAAGGCAGCGACAAAGGGTTGCCAACCCGCCCAACGGGACTTATTCATTCGGAACCAGTACAAGGCTTTATCGGACAGGATATGGGAGAGGGACTCAAACAAATCCTGGTCATTCAGGTGACTACTACCGCGGCATTCTTCTACCCGCTTCAAAAATTCTTCAACACTTGCTCCACGCGTTCCCGAGAAGTCAAGGCGCCAGCGGCTAACAATATTGTGTAAGTCGCGAGTTGTATCGGATTTAGGTTGGACTTGGGTCCTCTCAGTGTGATTTTGTCGATCGGTAGGGTATAGATCGGACAAGGGGGTTCGAGTTTCAGGGACTGGGATCTCTATCGGGAGATTTGAGAATCGGGGAGAGAGTTGAGGCGGTACGGCAGGGAACGGAGTGCTAACTGGGGGGCGGTTCCGCGGCACGCTAGGGAAATCTAATATGGATCTTGGAATCAATCTGGGGGAGGTAATCACATACGTCGCGCTCCTACCAGGGTGAACGTTTTGCGGAGTTTGGATTGGGGTGAAATAATCCGGGATTAATCCCCGTCTTGAAGAGACTCGATTCTCTATTGGGCTTCCCGCGAAACTAACTCGCGGTTGTTCAACGTGGCTCGCGTACTGGGTCGTCGACTGACCATTGGGTATTGGCTGACGAGACGGTATTTCTGGGGGAGGGGTGGTTACCCCTTTTGGTACGACGGTTATGTCATGAGGCCCCGAGGCTTCATTTTCCCTAACAATCTCTATCTGGGGACACTCATCATTTTCTGGGACCCAAGTAATGTTGTACCCGTTACACCTTTGATGATACCTTAACAGTCGATACAAACGTTTTTCTAGATCACCGGTAATCGCGAGAGACGCCCGTCGAAGCAGTTCATTTACTTCAAATTCGGGAAGTATGCTTAATTGCTCAATCAATAAGCTTGTGTGGTCTCGCCACGGGAACTCCGGGGTCGGCGAAACAATTGGAGGGGGGTCAAGAGGGCGACTTAGGGTTGGATCCATTATCAATATATAAGATAAGTTACCCAGTTACAAAAGACAAACACAATAGCGAGAAAGAAATGGAAAATAAAACGGGAATAAGGAAACAAACTACAAAGTTGTGACTAGTCAGGTACGTAACGAGATAGGGGATCTAATTATCGTGGGCCCCACGTTGGGCGCCAAATTTGTGACGTGCACTGCCGACGGTCTGGGTTTGAGGCCGGGCAGGCCACGACTACAAAGCCAGGCACTCTTGCCACGTTTGGCTCATCAGAGAATTTACTATTTACCTAAAAATTATAAACTAGCTTACTCCCGATGAGTTTACGATATGTTGGGCGCCAGGTACCTTAAATGATACCGCGGTAACAAAATGACGTTAAAATCAAATTCGAAATAATATTGATAAAGAATTGAATGAAATATAATAAATACAAATACAGCGACGAGATAATTGACTAAAAGTGATACGATAATACACGGTAAGCTCAGCGTGAGGGGAACATGGGGGCGAAATAATGTAGATTAAAAAAATAAGAAAAAGGATATTAGGTTTATGGATTTAATCACAAAGAAACCCGTTAAAATAAAACAATAAATGATAACAATTAATATGAACAATAAAACATAGGATAAAACAATTAAACAGCCAAAGCCGATCACATAGGTCGGTCGGAATACAAATTAAACAAGATACACGGAAATACTATCAAAGACAGCTGACTGACTAGGTCACACACATATAAGTAGGGCAGGGGGTAATACAGAACATAAGAGAATATAGAACAAGGGGATGGGTAAGTCAGAACAATTAAATAATACAAAAAGAAGGAAACGATATCTTATGGTACGGTAGAAATCAAACACGGAATAATATTAGTTCACAATAAATGGGTCGATAACGTAGCGGGATCAAAAGTCCAGAATCAATAATTTGTGGACTTCTAATGATTAATTGGACGGGTCGGTACTACAGAATATTCCCTAAAAAAGGGCAAGGCGTCGGAATCAAATTCAAATAAGCTCGTACAAAGATGGCCAAGGCAACTTTACACGAGGCACGCCATGCGGCTACGAAGTACACGTTAACAAAAGGGACGCTAGACTTTATTACAATTATTAATTCGAAATAACGATAATTATACCAGCTCAAGGTTTTACTAGTAGTTTAAGACTACTTTCAATCGGAAAGGGGTTAAATTAATCGGGATATTATCACAATATCGTATCTACAGCCTGTAGACCGATTCTTCCAGAAACACGTGGCTCAACAAGCCGTCGAGATCAATTATCGTATTTTTACTACGCAACTAATTTTTCCACGTGGGAAATCCTTATTTCTGGGACTAGATTTTACAGTAATTAGGGGGATTCAGATTAACAATTAATTACACTTACAAGAGAATCGATACAAAAAATATTTAACAAAGGACCGAGAAATAGCGGTACGGTAATAAATGACGATACGATAATCAATGACGACACAATAAGGAATAACGATACTTTCTCGAAAAATCAATCAGTAAGGCATAGGGGACACAATGAACAATAATATAATCAATAATCAATGATTAAACAAAACTAAAGCACGACAATTCGATGATATATTAACGGCGTCACAACTACGCAATCAGAAACGAATTTCTTTTTAATCAATTTAATATCAATCGAAGGGTCGTCTAGAGTTGGAATCTTACCTTAATCAAGGCACTAATACACTAACTGAAGTCAGAGAAGTTAATTCTCAATAATACTTTACGAACGATACAGTTTTCTTCAAACAAAGGAATTTACGGTAAAATAATTGAAAAATAATCAATACTATATCTTATCGATACTACGTCCAAGCAAGAAGTGAGGTTTCTCTGTCTGTCGCTAGGCAGATGCAATTTTGGGGGAGGTGGAGGATCTACGCATAAAATTAATAGGCGTATTCTTCTTCTGCCGGGTTGTGTCGCGGGCCTGACAGGGTCTTTTGGCACTTCGAGCTTTGGCCAGGGGTTTGTTAGATGGCTCGTCATGTTCTCGATATCCTGGAAGGCGGAATTTCTGCATTTGAACCGGTGGACCAAGCCGGTACGAGACAGGTAGAGGGAAGGAGGAAACTACTCCACGTTATAGATTCGTTATGCAGCGCTCTTCCAGGCATATCTCTGGATACGTTGACTCTTTTCCCCTGGCTAATCACTCGAAGGCCGGGTGACCCGCCAGGCCGGATGAGATTGAGGGATGATCTCCCTCGGTGTCATCAGGCCGGAACGGTACGGGAATATAAGATAGGGGGGGAACGGGAAAAACATTAGTACATGAACTTATAATTATAATTAGGGACCTTGGGCACTTGAGCTGAGACTTCTCGCTTTGACTCGATTTTTAATATAAGGTGGTCACTTCGGTCTGAGGAGGAGGAGATGGTTAAATACGAGGCTTTCTATTTTGCCTCGTTACAGTATATATACCTGGACATGCAGTATGAATGATTGTTGCACTTCGATTTTCGAAGGTCTCCAATGACCTCCGGATTTAGTATTTTTGACGCAGACTGTTCCCAATAGTAAAGGTAACAACATCAATGCCAAGACATCAATTGTACCTGTGAATGAAAAAAAAATTATCATTTGAACTTCTATCAGTAATTGCTGAACTCGTGTATTGTTTGTTTTCCATACTTGTAATGATTAACCCCAAAAAGCACCCCTGGTGCAAAAACCTTTCGCCAAGTACATTAATATGGTCACTACCCCCAAAAACATCCACCAACAAAAATTCCTCCCTAACAAAAGTGGTACTACAAAAATGTCTACTTACAAAAGGATTGAAATCAGATACAATTGCCAAGTACATGTCTTCTTTATAAAAAAAGTTTACAACAGAAGAACAGAAAACTGAATAGTCTTGTATTGTTCACTCGCTACGCTCGCTCACTCGATCGGATCTTGATAATTACAGGGCAAAAATCAGGAAAAAAAATTTAGGAAGTGGTACTTGGCGGGCCATTTATGAGTAAGTAAAAGAGTATTTACTCAGGTCTATGTATCATTTGTTCGATACATATTGCTATGAGTAAGTAAAAGAGTATTCACTTAGGTGTATGTATCATTTGTTAGATACATATTGCTATAATGGCCCGCCAAGTACCACTTCCTAAATTTTTTTTCCTGATTTTTGCCCTGTAATTATCAAGATCCGATCGAGTGAGCGAGCGTAGCGAGTGAACAATACAAGACTATTCAGTTTTCTGTTCTTCTGTTGTAAACTTTTTTTATAAAGAAGACATGTACTTGGCAATTGTATCTGATTTCAATCCTTTTGTAAGTAGACATTTTTGTAGTACCACTTTTGTTAGGGAGAAATTTTTGTTGGTGGATGTTTTTGGGGGTAGTGACCATATTAATGTACTTGGCGAAAGGTTTTTGCACCAGGGGTGCTTTTTGGGGTTGATATCACCACTTTTTGTACAATTTTGCTTGACTACCTAATAATTGTGCTCGCTCGCTACGCTCGCTCGATTGGGTTTTCCCATATCCTCGCTTGCGAGGCTTGCTCAGTTGTCAACGTTCTGCCAATTGTTGCTATAAACATCGCAATGCATGTACGGTGATGCATTTTGTATCATCCGAATCCCTCAAGAAGCAGCAATGTTAAATGTGGTAGTATGATTTTGAATGAATGAAAATAATGTTATAATATACACGTATGCTCATACTTTTCTGTGAGCCTTAAATTTTTGCGGACAGACGTTGCATGTGTTATTTTATTAAACTCTACGAATTGTTTTGTTAGAATCCGGTATAATTCTATATGCCTGCAATGTGTAGCCCTCCTCCTGTCTCATCTGGGCTTGGAACCGGCAATAGCGGAGTTACTTGCACGCAGGGTTATAGTTGCTGCTCATGATTAAATATATATAAATATTAGATATATGTGTTGCAATTCTTAGGTATTTTTTTTTTTTTTAATGCAGCTAGGTCCTCTGCAAAAAGAACATGTACGCGTCACATACTCATAACGTCAACTTCAACTTCGGGTCTGAACAGAAGGTATCGAAATATATAGAATCAAGCCTATTGATGCAAGATTAGCGTAGAGCATAAAATGAAAGTTTTCGAAATCAAAAACTTGCATTCTACTCTATTCGTCTGACTCTACCCGTTTCTTGTATCAAATCACATTATCCCGATATCTTGCAACTTCAGCGTTTTCTCTCATTATCCTCTCGTCTCAAACGACGACCGACTCCAAAATTGAACAATCCATGACAAAGGTTTTTATCACATCAGACCACGCAGATCAAGTTCAGTAGCGGTGGCAAGGCGCAGTCAGTTGTGTAGGTCTGTGTCTGTGTTAAAACTTACCGCCGCTGCAGCGATTTACCGATCGGCGAGTTAGCGAGAGTCTATTTGAAATTTGACATCCAATTGTGAATATCGCTACGCACGTTCTAATATGTCGTAAACCACAAAATTTGAGAAATTGACTTTCTTTGAAAAATGGAATGTTAATAATGTTTCGCAGCTTATGTGTAAGTATCAGCGGTCAAATCGTAGATTTACTATTTTTAAATAAGTATTCCGATCCGTAAGGTCTTATCTTTTCAATGGTGATAGTGAACTGTTTTTATCGCCTACTGAACATTTTTCCAAATGTAGGATACGACATATTAGAACGTGGGTATCGATATATAGTTTGTACTATTAATTTACATGTAATCATAGATATTTATACAGACTTTGACTGAGATCGTTCTGAACGGAGGATCTAAGCTGTTTGTAAAACATGGATTAAAAAATTATCTCTACCGAAGGTCAAGGCACTACGTTGACTTGGAGTGTAGAATAGAGCCTATTAGAGTCCAACACACAACGTCGACAGACAGTCTCGTTTCGACTGGATGATACGGAGATAGATTATAAAACTCGTTGGAATCCTACGCCTAACGGACTCACAATTTAGATCTGAGCAGACGAGCCTTCAAAGATGAGCTTAACATAGAGCTTGAAGTGGAATTTGTTGCAATCCAACGCTTGAACTCGGCTTTATTGGTCTGGCTCCTTACCGTTCCTTATATGGAATCATGCTATCCTCAATATTTTTCAACTTCAACATGTTTTCTTGATTTTCTATCGTCAGACTTCCTCAGGCGATAACTTGCTAAATAATTGAACCCAAAAAACCGTTACCTCCGATAATTGCATTCATAAATAACCTCAAAAGCTCAAAATCGTAGGATTTAAACATTTTTGTTGGTGACTATCACATTAATGTCCTTGGCGTAAGGTTTTCGTACCTGAGGAGCTTTTGGTGGATATTCACTAGTTTTTGTACCTTCAAATTTTGTATTAATCATTGCTCGAACTTTTTTTTATTTCCTTTATTTGGATTTGAAAACATGAAATGACAACACGCGTCTGCTAGTGCTGCAGACGATTTTTGTCTGCGATGCTAGCGCCTACTACGTCGTGACTCTCGTACTTACACCAGTCTATACAACTCTTGTGTGGATTTATCCCTTCTATGCCATATTCCCAGATGCGTAAGGACGTATGTTCCGTGTATGAGCATAGGACATACGTCCTGCGTTTAGCGGCGCGATGTGATTTTATGGGAATGGTTTTAATGCGATGAATCTTGGTCTGAATTTTTGTGTGGACTTTCCTTTCTATGTCTGTTCCCAGATGCGTAAGGACGTATGTTCTGTGTATAAGCGTAGAACATACGTCCTGCGTTTAGCGACGAAATGTGATTTTATGGGAATGGTTTGAGTAGGCTGAATCTTGGTCTGAAGAACACTAAAGAGAAAACGAAACATTGTACGTGAAAACGAGGTATCAGAATCTGAAGTTAATTATATCTCAGCACTCCGGACACCGATTTGATCGATCTAGGGCTCAAATGAAAGCTTTTCATGCCCACATCCTAGATAAAATTAGTTTTAATTCGTGCATGTTGTGAGGTGAAAGAAAACGAAGATACTAATTCGCGTTATAGGTTAGGGTAGTTGCCTTTCGGGTATATAGACTCGTTGAGTCTCGCGCGTGAAATTTTTTTTCTTGATGAAATTTTTTTTTTTAATGTACTTGGCGCGAGACTCTACCGAGTCTCTTGATTGGATAAAAAAAAAGTTTCGCTCAAATATGCCCAATTTACTAAATACTGGGCATTTGATACTTTAATTTAATGAACGTTAGGGCATGACAAAATGATCTCTTTTTTTTTTAGACTACTATTTCCTTAACACTCAAAAGTTAGGTCTAAACATCCTGAAAACCCATACTCAACTTCCAAATAATTTTTTATCGGGCCTGGTCTTCAGGATGTCAAGACAGAACAACTTTTGACTTTGCTGTACTAGACATTCGTGAAAATCTAAAAAGCATGGACATGAAAACTTCCCAAATCAAATCTATGGGATCAAAAATAGAAAATTTGCTACATGATAACAGAATAACAGTACTGTGCGAATATTGTGATCCATTTGAAATGAGAGCAAAAGGAACGTGGAAGCGAAGTGAAATCAGAAGTGTACAGAGAATAGAAAAGAAGAAATAGAATAAGGAAATACGAATAAGTGAAAATATTCAACAGCAGTGGAATAAATGAATAAATATATATATACAGAGATGTTCTGTGGAAAGTGGTCAGTCTAATGGCGGCACAATTATTTCTTTTCGCGAATGACAACGCTGCCGCTCGATCACAGACAATCGATCTATGATATTTTATATGTCTGTGACTGATAATAGACGACGTAGCGGTAGCTGTCACGTCGTAGGTTAAAATGAACTGTCATATTACAATATTGTGTAATTAAATTGTAATATCGTTCATAATACGACGGTATACGATACTATTTCATAAATAAGTAGTACTGACTTGTTAAATTAATTACAGATATCAATTTCTATTTATTTATAACATTGGGTTATAAATAACTGTCTTGGTGAAATTTACGCATCTCGGAGTGATAAAGTTAATTAGGAAATAGCATACGAAATTGATTCTTTATGAATTCATTGCAGGTGTGGATTTCTGTTTATTTGCTACATTATTTACAACCGTGCATTTCGTCGGTGACTGACTGATCCGCTGTATCCCTTGGACAAGGAGGGTTACGAACATAGCGATGTGAAAATCATTCATCGAGCAATACAATATACAATATTGTGTAATTGAATTGTGATATCGTTCCTAATACAACAGTTATCTATTTCATAAATAAGTAGTCATGAATTTTTGCTTTATTCTACACAGCAATCAAATACACAATTAAATAGATTTACAATAAGAACAATAATTTCAATTAATTTATTACTCGATGAAACTTGAACACGCATTGATGGACTAACACATCACTTACGCAGGACTATTTTCGTACTTATTAGGCTGAGAAGACATGTAGAGTATTGTTTTATTCAGCAAAGATGCCTCGTAGGATGGAAAACTTTCACTGAATCAAGGCGAATATTGCTCGTTGAATGATATTCACATCGCTTTGTTCGTAACCCTACTTGTCGAAGAGATGCAACGGGTCAGTCAGTCATCAAAGAAATTCACGGATGTAAATAGTGTAGCAAATAAACAGAAATTCACACCTGAAATGAATTCATAAAGAATCAATTTCGTATGCTATTGCCTAATTAACTTTATCACTCCGAGATGCGTAAATTTCACCAAGACAGTTATTTATAACCTAATGTTATAAATAAACAGAAATTGACATCTGTAATCAATTTAACAAGTCAGTACTACTTATTTATGAAATAGTATCGTATACCGTCGTATTATGAACGATATTACAATTTAATTACACAATATTGTAATATGACAGTTCATTTTAACCTACGACGTGACAGCTACCGCTACGTCGTCTATTATCAGTCACAGACATATAAAATATCATAGATCGATTGTCTGTGATCGAGCGGCAGCGTTGTCATTCGCGAAAAGAAATAATTGTGCCGCCATTAGACTGACCACTTTCCACAGAACATCTCTGTATATATAATATTTCTCGTAATCTTAAAAGATAAAAAATCGAACAATTTAATAAATTTGGCACCAAAAATGTAGAGCAAAAACAATATCTGATACTACTAGTAGTTGCTGATCATCGAAAAAAATATTATAATTGTAACAAAAAGAATTATTTGAAATTAAAAGTGTAATATTAATTTAAAAATATTGTAATTACTAAATCATAAGTAGACTATGAATTTGTGATTGTATGAATTAATATTTGCGACGGTTAAAGATTATTTTTAGACAGTTAGAAATCATTCCACATTTGAAGAAATTTGATAATCGTTCTGAAATTATATCTGGTTAAATTTAATTGAGTTGCAAGGGTTTAAAAAAGCCTGATAACTTTATACCTGTTAAGATTACAAGAAAACCTTATGAAATCTTTTTTGTAGAGAATTAAATTTCCTACAAGAATATGTGCATTTAAATTTCAATAAAAAAAATTTTCGGAGTTTTATGCAGAAAAAAACAAAAAAATAAATTTTTCGTGTGTTATTTATATGGGAAAACGGAAAATCGTTGAGCATCTCGTAGAGTTGAGATATCGAGCTGCGCTTTTAGGAGAATTTGTTTTATACCTGAAAGAAACTTTCGAGATGATGAGGGAAAAACTTTTTTTTTGGACCACCCTAATATGTACACCCTCAAAATCATGGCCATAACTACGCTCAATCCTATGTGTTAGATGATAAAGATTCGTAAACAAAATATACCTCTTGAATCTTATCATTTGTTATGAGATTGTTGTACTTGGTCAAGTAATCTTTTATTAATCTATCATTACGTTGACTGGCAAGGGTGACAATTTTTTTTGCCACTGAAGACCATTCAGTAAATAGTTTGTTGGAGCTGCTTTCATGCAAAACATCAAAGTCGATGTCGAACTAAAAAAAATTGTTATTTAACACTCGATGCAAGGAAACATTAATGCAATCATCAAACGTTGATAGTGTAGATTAATTACCAATACATAACCGGTAGGAGACATTAGACATTTGTAAGTGTTGTAATATTCGGTAATTTCGAGCTCTCGAGAAAGTGTTTGTCTTTTCTTACATGTTAACCTCCACTTATCTCGAACTTCATCAATTGGTTCTATGTTATTTTTTAACCATGCAATGGAATGTTCTATGACTTCATCCTGTTCTTGATCAGCTGCTACAAAATATATAATAATTACTACAGATTCCAATCACTCTGATAAACTAACTCTCATCTTAGGAGCACAGCTACAATTGATGATGTGCACAGAGGAAAATATTATGCTGGATTTTCTATTCTATCGATTTGACTATTAGAGTTATTAAACCTCAGCTATAGTTGAACATTTCTCAGGATGTAATTACAAAAAAAAAAAAGAGGAAACATCTTTTGGCATTCACAGTTTCCTATACTAAAAATTAATCTTAGATGAAAATTATTAGTTGTCAATGACTCACTTGATATAGTTGAATCTGAACCATTATTCAGTAACCCAATTTGTCGGAAAACTCGTCTTCTATTATGATATCTGTCAACAAGTATACCTCGAGCACTTATAGATCCAGCACCTTCAATCTTTTTCTATGGTATATAATAGGTTTCAGCTCTTTCGCCAGGAAAGCTCGAAGCAATTTCTTCCGCCAAATCTCTGAACCGCTGTGCAGATATTCTTGACAAAAATAGTTTGTTACGTTGAAATTTTGTTTCGAACCATTGGGCTGAATTTGATTCGAAGTGGTAATTGGCAACGTCTTTGACTATATACCTATGGACCCCTACGTCTATGCCGATAAACAGCGAACAGCAACAATTAGATATAAATATCAAATTATTACATACCTAGTATCTGGATCCACTAGAGTTTCACTTTCTACGATAAAATCAGCCAGTTTTGACCGCTTCAGGGTAGTAGTCCGTTTGAAGCCAGCCAATATTTCTCTTCCTTTTGTAGTAGTATTTAGTTTTTGCAGCAGCTTGGATTGATTTTTATCTGTAGCATGAGTAATAAATATATAAATTACACGTATAGTATTCAAGCTCGATTCGAGTAGAACTTCAATAGTAGCAAGAATGATCTGTGAAATTATAATTTGAAATGGTATGCAAGGTCGTTATATTAATTACAGTGTAATATATAATTTTACCAGTATGAGATTCGATCGACGGACAATGACCCCGAGAACCTTTGCTCGCAGATGAAAGAACTGAGATTGTCGATGATTTACTACTGATGGGATCAGTATCATTATCTGCTAGTTCAAGATTACTACCGGAATGTGGATCTACATCAGTGAGATTTGGCAGAGCGTTGCCAACTATCGAAGCTAAATATTCTTTGTATTTGCGCCAAAACTTAAAACGATATCCGACTTGCGGAACCAGATCTTTAATTAAAGATTCTTCCAATGCGTTAAAGACTTCCTCGTCTATCGCGTTTTCTGAAATTTAAAATATAAAATCATAGAATATTTTTCTTTTTGAAGTGAAACTTTTTTTGGGAGAGTACCGAAAATTTTCGAGCGACACCAAAAAGTATAAGATTTTGAGGGAAGCGCGTTATATATGGGAAATTCCATGCCAGATCACCCCGACCAGTGACGCAGCAACGTTAAAAAGATATGTGCTGCGAACCACTTTTTGGATCTACTACACGCTCTACTATGGTGACTCGGTACGCCTAGCCGAGCAGGCTACAATCCCAGTGTATAGCTCACCGCGTTCGTGGGTGAGAAAGTCACCCACAAAGTACACCTATGATCCCGAAACCTGAGTAAGTGGCGTCTCAAGGCAAGAGAGTGCAGCGCTACTAGGGTGATATTGGCTAGTCGTACAAATTTTTTTCAGTGCACTGAATGAAGTAAATTCTTTTATTTAAAACCTAAGTTATCTCAAAGACACCGTTTTACTAATTCTTGAAAAAATTCACATAAATTCTGTGATGAACGTACGCACGTGTTTCGTAAGATATTTTTTGACATACTATTCGTAAAATTTGGAACAGAGATTAAGAATAAACGAATGAATCCTAAAAAATCAGCTCTTCCCCCCCCCCCCCCCCCCCCCCAACCAACCAACCAACCACGCCACCCCGTCGCAATAAAAAAGAATTGTTTTTTTTTTTTTTAATTCTTATGGGGCTTATCGCGTAGCATAAAAAAGAATTTTAAGAAATTGAATAAAATACACGAAGAGAATATTTCATAATTATAAAAGATATGAAGTATATGATATCGAGTAAAAATTATGAATTTATCTTTTTATTTTTATTATTTATTGGATAAATTTCTTTTCACGTATGGAATGATCGAAATTTTTGAATAAAATATGTAGAATTGAAATTACATGCTTTTCAACTGGAAAAAATTTAACAAAAACTAATTTTCATAAATGAGTGTACACCGCAGTATGAGAAATAGTGAGACACTGAGAACCCATGAACGAACATTACTGTGTTTATTCGACTATGCTATAGTGTAGGTGAAAATCTGAAAAAAAATCATGAGTCTTCTTTGGACTCATATCTAAATGATGGAATTTTGGCCGTGCCGAAAAATATTTTTAATAATACTTTTTTTTGCGAAATTCGGATATATGTAGGCATTTTAAACTAGAATGGCATATTTGGTATGGACACAAATGACCCAACGTTAGGGTTCTAGGGTTAATTTCATGAAAATCGATTATGGATATCACTGAATCGATATCCGGAATATGAAGTAAAGCTTCGATTTTTCTATCTATATAAAATCTATTTACCTTTGAAGGTTGCCAGCAGAACTTCCAAATTCCAGTCTTCAAGCTTTTTACGAACAAATTCGTCCATGTCGATACTTCGTCACAAGTAACAATAAAACTATCAGAGATAATGAACAGTACACAGCTCAATTCACCTCCGACAACCGACTAAGAGCGAATCTGAACGTGCACGTGCTTCGCAGCGTCTCTGCGCTGCAGCGTGTTTCAACCCGCCAACCTAAATCGCCACCGCTGCGACGACAAGATCCAGAATCAATAACGACGAGCTCAGCCAATCAAAACACGTTATTTCAAATGAGAGCGCTGTGATTGGCGTCTGCTGTCAAAGATTCTTACCGAAGACGGTTGAAAATTCTTATTGATCGATAGCATGTATGTTACTTACTGCGTATATTCTGCAACATTGTACAGAAAAATTGATCGATTTTTAGTTAATAAATATTTTTTCGGTTATGATAGGAATACTTTGGCAATTAATTATATTGAACATATAATAAAACACATCCCATACCTTTAGTTTAATTTGCCATCTTCCGAATGTGATCAAATTAAATGTAACTAAAAAAAAAAAAAAAAAAACAACACGTAATCAACTTGTCAAGAAGAAATTCATTTTTCTGGGGGAATCTTAGGTAGTATTCGAAGATTTCCAGGCGTTTTTGTGTTTATGTTTACTTCGGGAAACTAAAAAAAAAAAATAGCACTACAGTTCTCAGAAAATCAATTTCTTTGTGTAATAAATATCCTGGATAGTTGATTTTTAAGAGTTTCAAAGTTCCGGCGTCAACGCAAATTCGACAGCCGAAATTTAGAAAGATTTTCCGAGCTGCGGATCAATACAATACCCGGAAAAAACATTGTAAGTGTTGAAAATTACCGTCAGGTACAAAAATAGTTTCACCAGCCAAAAAATCAGAAACATCATATTATACTCTTTTTTAGCTACGAATTATAACCATCATTTCTGTACACAAAACAGGACAAAAGCCTAGTACGTGAAATCAGACGATACGTTTTATTTCAATACTCTGTATAGTAATGTTTTGATGTTGGACAGACATTGTATCATAATGTCGATGTATATATTTAATGTATATATATTTAATGTATGTATTACATATACGTATTGTATGTGTTCTATAACAGAAAATAAGGAGGTATAGTTATAAGTATGATGTTTTCGACCAAAACAAGACTGAGTCTTACATTAGAGACTTCAAACTATAATCCCAAATTTTTTCAATCATGTTATCATAAAGAAATATGCGTCAAACTCAAACATAAATGACCCCCAGTGAACAGTCTGTGTCATGACAAATAGATATACTGCGATTTCAGGGTTAATTAAACCGAAAAAAAGATGTCAACGAAAAATAAATTTGGTTCGACCATGTGTGGGTACAATAATATAATTATTTTATTCGGAATACATAAAAACATGTGAAAAATTATAGACATGATTGTCTATATTTTTACATGCATACCGCGAAGATTCGTCAATGCGTGTTACTTGTTGAATGAATCTGTGTTCAATTCATTGTATATTCATCCACGAATACTCTCTGTGAATTCCGTTCACCGAGAGAACGACCTCTGTTCTCTCTCACTCCGCCTCGATCGCGTAGGCGCTATCGCTATCGCAGTCGTTGAAGGCACGTGTCGTTCCCTACAAGTCGTTTGATTCCCTACAAGTATATATATTATATAACACGCATTGACGAATCTTCGCGGTATGCATGTAAAAATATAAACAATCATGTCTATAATTTTTCACATGTTTTTATGTATTCCGAATAAAATAATTATATTATTGTACCCACACATGGTCAAACCAAATTTATTTTTCGTTGACATCTTTTTTTCGGTTTAATTAACCCTGAAATCGCAGTATATCTATTTGTCATGACACAGACTGTTCACTGGGGTCATTTATGTTTGAGTTTGACGCATATTTCTTTATGATAACATGATTGAAAAAATTTGGGATTATAGTTTGAAGTCTCTAATGTAAGACTCAGTCTTGTTTTGGTCGAAAACATCATACTTATAACTATACCTCCTTATTCTCTGTTATAGAACACATACAATACGTATATGTAATACATACATTAAATATATATACATTAAATATATACATCGACATTATGATACAATGTCTGTCCAACATCAAAACATTACTATACAGAGTATTGAAATAAAACGTATCGTCTGATTTCACGTACTAGGCTTTTGTCCTGTTTTGTGTACAGAAATGATGGTTATAATTCGTAGCTAGAAAAGAGTACAATATGATGTTTCTGATTTTTTGGCTGGTGAAACTATTTTTGTACCTGACGGTAATTTTCAACACTTACAATGTTTTTTCCGGGTATTGTATTGATCCGCAGCTCGGAAAATCTTTCTAAATTTCGGCTGTCGAATTTGCGTTGACGCCGGAACTTTGAAACTCTTAAAAATCAACTATCCAGGATATTTATTACACAAAGAAATTGATTTTCTGAGAACTGTAGTGCTATTTTTTTTTTTTAGTTTCCCGAAGTAAACATAAACACAAAAACGCCTGGAAATCTTCGAATACTACCTAAGATTCCCCCAGAAAAATGAATTTCTTCTTGACAAGTTGATTATGTGTTGTTTTTTTTTTTTTTTTTTTAGTTACATTTAATTTGATCACATTCGGAAGATGGCAAATTAAACTAAAGGTATGGGATGTGTTTTATTATATGTTCAATATAATTAATTGCCAAAGTATTCCTATCATAACCGAAAAAATATTTATTAACTAAAAATCGATCAATTTTTCTGTACAATGTTGCAGAATATACGCAGTAAGTAACATACATGCTATCGATCAATAAGAATTTTCAACCGTCTTCGGTAAGAATCTTTGACAGCAGACGCCAATCACAGCGCTCTCATTTGAAATAACGTGTTTTGATTGGCTGAGCTCGTCGTTATTGATTCTGGATCTTGTCGTCGCAGCGGTGGCGATTTAGGTTGGCGGGTTGAAACACGCTGCAGCGCAGAGACGCTGCGAAGCACGTGCACGTTCAGATTCGCTCTTAGTCGGTTGTCGGAGGTGAATTGAGCTGTGTACTGTTCATTATCTCTGATAGTTTTATTGTTACTTGTGACGAAGTATCGACATGGACGAATTTGTTCGTAAAAAGCTTGAAGACTGGAATTTGGAAGTTCTGCTGGCAACCTTCAAAGGTAAATAGATTTTATATAGATAGAAAAATCGAAGCTTTACTTCATATTCCGGATATCGATTCAGTGATATCCATAATCGATTTTCATGAAATTAACCCTAGAACCCTAACGTTGGGTCATTTGTGTCCATACCAAATATGCCATTCTAGTTTAAAATGCCTACATATATCCGAATTTCGCAAAAAAAAGTATTATTAAAAATATTTTTCGGCACGGCCAAAATTCCATCATTTAGATATGAGTCCAAAGAAGACTCATGATTTTTTTTCAGATTTTCACCTACACTATAGCATAGTCGAATAAACACAGTAATGTTCGTTCATGGGTTCTCAGTGTCTCACTATTTCTCATACTGCGGTGTACACTCATTTATGAAAATTAGTTTTTGTTAAATTTTTTCCAGTTGAAAAGCATGTAATTTCAATTCTACATATTTTATTCAAAAATTTCGATCATTCCATACGTGAAAAGAAATTTATCCAATAAATAATAAAAATAAAAAGATAAATTCATAATTTTTACTCGATATCATATACTTCATATCTTTTATAATTATGAAATATTCTCTTCGTGTATTTTATTCAATTTCTTACAATTCTTTTTTATGCTACGCGATAAGCCCCATAAGAATTAAAAAAAAAAAAACAATTCTTTTTTATTGCGACGGGGTGGCGTGGTTGGTTGGTTGGTTGGGGGGGGGGGGGGGGGGGGGGAAGAGCTGATTTTTTAGGATTCATTCGTTTATTCTTAATCTCTGTTCCAAATTTTACGAATAGTATGTCAAAAAATATCTTACGAAACACGTGCGTACGTTCATCACAGAATTTATGTGAATTTTTTCAAGAATTAGTAAAACGGTGTCTTTGAGATAACTTAGGTTTTAAATAAAAGAATTTACTTCATTCAGTGCACTGAAAAAAATTTGTACGACTAGCCAATATCACCCTAGTAGCGCTGCACTCTCTCGCCTTGAGACGCCACTTACTCAGGTTTCGGGATCATAGGTGTACTTTGTGGGTGACTTTCTCACCCACGAACGCGGTGAGCTATACACTGGGATTGTAGCCTGCTCGGCTAGGCGTACCGAGTCACCATAGTAGAGCGTGTAGTAGATCCAAAAAGTGGTTCGCAGCACATATCTTTTTAACGTTGCTGCGTCACTGGTCGGGGTGATCTGGCATGGAATTTCCCATATATAACGCGCTTCCCTCAAAATCTTATACTTTTTGGTGTCGCTCGAAAATTTTCGGTACTCTCCCAAAAAAAGTTCCACTTCAAAAAGAAAAATATTCTATGATTTTATATTTTAAATTTCAGAAAACGCGATAGACGAGGAAGTCTTTAACGCATTGGAAGAATCTTTAATTAAAGATCTGGTTCCGCAAGTCGGATATCGTTTTAAGTTTTGGCGCAAATACAAAGAATATTTAGCTTCGATAGTTGGCAACGCTCTGCCAAATCTCACTGATGTAGATCCACATTCCGGTAGTAATCTTGAACTGGCAGATAATGATACTGATCCCATCAGTAGTAAATCATCGACAATCTCAGTTCTTTCATCTGCAAGCAAAGGTTCTCGGGGTCATTGTCCGTCGATCGAATCTCATACTGGTAAAATTATATATTACACTGTAATTAATATAACGACCTTGCATACCATTTCAAATTATAATTTCACAGATCATTCTTGCTACTATTGAAGTTCTACTCGAATCGAGCTTGAATACTATACGTGTAATTTATATATTTATTACTCATGCTACAGATAAAAATCAATCCAAGCTGCTGCAAAAACTAAATACTACTACAAAAGGAAGAGAAATATTGGCTGGCTTCAAACGGACTACTACCCTGAAGCGGTCAAAACTGGCTGATTTTATCGTAGAAAGTGAAACTCTAGTGGATCCAGATACTAGGTATGTAATAATTTGATATTTATATCTAATTGTTGCTGTTCGCTGTTTATCGGCATAGACGTAGGGGTCCATAGGTATATAGTCAAAGACGTTGCCAATTACCACTTCGAATCAAATTCAGCCCAATGGTTCGAAACAAAATTTCAACGTAACAAACTATTTTTGTCAAGAATATCTGCACAGCGGTTCAGAGATTTGGCGGAAGAAATTGCTTCGAGCTTTCCTGGCGAAAGAGCTGAAACCTATTATATACCATAGAAAAAGATTGAAGGTGCTGGATCTATAAGTGCTCGAGGTATACTTGTTGACAGATATCATAATAGAAGACGAGTTTTCCGACAAATTGGGTTACTGAATAATGGTTCAGATTCAACTATATCAAGTGAGTCATTGACAACTAATAATTTTCATCTAAGATTAATTTTTAGTATAGGAAACTGTGAATGCCAAAAGATGTTTCCTCTTTTTTTTTTTTGTAATTACATCCTGAGAAATGTTCAACTATAGCTGAGGTTTAATAACTCTAATAGTCAAATCGATAGAATAGAAAATCCAGCATAATATTTTCCTCTGTGCACATCATCAATTGTAGCTGTGCTCCTAAGATGAGAGTTAGTTTATCAGAGTGATTGGAATCTGTAGTAATTATTATATATTTTGTAGCAGCTGATCAAGAACAGGATGAAGTCATAGAACATTCCATTGCATGGTTAAAAAATAACATAGAACCAATTGATGAAGTTCGAGATAAGTGGAGGTTAACATGTAAGAAAAGACAAACACTTTCTCGAGAGCTCGAAATTACCGAATATTACAACACTTACAAATGTCTAATGTCTCCTACCGGTTATGTATTGGTAATTAATCTACACTATCAACGTTTGATGATTGCATTAATGTTTCCTTGCATCGAGTGTTAAATAACAATTTTTTTTAGTTCGACATCGACTTTGATGTTTTGCATGAAAGCAGCTCCAACAAACTATTTACTGAATGGTCTTCAGTGGCAAAAAAAATTGTCACCCTTGCCAGTCAACGTAATGATAGATTAATAAAAGATTACTTGACCAAGTACAACAATCTCATAACAAATGATAAGATTCAAGAGGTATATTTTGTTTACGAATCTTTATCATCTAACACATAGGATTGAGCGTAGTTATGGCCATGATTTTGAGGGTGTACATATTAGGGTGGTCCAAAAAAAAAGTTTTTCCCTCATCATCTCGAAAGTTTCTTTCAGGTATAAAACAAATTCTCCTAAAAGCGCAGCTCGATATCTCAACTCTACGAGATGCTCAACGATTTTCCGTTTTCCCATATAAATAACACACGAAAAATTTATTTTTTTGTTTTTTTCTGCATAAAACTCCGAAAATTTTTTTTATTGAAATTTAAATGCACATATTCTTGTAGGAAATTTAATTCTCTACAAAAAAGATTTCATAAGGTTTTCTTGTAATCTTAACAGGTATAAAGTTATCAGGCTTTTTTAAACCCTTGCAACTCAATTAAATTTAACCAGATATAATTTCAGAACGATTATCAAATTTCTTCAAATGTGGAATGATTTCTAACTGTCTAAAAATAATCTTTAACCGTCGCAAATATTAATTCATACAATCACAAATTCATAGTCTACTTATGATTTAGTAATTACAATATTTTTAAATTAATATTACACTTTTGATTTCAAATAATTCTTTTTGTTACAATTATAATATTTTTTTCGATGATCAGCAACTACTAGTAGTATCAGATATTGTTTTTGCTCTACATTTTTGGTGCCAAATTTATTAAATTGTTCGATTTTTTATCTTTTAAGATTACGAGAAATATTATATATATATATATATATTTATTCATTTATTCCACTGCTGTTGAATATTTTCACTTATTCGTATTTCCTTATTCTTTTTCTTCTTTTCTATTCTCTGTACACTTCTGATTTCACTTCGCTTCCACGTTCCTTTTGCTCTCATTTCAAATGGATCACAATATTCGCACAGTACTGTTATTCTGTTATCATGTAGCAAATTTTCTATTTTTGATCCCATAGATTTGATTTGGGAAGTTTTCATGTCCATGCTTTTTAGATTTTCACGAATGTCTAGTACAGCAAAGTCAAAAGTTGTTCTGTCTTGACATCCTGAAGACCAGGCCCGATAAAAAATTATTTGGAAGTTGAGTATGGGTTTTCAGGATGTTTAGACCTAACTTTTGAGTGTTAAGGAAATAGTAGTCTAAAAAAAAAAAGAGATCATTTTGTCATGCCCTAACGTTCATTAAATTAAAGTATCAAATGCCCAGTATTTAGTAAATTGGGCATATTTGAGCGAAACTTTTTTTTTTATCCAATTAATCATTACAAGTATGGAAAACAAACAATACACGAGTTCAGCAATTACTGATAGAAGTTCAAATGATAATTTTTTTTTCATTCACAGGTACAATTGATGTCTTGGCATTGATGTTGTTACCTTTACTATTGGGAACAGTCTGCGTCAAAAATACTAAATCCGGAGGTCATTGGAGACCTTCGAAAATCGAAGTGCAACAATCATTCATACTGCATGTCCAGGTATATATACATTAACTATATACATACCTTGTACTCACTATATTGCATGCAAGTCAACCCAGGTCCTGGTATCAAATCTATTTTTATATAAGCCTGTTTCTAATGTTGCTAGACTTTATTCATTCACAGCTGATTATCAAATATACTGAACTGTAGTAATAATGTTGAGTATTTTGTTTCAAGACTATTGACGAAGTTCAACCAATATTAGAAGAGAAAATCAAGAAGTATAAGAAGTACGGCCTCTCAAACCAACCGTCACCTATTATCTGTGGACCTCTCGAAAACGCTGCTAGCTCAATTCTACAGGTTGAAGAAACAAGGTACGCTCTACCTTCCCCGTTGAAGGCAGTAGATGCATGTTTTAAATCAATGTTCGCATTACGTGCAGAGTATCCGATAGAATGTAATCACGTCTGGAACTTTATGGAACGTCATGTCTATGGTATTAAGAGTGCATCGAGTAAAAGTTATGTCACGGTAAATACTTTGGTCTCCGAAATAGATGCATTAAAACGATCCGAAAATGAAGTGCTTTAAATGTAAGAATGTATTCGAATCAACCAAACATCTACTTCTCCATTTGAAATTTAGTTATGACTTACTGCCTAATGATATGTATAAGTGCGTGGTAGATGGATGCGGGAGGCTGTATACAAATTTAAACTCATTCAGAAAACACTTAGGTAATATACATTCAACTCCATTGACTAACAATGAACGCATTGCTGATATAGCACTGTGTCAGATTGATGAAGAATCTATCGAACCCGAACATTATACTCAGTCCGAAGTTACTGAAAATCATTCTCTGACGAGCTGCGACCCTTCGCGATGTAATATTATTCAAGTTGACTTGAAAAGCGAAGTTCTGAAATTTGTGTCGACTCTATATAACAATTCTGTTGTTCCTCGAAATGTTGTTCAACTTGTAGTAGATCAGACGCGAGAGTTTCTCGAAGATAGTTATGTTCCTAGTTTGAGACAACAATTCTATTCAGAACTAGAGAAAAATCATAAAGATTTATTGAGCCAAATTGATACAGTTTTAGATTCCAACATAGACCCGTTCGAGGCTTTGGCCACAGAACATTTAAGGTTCAAATATTTCAGGAGTGCGATTCCGGATCTTTTGGTCATAGCTATGGCCTGGCGGTAGCTAAGGCACACACGCGGTTTTCTTATTGGCCGAATTGACTGGGCTCGTCAAACGCTGTTTGTTTGTTATAAACAAGACGTTAGCTACCGCCAGGCCATAGCTATGGCCAAAAGATCCGGAATCGCACTCCAGAAATACAAACTTATTCCACCCTTCTATTGAATATGTTATAGGACAGAGATGTGTAGAAAAAATCCGAGATGGTTTAGTAGTTTCTGAACCGCAGAACGTGACAGGTCAATGGATTCCTCTCAAAACTACTTTAAAATCAGTTCTTGAAGTGTCAGGTTTTCTAGATGAAATCATGAAATTCATAGATTCCTTAATGGCTGAAACTGATATCGTATCTAATTTTGTACAGGGTGAGTACTGGCGTAGACAAAGTGAGTCGCACAAAGATCGTTTTGTATTACCTTTGTTCCTCTATTTTGATGACTACGAGACAGGAAATCCGTTAGGATCTCATGCAGGTAGTCATAAGTCATAGGCGCAGTGTATGTCACTATTCCATGTATTCCACCCCGATACATTTCTAGATTAAATCACATTTTCCTTGCTTTACTGTTCTATTCTAAAGATCGTCAAGAATTTGGAAATCCATGCAGTTTTCAAGATACTCATCAATGAAATTAATGATTTGCAAGAACTTGGTATCCCGATAAAAAATAAAACAAGAGAACAGCTAGTCTATTTCCAATGTGCCGCGATAATTGGTGACAATTTAGGATAACATTCCATTCTTGGATTTGTCGAAAGTTTCTCAGCGAATTACTGTTGCCGAATCTGTAAAATACCTAAAGCCTTATCTCGAATTTCGTGTGTTGAGGACACAGCACTTTTAAGAACTAAAGAAACTCATGCCAATGATGTGCAATTAAATGACCCTTCAGAAACGGGCATAAAGGAACTATGTTTATGGCATGAATTGATCGGGTATCACATAGCTGATAATTTGAGTGTAGATGTTATGCACGACTGGTGGGAAGGTGTATGTAATTATATCTTAACAGTTTCCTTGAATCATTGGATCTATGAAGCAAAGTACTTCACCTTGGTAACACTCAATTCTCGAATACGAACTTTTAAATACGGCAAACTAGAACAGTCGAATAAACCTCCCCAAATTTCAGCCGCAAATCTAAAAAATAGATTGAAAATGTCTGCCTCGGAAATGGCATGCTTTTGTCGTTATTTAGGTTTAATGGTCGGAGATTTGGTCCCACGCAATGAATTATTTTGGCAGCTGTATTCCAAATCGAGAAAAATCACTGATATCATCACTGCACCAAAATTGCATCGCAGTAATGCTATCATTCTAGAAGTATTGGTCGCAGAGCACCATGCGTTATATATGCAACTCTCCAAACAACATTTAAAACCTAAATTTCACCACATGCTTCACTATTCACGAATCACGAGTTATGCAGTTGATGGGTCCATTAGTTCATTGTTGGTCAATGCGATTTGAATCTAATCATCGAAGCTTTAAGATGACTGCAAACGTGTCAGGTTGTGAAAAAAATATCACCTATACTCTCGCTGTCAAAAATCAAGTGAAAATGTGCCATTTCCTTGGCAGTCAAAATCAGTCACAGGATAAAATCATTGGTCCTCCATATGAGGTAGACTTCAAAGATTATGCACAGTATTTTCCAAATAATGTATGTCAAGACTTGGTTCTATGTGCTGAATGGGTCGAAGTATGTGGAACGCGATATAGAAAGGATACTATAGTGATTCTTGAAAATCAAAGCTCTGATCTTCTAATCTTTGGTAATATCTCTATGATATTTATCATCGAAGGTATTATCTTTTTTCTGACACAGCCCCTGCATGCCGTACTCTTTGATGAACACTACCATGCGTATGAAATAGACTCTACAGAAATTGTTGTTCCAAAAGTAGTGAGAAATTACGACTCACTGGCAAATACGTTTCCCTGTTTACTGTTACAAAAACAATCCAAGTTTTATGTAGCAATGCGACACTTGATTTAAAGTCCAGTCTAGCACAAGTTTAAAGCACTTGATTAAATATGATATACGAATTATAATCTACTTCTCAGTTTCGGAGTTGCGAATGCACTTCCAAGATCGCTGTGGGGTACAATAATTCATAATTAAAAATTGATAACAATGAAAGTTCGTCCAGTGTTTAGGGAGGGACCTACCCATCTGGTAGTATCCCTATGCCCAGTAATAGTTTTCGGCCACCGACATCCAAAATTTTCAGGTTCAGAGACTCTCCTAGCTACGGCTGAAAAGTCGATTAAAGAATCATTATCCAATCACCCGAGTAAAGAATGACGACCGATAGATAGAATAACCAGTGATAACATAGTTTTCCACTAATCATTGCTGACCTCATATATATTTATTATTCTTCGTTCTTTAGTCGGGTCATCGTATGATGGTTTCCGTACTGAATCTCAGGTTGTACAGAAAGTAACAATGGAGTACGGATCTGGTATACTATAGTTTATTTTCGACCGAAATCATAAGTTTGAAATTTTCACCAAAAAATCACTGCACTGTGAGTTATAATATATGATATAATGTCACGTAATATAATATCATATCATATCATGTGATTTCATGTAATATCATGTGATATCATGTAATATCATGTAATATAATATAATATAATATAATGTCGAATAAGTTTTTAGTCACTAGTTCTTGTTGATTTCTCAAAGAGAGAGAGAGAGATTGATTGATTGATTAATTTATTCATGCCTTGGTGAACTTTGAGGCAAATTTCATAACGATGTACAATAGAGAAGATACGAAAATCAAAAAGAGTAATATTAGAGAGAGAGAGAGATAGATAGATAGATAGTTGGTTTATTATTATCCATGGCAATATTGGATAAAGAGTGGACACTTGTGCATTTACAATAGGTATGCCAAGTGCCCGAAACAAGAGAAAAGTACAATACAATAAGGTAAATGAGTAGAAAAATACAATACAAAGTGCTTAACCTAAAGAGAGAAGTAAAAATTTAATAGTGAGATGAAAGAGAGAGACAGAAATAAACAGAAAACTTAAATTAGGCTACAAATTAAGCGGACTCAGAGTCCAACAAGAACTGCCTGAGCCTAGTGCGGAAGACAGTGAGTGAGGAGGCCCTGCGCAACTCGGTGGGGAGAGAGTCCCAGAAATATACGCCGGAGACCGCAAAGGACTTTCTATAGGCTTCGGTTGAAAAACGAGGAACGAGGAAATCACCCCGCACGAGTCTACTGGAGCCAGAGGCGGCGGCGGGACGGTCTACGAAAAGGACCCGAAGGTAATCTGGACAATTTGTCCGAAATAGTACATATAGCAATGAGCCGACGAAAAAGAGCCGACGGCCCCTCGCGGATAGCCAACCAAGCTCGCGGCGATACGGGGTGATGTGCTCGTCCCGCGCGACACCGCATACAAAACGCACGCAACAGTTCTGGAGGCGCTGCAGCCGGATGCTGAGCCCACCGGAGACGTCATTGTAGACAACGCAACAATAGTCTAGAAGTGGGATAACTAGCGTCGACACTAGGTAGCAGCGAAGCGCTGGTGAGAGTAACCGGCGGGATGCGGAAAGCTGGCGTAGGGCGCAGTGCACCCGGCTGGAAACGGCGTCGATGTGGGGGCCCCAGGAAAGTGAGCTGTCAAAAAGTACCCCAAGATTGCGAACGGTGCGGGAAAACGGTATGGCGACGCCATTGACAAGTACCGGCGGTAGCGATGCGACGTTCAGTTTCGCGATGTAGGGGGAGCTGCCCATGATTATGGCTTGCGTCTTAGACGGGTTTAGACTGAGCGAGTTTGCTATGGACCAATCGTGTACCGCGGCTATGTCTGAGTTCAGACGAGAAATGGCCTCGGGGACCTCTATAGCAGGACATTGCAGGTAAACCTGGAGGTCGTCGGCGTAGAGCAGGTGATTGACATGCTGCAGGCATCCGGGTAAGTCATTGATGAAGAGTACGAACAGCAGAGGGCCCAAGACTGAGCCCTGAGGCACTCCCTGATCCAGGGGAGTCCAGGAAGACAGCTCGTCGAGCGGCCCAACTACTGCCTGCGTACGACCCTGGAGATAGCTCGCAATCCAGAGAGAGAGAGAGAGAGAGAGAGAGAGAAATTAGAAAATTAGAAAATTACTTTTATTTCATTACAATTATGTTTGCAAATTACAGAGAGAGAGAGAGAGAGAGAGAGAGAGAGAGAGAGAGAGAGAGAGGGAGAGCTATTTATGAGAGAGTTACATATTTATGACGTTCTATACCATATACTATATAATAATATGTTATCTATACTATCTAAGTTTATTACAGGAACTGAAAGAAATATATAGGGTGAATTCCTAGCTTCTGAACATTCGGAGTAGTGTTGAGGTGGCCAAGAGTCCAGCACCGGCAATCGTTTCCCAATTTCAAAGAATAAGAAAGCCCGAAAGCATTATAACAATTGAGAATTTTCACTGCTGGCCTGCACCTCAACGCTGCTCCGAGTGTTCAGATGTTGGCAATTTTCCCTGTAATAGAGTTGACGAATATTGCTCATATTATTCATGTTGTAATATCTCAAATATCGCAATAAAAAGATATATCCACACATATACAGATCTTGTGTCAACGTTAATAAATGTCCTAATTGGAAATAGAATAAAACAATATGGTCATTAATCAACTTCCAAATGTTTTGAAATATTTAGGAGTACGCGGTAAGCGCCTGTGTTGGTGTTGCCGCAGGAAAGGGGTCGTTCTGCTTGAACAAAATCTTCCGGTATATACATATATATGGATGGGGCATTCCACGCCAACTCGACCCTGGGTCTGACCCTCGTCCTTTTGGATTTGGTTCGTATAAGTTTTCATATGGTTGTTTCATCTTTTAAAAAGCACGCTCAATTATTTTAGTTTTTTTCTATCAAATTTGTTCGAATAGAAAAATGAAATTACTCAAGAAAAAAATCACATCAAAGGACACTTTTTAAAAATCTGGAAAAATTCTTATCAATCCTGTACTCGATTCCCAAAATTTCGGCGTATGGACCAGAATGGGCCGGTGCTCGCACTACTTGTCAGCTGCGATTTCCTGGAAAATAACAAAATCAAAACATAATCGCCAAGGTCAGTTCACTGTGGGCAGTTGCATGAACATTGTTATATGTTACTCGGGATCTTCCAGAATTTTCTGAGATTATTTTAACTGTCCACAGTGAACTGACCTTTGCGGATATCTTTTTTTTTTCTTCAGAAAATCGCAAATTTTCGGAATCGAGTATAGGATTTCTGAGAATTTTTTCGGATGTTTGAAGTCTCCTTCGATGTGATTTTCTTCTCAAGTGATTTTATTTTTCGATTCGAACAAATTTGATAATAAAAATCTGAAAAGAATTTAGCATGCTTTTGTCAGATAAGAACAATCATATGAAAAGTTATGAACCAAATCCAAAGAGGTCGAGGGACAGACCAAGGTCGAGTTGGCGTGTAATGCCCCATATATATTGAGATTGCAGTTTTAACCTGTTGGTGTGGCAAGACTGCGTTGTGAGAGTGACAAGCGACTCAAGTGATGCTAACTATGCAGCGCATTGTAATCACTGCAGTCGTGTGTCGCGAAAGCAATAAGTTTCACCAGTCTGGCCAACTGTACGTCACTTTTATATACCACAATCCTGTGTTGTCAAATTAACAAGTGATGGTGTGACACTAAGCAAACAGCACTTGTAATCATGGCATTGGCATGTTGTCAGAGTTACATGGACGACTACGGGTCCAACTATACTGCATTTGTAACTATTATCATCGTGTCTCGTAAAAGTGAGAAGTAACAATAGTAGATCCAAGTATTCTTGTCCTGTAAGTATAGGAATCTTGGTTCGTAAAAGCAAGAAGCGGAAACGACTGAGCCGACTGTATGGTGTTTGTAAGTATAGCAATGGTATGTGGTAGAAATAACGGGTCACAATTGCTTTGCTAACTTTATGGTATTCGTAATTATTATGATCGTGCGTAACAAAATTAACCAGCGACAACAGTCTCACCAACTATTTCCGTCTCGTAATTATGACAATTGTATATCGTGAAAGTCACAATCATCAACAGCGGGGCCGACTATTCCATATTCGTCATTGATACAACCTTATATTGTTTGTGTAACAAATAAAAACAGGGATGATAACCACGCAGTACTTGTGATTATCACTATTGCGTGTAGTAAAAGTAACAAGCAGCTGAAGTCGCTACACCTGTACCATACGTGTTGATCATACAGAATAATTTTGTAAAATTACTGTTGCGTATCATTCACTTATGCCCACTTACTGATGTAGAGTGTAACTTGTAAGGTTGCTGGATTTACAAGGGTGCAATGTAACAGTGACACATCTCAAAGAAAAAACTAACTATCGTACACGAGTTACTCATACTTACGTACCCTTGTAACATGTACAATTTCGGAGTATTGAGATTTGCAGGTGTGCAATGTAATAGTGACACATCTTCGAGAAAAAACTTACTATCGTACACGAGTCACTCATACTTACGTACCCTTGTAACATGTACAATTTCGGAGTATTGAGATTTGCAGGTGTGCAATGTAATAGTGACACATCTTTGAGAAAAAACTTACTATCGTACAACAGTCGCTTATACCTACGTACTCTTTCACGTGTACAATTTCGGAGTATTGGCATTTGCAAGAGTGAGATGTAACATTGACAGATCTTAGGAAGAAACTTACTATTGCATAAGAGTCACTTACACCTACGTAGTCCCGTAACATTTGCAGTTCCAGATTATTGAAGTTTGCAAGAATGCCGTGTGACATTCACAAGTCGATGGAAAAAAATTAGCTATGCACTGTTGTAAACATTACTGCTCGAGTCGAACAAGTGTGCATTGTTATTTTAACTAATGTATGCTGCTGATTGTACAATCTCCAAAAGTCATACTTACTTTACATTCTTACCGTAATGCCGATGTCACTATGACAAATCAGCTGTGTGAAATACACAATGCAACGTAGTCAGACTTACTTTTTCTCTAGTTAAATTGACAAAAAGTATAGTAAATACTTTGACTATGTCTACTTTTTAAGTACAACAGTACTATTTTTTTCCGTGTATTTACAAAAAAAAAACGCTACACCTATATAAAGGTTTGTAAATGATATGCCGTTTTTGCGAAATGTAATTGTTGGGAATAATGGTTCTTTAGAGTGTACAGTACTATAGGAAGATTTAAATCTCTCTCGAAAAATATAAAAAAAGGGCCGAAGTTTTTGCGATGCATCGATCCGACAATTTGAGCAGGGCTCATTTGATGGTAAAAATACGAGCCTGATCGAATTATTGTTCTTGCGCAGACTTCAATATCGTATCAAGGAGAATTCGATCGGACTCGGATTCTGGCCGTGAAAATGTGCCCTTCAAAAATTCTGTCAGATTGATCCACTGCCATGTATGTGATAATGAATTTGGTCGCAAAGTAATTTTATACTCACATCTTTTCGCGATCCTGTCGCTTCAGCGACAGGGTCCGCCCCCCGCTCCGGCCCTTTGGTGAATTCTAGTGTAGACAATGTGAGGATGAAATCTTGAAATTCGTAACACTTTGTAAACGTTTACAATATCAATGGAAGGGAGAGCGCGGCAAAGAGGTCAGCGGGACATAGCAGGCACTCCGGCCAAGTTATCGCAATGAAATTAAAAAAAAAATTCCTTCGGGAAACAATTTTGATTGAAAAAAACAAAAATCGAACATTTTGTGAAATTTTGCGAAATCCCTTTGCCCCGCTGCCCTTTTTGCCAGGCTTTTCCCTACTACTTTTATAGTGACAGAGCCCTTATTCGCGGATAAACTGAAATTACCAACACCAAAGTAATCACTAGCGACGGAAAACCGGTAGTTACAACTACTTCAATGATGTATTGATAATCTGAGTGATATAGTTGAATCAAATCGACAATGGCTAAGGATAATAGCATGAAAATTTGAGAATATTTGATACAAAAAACTGCGTACAGAAAAAATATGGATTGTTAGCAATAATATCTTTCTGTTACGTAATATTGTTACGAAACTCTATCATCCCATTACTCAATCACATGCCTGCGTTGTCAATAAGATAAGTTTTGAAACCATTGATATGAACGAAGAATGTTATGTGGATGATCATTTTTTGCGCATACTAGGGCCTAAAAAATTCAGTACAACATTATGTAGGTACCTGAATACTTGTGCCGCCCTTCTTGCTCTCTATCCCTCGCTCTTCATTTTTCCTCTTCCTACTCTCCAGCTCTTCTTTATCCCGCCTGTCTTTCTTTATCAACGCGTCAATTTCTTTCGTCCATCCCTCTCGCCTCACTCTCTCCTGCTCCTCTTTCACCGATTTCTCCATAATCTCCATTTCTTTCTCCAATGTCGCTAAGTCCCGCGTCTCTCTGGCTTTTTCTAACACCGCCTGCTTCTCTACTTCAAACTTTTCTCTATCTCTCCTCAGTTTTTCCCTCTCCCTGTCCACCTCCTCCCTGACACGCAGGATCGCGGCCAACGAATTCTCGGCCTCCTGCCGAGCCTTCTTCATTGCGGCCAACTCCTGGCAAACTTCTTCTGCTGAAATGATCTGTTTAAGACACAAATAACACACCGAATGATTTTGCTATCGACCAAAACATGAATAGGTAAATAAATACAACGGAACAGACGTGATGGATGCATAATCGAACTCAGAATGAAAATAACGGTAAATTAGAAAAGAATAAGAAGCGAGCCGTAGCCCACCAATTTGCTACTTACCGCAACGTAGGTTTCGGAACGACCGAGGCAGTGATTGAACAAACTGAGCATGACGTATATGAACTTGGCTCGCCAACTTTCGAGAATGCGAATTGAACTATTGCATAATTTGCCGTTAATTAGCCGTAAATTAGTCGTGAAACTTTTTTTTTTGTCGCGCTTTATTTGAAAAAAAAAATGAGATGGCGTGCTAACTTCACACATAGTTGGCCCGCCACGCAACGGAAAACGCAGAACGAATCATCGTACGTAATCCAAATTCGGCTGATAATTTGCCGCTTATTTGCCGTAAGCTGATGCAGACTTCAAAAGTTCAAAAAAAAATTATTAAAACAAAAAAATATGATGGCGTGCTAACTTTACTAAGTGTTGGCGCGCCATGCAACGGAAAACGTCGAACGAGTGATGATACGTGATCGTAGTTCGGCTCATAATTTGCCGTTTTTTTGCCGTAAGCTGACCCTGACTTCAAATTTGAAAAAAAAAAAAACATATGGGGTGTTCCACGTGAAACGGACCGGTTTCTGGTCGGAGGTCATCGAAAAAGGGCAAGCCGAAAACTTTATCACTTTTTTTTTAGCGTCTTCGAAGTAATTCCGGTAACGATTCGAAGGCGATTCGTGTGACTCGTTTTCTTCGAGTAGAAAAAAAAAGAAATGAATCACATTTTGCCAAAGTTTTACATGCTTCGAATTTTCAGAAATTATTCGAGTGTCACATATTTTAAAAGAGCTCATTTACAAATTATTCTCATGCTCTGTAACTGTTGAGGGCGTCTCCTATAGTGACAAGGAATCTGAATCTGCATTGGCGTCGAATTCGATGACCTCTGGTTAAAAACCGATCCGTTTCGCGTGGAATACCCCATATGTACTTTGTTACCTCTATTTTCTGTAAATGTTAATTCATGTCTATGCGGGGGCTAAATCAACGGGACCGAACACGCAATGAAATGAAACGTGTTCAGTGTTCACAGTTTGTCGAATATCTACAAATATTCTGGCGTGAATCTTATTGTACGTATAGTATATAGGGGGCATTCCACGTGAAATGTGACAGCCTCAGACCTCGACCGTTTTGATTTTCCTCAAATTTTGCATACAAACAGTAGGTCATCAAAGAAGACTGCCTGAATTATTTCAGATTTTTTAGCGACCAATTGGCCGAAGGCCGGGCGTTTCAAATTTCTCAGGAGTCAATTTTTCACAATTTTCGACGATGAATATTGGCGCAGTGGAAAACGGAATCGCAAAAGTGTTTAATACAATTTTGAAGGTAATTTTTCAACCTTTTGAACTGTGTGGATACGTTTTTCGAAACATGCAGAATTACCACCAAAAATCATGATTATATCGGAAAAACGCGAAAAACACATGTTTCCCAGGGTTAATTTTTCAATTTTTTTTTTTTTATTGTAGCCCTTGGTGTCGTAAATAAGTCCTGTAAGGGACATCTTGGGCCGGAAAACGATTACAGAAATATGAATTTTTTTTCAGTTAAATCACGTAAAAATGCAAATATTGAAATTCCTTCGTATTCTATTTTGATTTTTTTCGTACCAGTGCACATTAATTCTTTAATTTAATATACTATTTGTGAAGAATAGTTGAAAAAAACAATGGAGTTATTCGTCTTGGATAAAAACTATAACGAATATTAGATTTTTTTGATTTTATTAAATTAATAATTTAATTTTTTTAAACATGGTACAAAAAAAATCAAAATAGAATACGAAGGAATTTCAATATTTGCATTTTTACGTGATTTAACTGAAAAAAAATTCATATTTCTGTAATCGTTTTCCGGCCCAAGATGTCCCTTACAGGACTTATTTACGACACCAAGGGCTACAATAAAAGAAATTGAATGAAAAAATTAACCCTGGGAAACATGTTTTTTTCGCGTTTTTCCGATATAATCATGATTTTTGGTGGTAATTCTGCATGTTTCGGAAAATGTATCCACACAGTTCAAAAGGTTGAAAAATTACCTCCAAAATTGTATGAAACACTTTTGTGATTCCGTTTTCCACTGCGCCAATATTCATCGTCGAAAATTGTGAAAAATTGACTCCTGAGAAATTTGAAATGCCTGGCCTTCGGCCAATTGGTCGCTTAAAAATCTGAAATAATTCAGGCAGTCTTCTTTAATGGCCTACTGTTTGTATGCAAAATTTGAGGAAAATCAAAACGGCCGAGGTCCGAGGCTGTCACATTTCACGTGGAATGCCCCATAGGTAAAGAGGTTTATGAAACATGCGGACACTCAACAGCGTAATCTGCTGAAGACCACAGCGAATGCAGTGACGCAGAGAATATTTTTAGTGAGTGGATATATAATAAACCCCCTAAAAAGTAATCCGTTATCTTTGTAATATTCCCGTCCTGTACGGAAGTCAATGTGAGCTGTAAAATTAGACAGCTGCTCGCCGATGATACATCGGTTTTGATGAGTATAATTTTTGACTCACAATTTTGACAAGACGAATCTACGACGTTCTTCCAACGCGAAAAATTGTGATCGATAATCTCTGTTAGACTGTAAGTCTTTTTCTTGCCTGGGACCAAAGCAAGTAACAGAATGTAACCAGCTTCGATTGTCTTGCTCGTGAAACCACAATCTTTGCAACGCCTTGTAGAGGTTAGCTCGTGTTTTACGATATTTCTCAGGTCGTCGTATTTCCAAATTAGACTGGTTAGAAATTCCGGCGCATCCTACTGAACGTTCAGAGTGAACTCTTCACCCGCAAGTCTCCTCGCATGAAAAACATTACCTGGTGATTGTAAATTGACGTAATTCTCAATCAACATTTTCATGACGTCGTCATTTTGTTGATTCAGCCAACAGTTTCTAATAGGTCTACTGTGAAAAAGACACTGTATCGTAGCGTTAGCATAACAAGAAACACCATCTGTATTCTGAAAACCTTTCACTCGCCACGTGTCGCTGGATGATTTTTCCTCGATTGGTTCCTGGCATGTAGATAAATTTATTGGTAAAGACCATTTGCGGGCTTTAACTTTTCTCGCCCGTTTTTTTGAAACGGTCATCGCCATTAGGTCCGGTCGATATTGCTTTCTCAACCTATTGTACTCCAGAATAGCGGAATCATCTGCTAGTACTGCATGCGGATCGTAATTGATCAAGTGGAGTCCTTCTAAGGAAGTTAAGTTACCCGCGAGAGGGCAACGTACACTTGTCCGCTAGAAAATATAGAATTACCCGCATCGATCACGGCATTCTTCAAACTGAGACCTTGGCTTTTATGGATTGTAATTCCATAACTGAGGCAAATTAGAAACTGTCTTCGAATAACAAAAGCCCCTTCCATTGCCCCAAACTTTACGTCTACGCGCTCTATAACGTGTTCGACACCTGTCGCTAAGACAACTCGTATTGCTTCAACATCCTTCGTATCGATAGCTCGTGATACTGACGTAATTTTACCAATCGTACCATTCACAAGACCTAAAGTAACATCGATATTTCGTCTGATCATTACTTTTGCACCAATTTTTATAGTAATTAATTTGGCAAGACCCGCAGTTCGAGAACAATCTTCGTCTGCCATATCCAAAATTTTATGCACTTTCTTTTTGACATATGGGGGGCAGTCAACTGTATCGTGGGCTATCAGTTCTATTTCTTCGCTTCGTATCTCGGCCAACATAGCTTCATTGAGAACATCACACATCCGACACGTGGGAAGCAGACAAACTGCGTCGTTCGGTAAGTTATTTATGTATTCACATAGTTCACGTACCCTTCCACTGAAGGTTGAAGTTGTGAAGTTTGTGAAACGGATTATCCTCGATGCTAGGATTTCTGTGTCTGAATCGATAACAATTCCTAGACGTATTCTTGATAGTATCTCGCGATATTACTCATCGTTTTTTTGCCGCATGTTAATCGTTAATTCATCGTAACTGAATAACTTACTCCACAGATTAACACTTCCCATTGCACCCAGAAGTTTATTCAAAACTGCAATTGATAGCTGAGTGAACGCAGGTTCTTCTCGAACGGGTGGGAGTTGCAACAAGTCGCCGAACAGGAGAATATGTTTTTTACCGAACCAACCGTCATCGCAATCGGTGGTATCAAATATTTCACTCAATCGGAGATGTATGTACATGAGTGTTACATTAGAAATCATTGAGACCTCGTCAATGATAATGAGCGCGACATTTCTAAGCTGTTCTCTAATGACTTTCAAAGCTGCATCAGAGAGTTGCTTATATTTAGGAGTGCCCCCGTGCTCGACAGGCAGTTGAAACAGCCTATGAATAGTCAAACCGTTGACATTGAATGCTGCTATTCCAGTCGGTGCTGTTACGGCGGTATCTTTACCAGCATGTTGCTTGATCCACCATACGAGCGCTGCGATAAGATGACGCTTACCAGTTCCACCCTCTCCACTGACGTAATGTCGTAGAATACTATCGTTCGAACTCACGGCAGCCGTGGTTGTATCAAATACCCGTTTTTGATCAGGATTCAAATCCGCAATCATTTGCGAACCGTTCACCGTGTCGACCTTCTGGACGCGTGCGTGAAATTCTTTCATCGCACCTTCTGCTTCGATTGGCGCACAACCTAAAGGTACCGCATCCGAAGTGTCGCTTTGTTGGGATTGAGCTCCTTCTGTCATACGTTTTTCGATTACCTCCTTGATATGCTCAAAACCTTTCTGTATTTCCGCAATGCGTTCGTAATACTGTAACGCATCTTCGAGCTCCGTTTGGACTGATTGGAATGCTTCTGCGTACGTATCACATCCATTCCGCAGCTCATTTGTATCTCTCCAAGGTTTGAAGAGTAACAGTAGCGCAAAGTAATATCGTTCAGGCTGATCATTCACATTATTTTTATAATGAATAATCAAACAACCACGTTTCCTTCTTTTCAGGTACAATGATTTTCCGATCTTGTGATATTCAATATCTTTTGCTTCAGGTTCAACTTTGGTAACTTCGTACCATTTTACGAAGTCGTACAGGTTAGTTGATTCCAATTTCTCTGGTCGAGCTGGATAATGCGTATCAACTACTGAATCACAGAATATATCAGTAGAATCCGCATCGAGGGCTTTAATTTCTTGACGAGTTTTGACTTTTCTGTTTCTCATTATATTCACATCTATCCATTTAATAGTTGTTTGTGGATCCGTGCCGTGCAACGGAATTCCTAATAGCGTATCAGCAGCCTCGAGCGCTCCACATTCTCTATGACTTAACGTCCGTTGAGCCAAACTCCACAGACGACTATAGAGCAATTATGCCGAACCAATCAGTGCCGCCATGTCTTCGTTCATGTTGCTTTTCTCACATTTTGACAGGTACTTAGTGACATACCACATGAGTATAGCGCTGAGCTCGCCAATGAACTGTATGTCCATATTGCCTTCCCAAGCATGAAGAATATTGCTGGGTTGTAGTCATTGATATCCACCTCATTCTGATTTCGAGGGAGATCATACAGCCTACTTCTAGACTTGAGCTTCCGCCTGCCAGCTATTGAAACAGCCACGTCCCAGATAACAATGTTATTCGTCACGGGACGAGGAAACCCGAATCGACATGCTCTGGACAAATCACCATCTTTCTTTCGCTTACTTCGCAAGCAATAGGAATTGTGTTTGTGCCGTTGATGAGTATTCACGCGACGATACAAGTCAGGTGAAGCGTGTTTCAGTGGCATTCTGCAAGTTACATATTTCAGAATAAAACTCGCTATTTCTTCGTTCGAAGATTTCCCAATAACCGGAGCATCTTTGATCCAGATTAATAGGTGAAAATGCTGCATTCCTCTGCCTTGGTATTCGCGCCTCCGAAAATAATGGGTCACCTCGCCGATAGGGTTATCGGGAGAGCATGTTATGAAATCGAGCATAGCGCGAAACTTGTTTTCAATAAATCGAGATGCAGCCACTGGATCCGCCGCGATCGATTGACTCGGAGATATCTTAGCGGCAGCAGGGCCACCGACTTCGCGAAGGTATTCCGTCATGTCTGACCATAACCATTTGCTCGGACTTAAGGTGACAAGCCATGTTGCCGGACCGTAATGATGTGTCATACAAGATACATCATTTCTAGGCCGACTCCAATATTGTGCCGTGTTGCGCAGCCTCGAAAATATTGCATTCAAATTCCCTTCCAATTCTTCCCTGGAGAGTTTTCTAGATAACTCGCTGCGGTAAATCGTTCGCTTGAATTAGTGATATTAAGTTTGTAATATATCCCACTATTCAATTGCCGAATATTGGCGTCATTCAATAGATAAAACAAGTATTGCTGATCCAGCCGGTGTTGCGAATACTTCGACATGAGTCTCGATTTAACAAATTCGGCGTGCGTTAGACGCGTTGATCTATCCTCGTGCTGTCCATTGCAACCATACGGATACAAATGCGGGAAACAAAGCAAATCCAGACTTTTATGACGATTATCTAATGGCACGTCTTGAATTTTCAACATTTGATAAAGATCTGTGATAGTTTCATTAGGCCTCTTTTCATACATCGGATGTATAGTGAATTGTTCGTAAATTTCATCCGATTGAGACACTTGAGTTAATAAGGCGCCCTTGTTTGCATCCACTGTATTATCCTGGTATTCACGCTTTTCATCGTCATTATTTCCGATTGCACTTGCGGAATCTATTCTATCAAGACTTTCACGTTTCTCATCGTTATCTTCATCCACTAATTGGAAGTCAATGTCTTCTATATCAGCTAACAAGGCGTCAGCCGTTGCTGGCATCTGGATTTCAGAATATTGAGGATTGTTCGCCCTAAGCCATATTAATGCGTCCCATACTTTATTTATGTCTACCAATTGTTCCCACACTAACTTAGATTTTGTTGGGATTCCGCGAACTAATATGTACACTGAGAGAAAAGTTTCGTAGGATCAACAATAATTTTGTTAAATCAACAAAAAATGTTGGTAGATATACAGTCTACAAAATGCTTTGATGCTTCAACAAAGTTTGTTTGCTGGCTGATTTGGTTGGATCAACAAATGAACTAGAATCATTGAAGAAAAGCATTTTGTGAAATCAAAGAAATTATTTTGTCAAATCAATGGAATTACTTTGTTGATCCAACTAGACGGTACTGTTAACTGAGCAACTCATTTTGTTCACGAAACCAGGATTGAAAAATGGATAAAAAGGACGATGAAAAAAATATTCTTGTTTAATTGGTAGATTATAGTTTTTATTTCAGGTACTTTATAGGCATGGACGGTATAGTACATAATCTATATGAATACATCAGCATTGGTAGTTGCAGTGGAAGGCACCTATGTACATGTTATAAAGAGGATATCAAATGACCATAGACTCGACAGAATTAATATAATAATATTACACCTCTTGTTCAACAGCAAGCGATTCAGGTATATGCGGCTCCTCAGCAAGTAGAATTATTTCTGGATCAAGCAATTTTTGGTACGCCTTAAGGTGTTTGCAAAATTTTGCTCTTATTCCGATTTTTGGAATGAGTTTTTCGAGCAAATCATTACTATCAGTGCACTCCAGTGCTAGCAATGCCTCGTGGTCTACGCATTCATCTACACAATAAACAACTCATGTTGCATGTTCGTTCAGACAAATTATTTCATTTTGATTCTGCTGTTATACCGTGTACTAGAGGCTACCTTCGGGTAAAAAATTCTGAGAATTTGAGTCGTTGTGTGTACTTTGTGAAAAAAACTATGGCCCCAAGTATTCATTCACATCTCACATTGACTGAAATATTTAATTATTATTTTACTTACTTGTGAAGACCTCAATTAATGATGACAGCTGCCACTCGCGTAATAATCGTTCAACACTCGGATCTGCCATCATATATAGGTTTTGAAGATTGTTAATAATTCTTGAATTGGGGATATCACCTAATTTTCTACTCACGTACGGACTGCACGCGAAGCTGTGCTGGCTGTGGGGAATCTGCGACGTATGAACACGCGTCTCAACACGTTGTAATTGATGTAGCAAACATTTCGTGTGCAGCGCATGCGCGTCCATTGAGTTTTGTAAAATCAACATTGAGTTTTGTGAAATCAACAAAACATTACGGCATCCCAACAAAATCAGAATGCACAAAATAATTTTGTTGAATATATTCCACCGTTTTCATTATTTCAACAAATTATTTTGTTCATTCAAATAAAAACCACGTGACAAAGGAATATTGCTGAAGCAAACGAGCAAATCTCAGCCATTTAGTGATATCAACAAAACAGTTTGTCAATCCAACCGAAAAAATTTGTTGAATTGACTAAAAGCGACCACCAAAAAAATTTTGTTGAATATACTAAATTTTTTCTCTCAGTGTATAGCTCGTGATTAAGATTAATTGGATTCTTAGGGGGACAAATTTTCTTCAAAGTTTCCTCCATAGGTAAGGGCAAATGAAATGTCCTGCCTTTTACTTTTTGTACCATCTCTCTGTGAGGTAGTTTCTTGTTTGCTACGGTATTCATTGTTTGAACAGTTTGAAATGCTTCAGCTCTTTGTATCAAAATTCGTTCGAAATCATTCAACGATTGTATAATTTCCGGTACTGATTCGGTAATAAGTTTATTCATTATGCACTCAGGAGGCATGGTGTTTTGTCTAAGTTTAGGAAGGCAATAGTTGCAAACATATTCGCAATCATCATCTGTACATTCCACATGTTCCATCAAATCTGTCCAAATTTTGGTTGTTATGGGTTTTCTGAATTTGTCCACGCTGGTGACTTCTCTTTTGAAACAAAGTTTTTCACAGGATACGCAGACTAAGTGGGGAATGTCTTGTAACATTGCATGTTGCAGCAGACTCCTTACCCCTTGAACGACCTTAGCGGAATGTATGAAAAAGAGTGAATGAGTAGAGTGACCCCGAGGTCTGACCATAATTCCGAGAGGCGACCGTGACCGACTAAAAACTATAGAGCATATTATTTATTCTTTTGTTTTGTTTTACGACTTTTCTCTAACATGTGGGGAGCCGAGACCTATCCGACGGCCAAAACTGAGACCAATACGCCACTCGACGGACATAAGAGACTGCACACCGAGCGTTTGGATCCTTTTGACGAACACCAACGAGAGAGAGAGCACGGGGAAGTGCCGAGGGCACTCTACAACGCGGGATATCGGTGGTGGAAGAGATTCCCACCACCAAGAAGAGCCTGCAACCCGTGTTCCTCCGATGTACGATCACCGTAGCGAATTTCGAAATTTCGCGCGTTGCGACAATAGGTCGCCATATTAAAGGATCCTGCGCTCGATACGAGAAATCGATATTCGACCGAGTAATGAGGGCGCTGAGTACCGGCGCCATGCGGTCTAGTCACTCGGCGTTAGACTAGCGTCTGGAGCACACGAGTGCAAGATTTTTGGATAACTTTTTTTTGGGATTGTCGAGTATTCGTTTGTTGCGTTTTAGACCCCGTGGTCCTTGTAGGAACATCTTTGTGAGTGTGAGTGGTACGTGGAGGCCAATTATGGATTTCGGGGACGAAAGGGGCCTCTTTATGAGATGGCTGGAAAGCGGTAAGCGTTAGCCATTCTTACTCATAATAATTCGAATTCGGCAACGGCCGTCTGCCATCTTGCCTTGATTCAGCCACGAGGCTCTTTAGTATTTTTGAGATTCGAATTAAGCCGATCTCCGAAGGGTAGGCCGTCACCAGTGTCCCACTGCATCTAAGTTAGAGTTCGAGTCGATAATTATTGTAAAGTACACTCAGTGACAAAATTAACGGGCCACTCAAGTTTTCCGGAAAAAACATCGTTTTTCGAAACGGTATTACTCAATGAAAAAATATTTGTAAAAAATGGTCAGGGAAGCATTTTACAGGTTGAAACGTCATCTTCGAGCTCGTTTCCGAAAATTTCACCTGCGATTGTTTTTCACCTGTTGGCACAGGTTTGAATGAAGAGCTGCAAAATAAAAAAAAAACCGACATTTTCAAACTTGGCTGCGGGGGTGAAGAAAAATCGCACAAAATTTTCACGATGATGGTTGGGTAGCCTCAGGTCTGCTCTTCAAAACTGTTCTCGAAATTTTTGTCTACGACTTTTTTTCACCAGGTTATTGAATTTTTAGTAAGGACAGACCGTCCTGGCGTCACCCAGGATGCATTACGTGGAGGTACGTTCTTCAAGCACCCCATGTGTTTGTGTGTGTGTTGTGTATATTTGTGTGAGCAGGCAGTGAACAGGATCCCCAGGTGCGTAACTTCCTAGGTATTCATGACTCTAAACCCTCAATGCACTTGCTGCACTGCATGTGTTTGCTGTTTGTGTGCGTACGTGTGAGTATTAGCAAGTGTGAATTGGTGGTTCTCTTAAAATCTTGTGTTACCACCCCTCTTTTGAATCACCGCATCACGCTCGAATTTTGATCTGCTGAATTGCGTTTCATGCTTCGACGAGCATTACCCTCAACTCATGAAGATTGGCTGGCTGTACGCGTCGACTACGCAATTCAGGATTCAGCATATCCCGAATATGCTCGATTTGATTTAAATCAGGACACATTGAGGGTTTGGAGTCATGAATACCTAGGAAGTGACGCACCTGGGGGTCCTGATCACTGCCTGCACACACAAACATATACACAGACATACTCAAACAGATGGGGTGCTTCAAGACCGTACCTCCACGTGGTGCATCCTGGGTAACGCCAAAACGGTCTGTACTTACTAAAAATTCAATAACCTGGTGAAAAAAAGTCGTAGACAAAAATTTCGAGAACAGTTTTGAAGAGCAGACCTGAGGCTACACAACTATCATCGTGAAAATTTTGTGCGATTTTTCTTCACCCCCGCAGCCAAGTTTGAACATGTCGGATTTTTTTTTATTTTGCAGCTCTTTATTCAAACCTGTGCCAACAGGTGAAAAACAATCGCAGGTGAAATTTTCGGAAACGAGCTCGAAGATGACGTTTCAACCTGTAAAATGCTTCCCTGACCATTTTTTACAAATATTTTTTCATTGAGTAATACTGTTTCGAAAAACGATGTTTTTTCCGGAAAACTTGAGTGGCCCGTTAATTTTGTCACTGAGTGTATTTTGTGATCTAGAGTAAGCCGGTTCGATACTCGTCGTACCTGAGTGCGACAAAGATAGATAGTCGGTCACTGTCGCTCTCTCTTCCTCCTGCGGGGAGAGACGAAGCTCGAGGTTTAGCCGAGAGCCGGTATTAATTTCGGGTTCGAGTCAACATTCCGTATTTTTCGGGTAATTGTTTAAATTCTTAATTGCGTTAGGCGCAGAGTTAGGTTAAGTTAGTTTTAGTAAAAATTGTAAATAATAATTTATTCCAGCAGTCTATTGGAATTTTGTTATCTTATTTATTGTTTCGAGTCAAAGACTGCCTTTCGTTAGTTGTAAGATTGTTGTTAATTATTTGTGAATTTTCCTCGTGGAAGTAATTAGTGTTTTAGCTAATTTATTGTTACACGAGGACTTGATTTGTCGAGTTCCTTCTTTTTGATTTATTTTTCATTGTTATTGCTCTCCTACGTGGAAGCTAGTAGTTTATTTAGTATTGTAAAACTCGCAAATCGCGGCCAGGTCGCCTTGACACGACCTGTAGCCGTTTTATACCCGCGGGGAAGTACCCCCGGGTACACGATTTGTTATTTATATTTTTCATATTGCGTTTATTGAATAAATACTATTTTTCTTATTAAATTCAAAACTTCGAGTCGTTACTTAACGCCCAGCTGATCCTTCAATTAATCCTGACCCCTCTCCGCGGTACTGTAGCTAGCCGACGTTTCAGTAGATTTTGTTTAGATTTTTGAGATAGGCGGTTATCCGCCAGGCGCCCAACATCTTGTTCAATTTCCAGGTTTTCGCTAATTGTCGACTGGGTTGACCTCGGATGCTGGCTATCCGGTCCAGATCCGGGGATCAATAAAAATCCACGTCACAGTCTATAGAACGTTTTGTCAAAGCATTGAATGCACTTTTATGCTTCTTTCTGATTTCCTCTTCAACCAAATCAATATCATTCGTGACATTATTAGCGACGCTATTAGCATTTTGCTGCGCAAGTTGTGAAATTTCATTCAGTTTCACGAGATCACCGTCGTTCAGTGCCTTGTCGATGACGGAAATTTTCGCGTAACCATTCATCAATTTGTATACTAGCCTCTGTGTATACGGAACTGATGGAAAATGTGCTGATAACATTTGCACAGGCAGGAAAATTGATTTGCAGGTAGAATCATCCATATAACAAAGTTGTGAATGGCCTAGCTTACTATTCGCGTGTCTAGCTGTACACTCTAACTTGTATAAAAACTTATGTATATATTTCAACGTGCACGAGGATATAATCCAAAGAAACTCTACGTATTTCGCGAGTAATGTAACATCTCTCGTTTTACACATTTTGTTGCGAGGCCAACTCTTGTATTTGCTTTTTACACTTTCATTTTGTTTTTGTTTAAACAATCCCTTACGGAAAAAAAATACTGAAAGTACTGCCAGTACAGCAGTACTTGAAGTACTGCCAAAGTACTGCTGTACTTATTTCGCGAGTACACACAGTACTCATAGTACTTCAAGTACAAAAATTACTGAGAAGGGATATATAAGTAGGTGGCAAGTACTAGTGTAGTATGACTGAAGTATTACTTTAAGTTCTAGCCCTTCGGTATTAGTCCAATAAGTACTAGCTAAAACCGTACAGTACAGTATATGAAGTCCACGTACTGCAATATAATGGTATTTGGACTATCACTGTAGTACAGCAGTAGTATTAATTCTGAACTTGGACTAATGCGGCAGTACTAGTTCGAGTGCTGCAGTACTAATTCGAGAACTGCAGTATTGGTTCGAGTACGAGTACTGGAGTATTTATTCGAGTACTAGTAGTGCAGTATTGGTTCGAGTATTAGTACTGCAGTATTGGTTCGAGTACTAGTACTGTAGGATTGGTTCGAGTACGAGTACTGGAGTATTGGTTCGAGTACTAGTACTGCAGTATTATTTCAAGTAATAGTACTGCGGTATTAATCACAGTTAATACTTGTGTACTTATTGTAATGTATGTGAAATAGCGGAACATGAGTGAGTGCGCATGTGCGTGTGTGTGAGAGAAGAAGGCTCGGACTACAGGTAACCAGCAGTACTTGCTAGACGGTAGAGCTAGTAACCCAGTTGGTACAGTTATGTAATTCAATTAATAAAGTTTAGTATATGGTACATCTGCATCATTTCTGAGTCCACCTCCTCATCTCCCCAATCATCAGACAAACATCACACTGGCGACGAGGATGAAAGTAGGTTAAAACACCAATAAAAAAAAAAAAAGGAAAAAGGTACGTGAAGCGACCGACTGTCCATATCGAAAACCGCGACGAGCGCAACACGAGGACAGTTAGGCACAGCAGCCATCGCGCAGACCTGAGAAAAAAGTAATTGGAGGCATCAGAGAATTGAGTACAGGGGATAACACATACAGCGTGAGTACTCAAATATAAATCCTCATAATCGACTAAGATCGGCAAAAACTTTGGAACAGTCGCGAGTAAGCAGACGCGATTAGAGCGCAAAGGAGTAGAGCCATACCGGTTCATCTCGCACCACAGTGCTACACTTCGACACGCAGACATCGCGACACAAAGCGACGCTAGAAGTATACAAAGAGACGAAAATAGCTCAGCACTTACAGACAGGCGAAGTGTGTTTACAAACACATGGACGAGATCAATCTTACGACGATCAGCATACAACCGTTGAGCAAAGAGAAATTAACCGAGCTTTACATTAAATTCACTCCGGAAGATATTGTCAATTTTCTTACATTAGACGAATTACGAATAATTATACGTAAATTGAGAAAAAGGCAAGCACAAATTAACGCCGAAAAAACAGAAAAATCGTTACAGCAAAGGGAAAATCGAAACAACGAAACAGACGAAGAAGAAGAAAGGGAGTCGGAGCTACAATCGCAGATGCAAACATCACACTCAGAGTCAGTAACAGACGATATAGACATGAATCATTCGGAGTTAATGGAATGGAATAAAAACCTATACACATGGGACGAATACGTATTGAAATGGGAAATCTATTTCATAGGCAGGGATATTAAAAAGGAACGTCAAGCAGCATTATTCTTAACATTGGCGGGAAAAGGAATATTTAAATTGGCATTAGATCTCTGTTCTCCAGTAAAACCAAACGCAAAATCATTCGAAGAATTAACAGAGATGATCAAGGAGCATCTCAGTCCAAAAAAAAATGAGAGAATGCAAAGATGCATCTTCAACAAAGCAGAGCAGAAAACCAATGAATCAATAAGCGACTTCGTGGCACGGCTTAGAGATTTATCACTTAATTGTAATTTTGCTAATCTCGATGATTCATTATGTGATAGATTCGTATGCGGCGTAGCCGACCAGGAAACTAGAGTGGCATTCTTCAGCGAAAAAAATCTGACATTCCAGAAAGCAATGGAAATAGCCACGACTAGAGAAGCAGCCTTGAAAAATGCTGCCAGAACACAGAGGCAAGCGAGCCACACGCCGATTCAACACATGGGGCAACAGCAGCATCGCGGTAGCACGAGGACGACATCGCACGCACAGGCGCAGCCCTCATCGTCAAGCAGCGGCGGTAGATATAATAATAATACAAATCACAACCCGAATACAAGTAAATATTGTTATTGTTGCGGACTAAAAAATCACTTAACGAAAGAATGTAGATTAAGAGCAAAGGCAATATGCAATTTTTGTAAAAAATCGGGACATTTAGAAAAAGTCTGCATTGCAAAAAATGGAAAGAAATTTTTGTCAAAGAAAAATGGAAACCATTACAATTCCGATAAAAGAAATGAAAAAAACATGCATCTAGTTAATGTTGAGGGAGACGATTCAGTGTCTCAGGTAGAATCAAATTGTAGCTGCAATCACAGTTGTGATTCCAAAATAAAACTAATCGACCATTCACGTTTTGACACAGATTTCTACTCCATAGACTGCAACAGCATTGGCAGCATTAACGCATGTAGCAAAATACAAGCAGAGCCAATGTTTGTTAAAATTGGAGTAAACAATAAAATACTCGAAATGGAAATAGACACGGGAACGTACGTTACAGCCATTTCGGAACATGATTGGCACAAGTTTTTCTCAAATTGCCCATTAGTAGAAAACGAATTAAAATTAACTAGTTACGGAGGCACGCTTCTACAACCGTTAGGCAAATTGAAGGCTCTAAACGTGAATTTAGCTGACCAAGTAAGAAAACTGGATATTTACGTAATCAAAGGCAAAGGGCCAATGCTATTAGGGCGACAGTGGCTCAAAGCATTTGGACTTTGGCCACTCAAACTTATGACAAACACAAAAGCATGTCAAATTTACAGTATAGAAAGTGAGGACTTGAAACAAAGTATGTTGGCAAAATTTCCAGATTTATTTTCAGAAACACAAGGATGCTATACAGGCAGAAAAATTCATCTAGTCTTTAAAGAAAATGTAAAGCCAGTCCAGATGAAACCTCACCATGCTCCTTTTGCTATAATGCCAAAAATTTCGAAAGAATTAGAACGTTTAGTCAGCTTAGGCAACTTAGAAAAGGTATCATGCAGTGAATGGGCAACACCGATAATACCGGTCTTAAAAAAGAACGGTGAAGTGCGTATTTGCGGTAACTTCAAGCTCACTGTAAATCCGCAATTGATTATTAAAAATCACCCAATTCCACTAAAAGAGAAGATTTTCAATACTCTCCGTGTAGGCAAAAAATGGTCGCAAATAGACCTACGACACGCGTTTATGCAATTCTGTTTAGACGACGAATCAAAAAACGCGTTAACAATAATCACGCACGAGGGATTGTTCAGATATACAAAACTTAGCGAAGGGGTAGCTTCAAGTCCGGCGGAATGCCAGGAGATTATCGAAGATCTTCTCAAAGGTGTAAAACACACCGAAATTTACATAGATAATATATATTGCACGGGAGAAACCGAATCAGAACACGTTGAAATATTAACAGAAATCTTTAGTAGATTAGAAAAAGCCGGACTGAGAGTAAATTTAGAAAAATGTGATTTTTTCAAAGATGAGATCGAGATATTAGGATTTGCTATAAATAGAAAAGGATTAGCACCTAGTCTCACGAAAATTGATGCCATAAAAAACGCACCAATACCGAAAAACGCGAAAGAATTACAAGCATTTCTAGGCTTAGCGAACTTTTATGAAAGATTCTTAGAAAATAGAGCTGATCACATCAGACCCCTTTATGAATTAAGTAAAGAAAAAAATTTCAATTGGAACGCCGCATGTCAAAAGGGCTTCGACTGGATAAAGAGTCAAATAACCTCGGAAAAGGTACTTACATTATTCGACCCGAAGCAAAAACTAGTATTAGCTTGTGACGCTAGTGATTATGGCTTGTCAGCTATTTTGTCGCATAGATTTCCTAACGGCGAAGAAAAACCGATAGCATTCGCGTCGAAAATTATTCCGAAAGCCGAAAGACACAGGGCCACAATTGACAAAGAAGCCGGAGCAATAATTTTTGGCTTCAAAAAGTTTTATCAATACATATACGGAAACCATATAATTTTGAAAACAGATCATGAACCACTCAAGTTTAGTTTTGGCAGTAAAAATATCTCGACCTTGATACACAGTCGTTTGCAAAGATGGGCTTATTTTTTATCAGGATATTCTTACGATATCGAAATAGTAAAATCAAAGTCAAACGGCAATTGCGACGCACTCTCAAGGCTGCCAATAGAGGACAGTACACTCGTTTTTGAAACTGAGTACACGAATATTAACTATTTGCAAGCGGAATGTTCTATGATAGATTTTGCAGCGGTGGCAAAAGCTACAAGTTGTGACAAAACCTTAAAAAACGTAATCAAATATATTCAATCGAACTGGCCGAAAAATACGGAAATGACAGAAATGGAAAAAAGCTTTCATGCAAAAAGACACGAATTAGAGTTTGAGAACAATTGTTTGTCGCGGGGGCACAGGCTAGTAATACCAGAAAGCTTGCAAACTAGAATGTTACAAGAATTACACTCATCTCATTTAGGAGTAGTCAAAATGAAACACACGGCACGCAATTATTTTTGGTGGCCAAATATAGACAGGGAGATAGAGAACTTAGCTAACTCATGCTCGAATTGCTTAGAAACTAGACCATACCCCAATAAAGCAACCCTAACATCATGGTTATGGCCAAGCAAGCCGTGGTCAAGAATTCACATCGACTTTGCGAAATTCAATAATAGCATGTTCTTAATTATAATAGACTCACACTCAAAATGGCCAATCATTATCAACATGAAAAATGACACGACCGCAAAAAACTTGATCAGAGTAATAGATTCAATTTTCGCAGACAAAGGTTACCCAGATCATTTAGTCAGCGATAATGGGTCACAGCTTACAAGTGAGGAGTTCGAACTATACTTAAAGCAATACAGAATAAAGCACACATTTTCCGCACCCTTTTATCCAGCCACTAACGGCGCGGCGGAGAATTTCGTGAAAACTTTTAAAGACAAGGTTAAGAAAATTATGAAGGATGGGCATTCATTAGATTTTTCGTTGAATAGATTTTTGTCGGATTATACAAACACACCTCATTGCACAACAGGTGTGACGCCAGCCCAATTAATGTATAAAAGAACTTTAAAAACGAGATTTGATTTACTTAAACTTGATACCAGAAACATAGTAGAATCACATCAATTTGATCAACAACGCTTCACACACGGAAAGCGAAATGTAGAGTTTAAGGAAGGCGACATCGTTTATGCAAAAGATTACCGAAAAAACACTAATAATAACGCAAAAGCGTGTATTGTAAATCGAATTTCACCGGAGATGTACAACGTAAAATTCGAAGACGATTTTGTAACTAAACGGCACGTAAATCAAATAATTCGCACCGACATACAGCCTCATCAAAAAAGAGGGGAGACTGCGACTATTTGCGACACGTCGAATATCGTTAGTAATGTAAGTTGCGAGCGCAAGGGCAAGAATAGTATCGTGCCTGATACTCTGCGTAGATCGCCCAGATTAGCGGCAAAAAGCAGTATCTAAGTCTCAAACCAAAAAGAGGGGAACTGTAATGTATGTGAAATAGCGGAACATGAGTGAGTGCGCATGTGTGTGTGTGTGAGAGAAGAAGGCTCGGACTACAGGTAACCAGCAGTACTTGCTAGACGGTAGAGCTAGTAACCCAGTTGGTACAGTTATGTAATTCAATTAATAAAGTTTAGTATATGGTGCATCTGCATCATTTCTGAGTCCACCTCCTCATCTCCCCAATCATCAGACAAACATCACACTTATAGTACTGGTACTCTTGTATTGATAGGTCAAAGTGCCACAGTACTGAGTACTGTAGTGCACTTGTACTTAGTAATAGTACTCTTCAACTTAGTACTAGTACTCTCGTACTCGGTACTAGTATTCTTTAAATCCGTACTAGTACTCATGTACTAAGTACTACTAGTTCCCTGTACTAAGTACTAGTAGTCTTGCACTAAGTACTACTAGTAGTCTACACTTGGTACTAGTACTCTGCACTTAGTACTAGTACTCCTGTATTAAGTACTACTAGTTCTCTGTACTTAGTACTGTAGTGTTAGTACTAAGTACTGAAAATTCGTGTACTAAGTACTGAGCTCTCAGTATTTTTTTTCCGTAAGGGATGGCAGAATGTTGGCAGCCTGCCCTGTTGTATTAATCGCAATTGGTTCATGAAACTGAACAAGCTCATACCCGGTTTCCGCGTAAAACGATTCAGCTGAGGCGATGTGCCTTGATAAACCACAAAGAACGCTCAATTTATCTTCGATCTTATCAGCGGAGCATTCGTCAACCTTAGTTAAATATATATCTGCTCTTTCATTTAGAACTTGTAAAGTTTTCTTAATCGATTTCATCTTCAAATCTCTATCACGAATGCACCATTTAATGATCGATTCGGCATTTATTCTTCTATCACTTTCAGTTGGCTCGTCAATCTTTGACGAAATCTTTGCTATATATTTTTCCTTGGACTGTATTAATGCTATGGTATTCGCATTTTGAATACGATGATATTTAGCAACAATCTTAGTAGCGGTACTCTTCTTGAGCTTTGCTAAACGATTTAAAGAATAGATAGTACGCCGAATAGTTCGCTGCTTCTCAGCATTCGACCTATAATATTCGCGCGCTATATTTCGTTGTTTCTCAGGGTTCAAATTATAAATAGTACGCTTACTAGCTCGCTCCTTCTCAGCATTCGATCTATAATATGCGCGTGCTATATTTCGCTGTTTTTCAGGGTTCAAATTATAACGTTCGCGATTCTTAGTTTTCTGCAATTCAGCATTCAAATGATAACGATTGCACTTTTTCTCTCACCGCTTTCCAACGTTCGAATGATAAAGTTCGCGAGCTCGACCTCGTAGCCTCTCAGCGTTAGAAAGGTAGTTCTGATGGTTTATAATACTCCGTTTCGTAGCGACACTACAGTGCTCCGACTTTCCGGCACTAGAATTATTATACGTATATTTGTCTGTGTTTTAATACCACGTTTTATCATTGCATCCACCATAGATGTTTTTGTCATATCTTGGTGTACCTGTCCGTGATTAATGATATCTAATCTAACATGGTGCATAGATTCTAGATCTATATTTGGCATTAGAAGTTGTTGTTTTTCATTAAACTCTTGATCACATTTAATTGTTGCATCCGCCTGAATGTGCTCGCTGCAGATTATCGGTTTCGGGTAAGTTGCAACATTTGTTTCAGATTCTAATTTCAGATGCAAAGCTTCCTCTTGTTCGGTGTGCGCAATGAATTCAGCTCGTTGTTTTTTAACCCCAACGGGGCATGAGTTCTCTTGTTCCATTCGCTGCGAGTTTGGAGTTTGAACGTTTTCCAACAATACTTTACGTTTACGAGTAGGAGTATCCCTTTTTCGAACCGTGCGCTGCGTTTTACGAACGTGAGGAAATTCTTCGACGACATTGTTTTCGAACAATTTCAATAAATGTGCACGCATAAGAGAAACGTCGTATGTTATTTTATCCGGACTGTTACCATTAACGAGCGAGATTGCAAATGCAATAGCAAATACCCCACAATCCGAGCAGTTGGATTGATTTTGAACCGTTGGAAACTTTATGCGCTTACTGTCATACTGATAAAACGGAAATAATTTCCTCAAATATATCTCGTGCGTTTGATGTAGCCTTTTGGAATTGAATGAATCATATATGAATATCGATTTGGTATCATAATATGCGCATACCCAGTGCAGTTCACTGCTGTGTAGTATTTGGATATGCTTGTGAGTGGGAGAAACTGGCTCGATGGTACTTGGCATTTGTACCCGCCAGGTTTCACGTGGTGAATATTCTGTACAGCTTCTTAAGAGGTACGCAAATTGAGTCATATGAAGATCGGTCAACCACCCGCCTGATGTAATTATATGTTTAAATTTCTCGTCAAAAGTTGGAGGGGCATTACGCCTTTCTCGCCTCCGTGATTCTCTATCATTAATAACATTAATGACACTTTTTGGTTTTTGAACCATTGCAGCCAATGATCTCCTTACAGTTTGTTGCGAATGTTTTTGCTTAGTGCTATTGCGAGGCGATTCGTGATTATTGATAGCAATATTTTGTTTTGTATGAGATACTCGCATTCTAGTAATACATGGGAAGTCTCGTATCTTATTACTTTTGAATATCTGTAAAAGATGTTGTCGCATTAGCTTAACATCGTAGATAATTTCGTCCGGCTGTCGCCCGTTTATCAGTGAGATTGCAAATGCGATTGCGAATACTCCACATTCGGATGAGTTGGGCTGACGCTGACCTGTTGGAAACTGTACTGTATTTTTGTCCACTTTGTAAAATGGAAATAAACGTTTCAAATATATTTCATGTTCTTCGCGGAGTACTTTCGAATTCAACGAGTCGTATATGTAGATCGACTTCGTATCAAAGTAGGCGCACACCCAGTGCTCATCGGCTTTTTTCTTACAAGCGCTATACTCGCCGCCGTTTTTCTCACCACCACTATGCAATATTTGAATATCCTTGACGGTCGGTGAAACAGGTACGATTGTATCTGGCAAATGGGAGCAGGACGTTTCGGCGCCGCCGTTTCGGCGCCGGACGTTTCGGCGCCGCCATTTCGGCGCGTGCCCGTTTCGGCGCTTGGACGTTTCGGCGCTGGGACGTTTCGGCGCTGAGACGTTTCGGCGCGAGGACGTTTCGGCGCGAGGCGTGATTCGAGCGCTAGGATGTTTTCTCCGAATTTTTCTCGCGCTGCCCACACACACACACACCTACACGTGCGAATTGGCCAGACAGTGACCGTGGCTCCCGAAAGTAACAGGTTAGAATAGGTTAGGCCACCCTACTGATTCCACACACACACACACATGCGAAATACCCAGGCGGTGGCTGTGGCTCCCGAAAGGTTGGCATAGGTTGGAATAGGTTAGAATGGGTTAGAATAGGTTAGAATAGGTTAGAATAGGTTAGAATAGGTTAGAATAGGTTAGAATAGGTTGGGCCACCCTACTGATCCCACACACACACACACATGCGAAATACCCAGACGGTGGCTGTGGCTCCCGAAAGGTTGGAATAGGTTAGAATAGGTTAGAATGGGTTAGAAAAGGTTAGAATGGGTGAGAATAGGTTGGAATAGGTTAGGCCACCCTACTGATTCCACACACACACACACATGCGAAATACCCAGGCGGTGGCTGTGGCCCCAAAAGGTTGGCATAGGTTAGAATAGGTTAGAATGGGTTAGAATAGGTTAGAATAGGTTAGAATAGGTTGGCCCACCCTACTGATCCCACACACACACACACATGCGAAATACCCAGACGGTGGCTGTGGCTCCCGAAAGGTTGGAATAGGTTAGAATAGGTTAGAATGGGTAAGAAAAGGTTAGAATGGGTGAGAATAGGTTGGAATAGGTTAGGCCACCCTACTGATCCCACACACACACACACACATGCAAAATACCCAGGCGGTGGGTGTGGCTCCCGAAAGGTTGGAATCGGTTCGAATAGGTTAGAATGGGTTAGAATAGGTTAGAATAGGTTAGAATAGGTTAGGCTATCCTACTGATCCCACACCCACACACACACACACATGCAAAATACCTAGACGGTGGCTGCGGTTTCCAAAAGGTTAGAATGAGTGAGGTCACCTCACCGATTCCACACTTGAATCATGTCCCACCATGAAACGTCCCAGCGCCGAAAGGCCTGGCGCCGAATCGTCCTAGCGCCGAAACGTCCTAGCGCCGAAACGTCCCAGCGCCAAAACATCCCAGCGCCGAAATGTCCAAGCGCCGAAACGGTGGCGCCGAAACGTCCGGCGCCGAAACGGCGGCGCCGAAAAGTAACGTACCCCTGGCAAATATCTTTTCCACGACTCTTGAAGTGCGTAGTTTGAGGTACGGTTGACAGGTTGGGCAAAGTGATACATATGCTCATCCCCTAACCAATCACCAGATTCGATAATCTTCACAAATCTATCTGGTAAAGGGTTTGTATTTAGCTTCTCCATATTTGGCTCAAAGCTGCCGATTTGTTCCAGGCGCAAAGCTGCCGATCTGTTCAGGCGCAAAGCTGCCGATTTGTTTCAGGCGCAAAGCTGCCAATTTGTTTCAGGCGCGAAGCTGCCGATCTGTATTTAGCACAAAGCTGCTTTTTTCGAGTTGGAAGAAGCTGATTTGGTTTGTTACTATTATCTAACCTAAATAACCTAACCTGCCTACTTACCTGAATGATAGCTAATAAACCGTAGAACCTAATTATTAAATATTCTCCTGTGCTTCTCTCTTCCTTTTACGACCTATCTTTCTTTGGTTTCCCTATGCTTGACACGCTTCTTCTTCTTCTTCTTTCTCTTGAGGTCTAACTCAATGGCTTTTAGATAGGACCGAATTTTGTCAAGCAGCAGGAATATTCTATACCAACATTACAGCAAAACATTAACAGTTTCTAGATTTCGATAGTTATTTTTTTTTTGATTATGGTGTGAATGTTAGCAAAATGTAGAGACCATTAGTGGCGCTTTCTATCAACAAATGTAATTAATGCCTGGTTTTCATAGCGCCGTAACTTAAGGGGACCAGTACAGCGAGAATTTTCGAAAAAATCGGCTTTTCGTTTTATCCAGTTTATGTTAGCTAAAGGTGTTCTGCATCTGTGAAACAACTGACTTGGACGAAATCGTCAAGGTTTCGAAGTTACCGCCGAAAGTTCGTCATTTGGCTATCGCGATCTGGCGCAAGTGGCGCTGACGCTTGATTCCGATATTGATCACATGATGTACGATCGTCAATACTTTTCCTATACTTTTCAAGGTTGTGTTTAGCGTTTCGGTGATTTTCAGTGTTTCGGAATTGAAAAAAATTAATAAAAGCAGTACTTTTCAGTACATAAAAAGACTACTTTTCAGTCTTCAATATTCATCAATTTACCGAATATCCAGCGTGTTATCGTTGTACGGGTATTGTGCTTCGAGAAGTGTACCATAACCTTAAAGTAAGTATTCAATCCAAATAGTAATATGTATTATCCCCACCAACTTCTTGCCGACTTGTGGGTAGTTGAATTTTTTCTGTTTTTTGTTCACAGAGTTTCGAATAGAATGGGAAGAAAACATTGAATTCAATATGAGAAGTAGAGAGGAGAACTCTCTAGAAGAATCCACTGCCCCCCAGAAGACCGGCCGCAGATATTCCCCAGCAAAGAAATAACGGTTGATTGCCATAGCAACAAAAAAAAAAAATTCTGAGAAAATAATTCGTGAAAAAAATATCTGAAAAAAAAAATATGAAAAAAAAAAAATTTAATTCAACTTTTGTACAACAAACTTTTGATGTATGAGCCCCTGGAGGAGTAAATACCAATTTTTCTGCGAAAACTTCAAACGCGTTTATCTCAGAACTATCTTTTTGGAGCTGTGTCGTAAGGATTTTAGAGCACCGTTGGACCGAATCAGGTCATCTTGGATTCATTTTCTTCAGAAAACGAATCCTCATCATGTGAATGTAGGAATTTTGAAAATTTTGTGTTCTGGCCAAGTTATTTAAGAAATGAGTGGGAATAATTTTTTGAAATTTGATAAAATGATCATAACTTATGACATGATTTTTTATTTTCAGATCCCTACATTCACAAGATGAGGAATGGTTCACCGAAGAAAATGAGATGTTGGAAGATTGAATTGGACCAACGGTGTGCCAAAAACCTTACGACACATGATTTTGAAAAAAAGTTTTTTTTGATGTGAAATAAACTTTGGTTATGAAATAAATTGATTTCAGACTATGTTTATTTCCCTAAAGTCGCTGTACTGGTCCCCTTAACTTGATTTGAGAATTGACCAATCAGGAGGCTGCTTTAGCCACGCGCCAGCTGAATCGGACCTCCTGATTGGTCGATTCTTAAATTAAGTCAAGTTACGGCGCTGCGTAAGCCAGGCATTGAATCATAAAAACCATCAGCTCTAGAGATTTTAATAATTTTATTAAGTTGTCGAATATTAGTCCTGCCAGCTCGGACAAAATTGGGTATGATGGAGAGCAGGAGTAAGCAGCCCCTGATTGTACTATTGCTAGCCTAAAAAAGGAAGCACACAGAAGTCCATGAGCCATAAACAGAAAGCATAAGCCATAGCACATCACTTCGCTCTAACTGCAGATCTTTCATCTACCTATATCTATGGCTATGCATTCTGCTAATGGCTTATGGACTTTTTTCATTCTTGATTCCTATTTGAATAATAATGCGCAATGTTCGGATCATGCATTATTATATTTTCAATAATAAGTAAGATAAGTAAATAATGCGAATGAATTGATTTTCAAGCCATGAGGTGCTTTAATAAAACCGTTTTCAAATTAAGATTTTGCGCTATAATGATAAATACACTCAGTGACAAAATTAACGGGCCACTCAAGTTTTCCGGAAAAAACATCGTTTTTCGAAACGGTATTACTCAATGAAAAAATATTTGTAAAAAATGGTCAGGGAAGCATTTTACAGGTTGAAACGTCATCTTCGAGCTCGTTTCCGAAAATTTCACCTGCGATTGTTTTTCACCTGATGGCACAGGTTTGAATGAAGAGCTGCAAAATAAAAAAAAATCCGACATGTTCAAACTTGGTTGCGGGGGTGAAGAAGAATCGCACAAAATTTTCACGATGACGGTTGTGTAGCCTCAGGTCGGCTCTTCAAAACTGTTCTAGAAATTTTTGTCTACGACTTTTTTTCACCAGGTTATTGAATTTTTAGTAAGTACAGACCGTTTTGGCGTTACCCAGGATGCACCACGGGGAGGTACGGTCTTGAAGCACCCCATGTATTTGTGTACGTCTGTGTATATGTTTGTGTGTGCAGGCAGTGATCAGGACCCCCAGGTGCGTCACTTCCTTGGTATTCATGACTCTAAACCCTCAATGTGTCCTGATTTAAATCAAATCGAGCATATTCGGGATATGCTGAATCGTGAATTACGTAGTCGACGCGTACAGCCAGCCAATGTTCATGAGTTGAGGGTAATGCTCGTCGAAGCATGGAACGCAATTCGCCAGATGAAAATTCGAGCGTGCATCAACATGCGCGAACGGTTGGATGCGGTGATTCAAAAGAGAGGTGGTAACACAAGATTTTAAGAGAACCACCAATTCACACTTGCTAATACTCACACGTACGCACACAAACAGCAAACACATGCAGTGCAGCAAGTGCATTGAAGGTTTAGAGTCATAAATACCTAGGAAGTTACGCACCTGGGGGTCCTGTTCACTGCCTGCTCACACAAATATACACAACACACACACAAACATATGGACCAGTTTTGGAATTTCGGAAATGGACCATATTTTCAAAAATTCAAAATCGTTCCAAAAAATTCTGAAAAAATTCACATGCACTCCTTGAGTCATTTTGAGGACTTTTTGTTCAACAACATTTTTCTGTTCAGTCATTCCTTAGCAAGTTAAAAAATATTAAAGTTCTTCGTTCCGTCTTCTTTACACTTCCAAAAAATTCTAAAAAAATTCATACGCCTTCTTTGAGCAATTATGAGGACTTTTTATTCCATAAAATTTTTTTGTGCAGTCGATAGTTTTGGCGTAAAAAATTCATGAACATTTTCAGGGCTCTACCGTGAAAAAGCCGCCATTTTGGAAAATTGAGAGAGGAAAAAAATCCGCTCCTCGTGGTTTTAGAAAGTTTGAACATCGAGTGCACGATTCCTGGTGTTACTATGATTGAATGAAAACGAGAAAAAATTAAAAACCGTATTTGAAAAAAAAATTCACGCTGAAAAATCATATTTTTTTTTTTAAATTGCAAAATTCATACTGTTAATGACATTTTTTCGAAAATCCAATGCCAGACTCTGAAAGAGCACACTCAAAAACCCCTGGTGTAGGCTTTTGGAGGAAAAATATGAGGTTTTCGAATAGCTATGGTATCCTTGAACATGCGTGCACAAAATCGTCCATTTGCGCATTAATGGGTTAATCGGGATATCATCCATTATTACGTCCGCGGCGTGCCACGCGACCGCTGGAAGTTCTTCGTCGCTTTCAGTTAATACGATGTTGAAGTCGAGCAACTGTTCAACGAAAATTATATGCATCCATGAAATTTATCGGATTCTAGCAAAATTAATAGTATCCTGTGAGATGATAATATATACTTACGCTATCGGCGGGCGACGGTGCACGTGCACGTGCATGTGCATCTCCGTTCGAAGACATGGTTGCAATGACGATACGATTCCCTGGGCTTCCCAACGTCGCCGATACCATAGACTAGATATCATAAGAGGATCATAGGAGAACGTTCAAAAGATAGAGCGATTTCATTGAACTTTATCAATGCCACTGGGTCCAGACCTTAGTTTCCAACCAATCAGCGACTGGACTACTATGGAAACTGTACTCACTAGGAGACGATCAGGCTTCCGGGTCATGGATCTTGACCAAACTTGTAAGGGTGTTTCGTTGAGCCAAAATATAAAGTACCTGCTGAATAACTCTCCGGAATGGGCCTTTACTCTGTCAATTTACCTAATAGTACTTTTCGGTCCTAGGCCCTAAAGTCGGACTTTACGGATCGAGTGGGAATTGCGCGTGCTCGGACCGGCGCAGCCGGTCCGAGGATGCGAAATCCCCCACTCGATCAAGTAAATCCGACTTTAGGGCCGTGGAGCGAACACTATTTTTTGGTACCCGTGTCCGTAATGTGGTACTTTACGGACTATTTTGGGTTCCTAAAATCAAACTTTACGGACTCAGAACAGTCCCTAAAGTACGTACTTTATGGACACGTGTACCAAAAATGTACATTATAGAAATCAGCGTAACCTGGATTTGGCAAATTGCCATGAAATAATTAGTTTTTGTGCTGCGCTATGAGATTCTACTTTGCACTGGATATTTATACATTGAATACAGTCATTATTGTACATCAAATTGTTAAAATTTAACATCCCAGCTATGAAAAATCACTTTATTCTGCGCCTATTGACACATTGCTTCTTGTCGGTTATCGCTCGTACAACATTCATTTGGTGAATTTGAAGACTTCTTCCCACTTGAAAGATGTTGAATATACAGTCAGTTTCAATACTAATACTGGCAGCTTACAAATCCTGTAAATTACAACATAATATTAATTTCACCATAATATTATAGTTATTATTTCAGAAGGCTATATTATATACTTATCTAATGAAATGGCATTATGTCACCATAAGTGAGGTTAAATTGTCCGGCCGATAAAACCATCATAGGCAACTGTCCGATTTGAAAAGATTCTACTGCAACAAAACTCTTCCCTAATACGAATTGGGAGCTCCTCTCCACTAGATATGACTCTCTATTATTATTTATTCTTTTTTTCGGCATGGGCATTGAAAAGTCACTTTATACGGCACATTTCAGAGCAGCCGTATGAAGTCTTTATACGGCAGTCTGGATGCGCAGTTCAAAGTGCGCGACAGATCGCACCATAACCTCACTCTCTACGTCTGTGGATCTCAACTGGCGTCAAAGTGACTTTCCATGCCTATTTCGAAAAAAGAGACGACGCGTGTCATTCTTTCCCGGCAGGAAGTCATCCGTCGAATATATCAACAAACGATTGAGACCGAGAAAGCACATAACGGAGAAACCCAGATCATGATATGTATTGAAAAATATTTGCCAAGCCCAAGTCTTGTTATGGGCGCCTTTTTCTGTAGCAGTTTGATTCTAAATGGGGCAGTAGCCTGAAAATATCTCATCTTACTTACCCTGACCTAACGTTGTTTTATTAGATGAGTATAATATACTACATACATATTCTTCTGAAATAATAACTATAGTATTATGGTGAAATTAATATTATGTTGTAATTTACAGGATTTGTAAGCTGCCAGTATTAGTATTGAAACTGACTATATATTCAACATCTTTCAAGTGGGAAGAAGTCTTCAAATTCACCAAATGAATGTTGTACGAGCGATAACCGACAAGAAGCAATGTGTCAATAGGCGCAGAATAAAGTGATTTTTCATAGCTGGGATGTTAAATTTTAACAATTTTGTGATGTATTCGTGTATGATGTGTGTGTATGAGTGTTAGGTATAGAGAAGTAAACGTAGGTCGACACTAGGCAGTAAGGATGTAGCATTGTAAGCAAAAGGACGTATTACGTGACATACTAATAACTGACGCAATAAATACATATATTGAGATTTAAATGTTGAATATCTTATTTCAAACTCCTCAACAAAATGGCGACGAGGATTAAACAAAGTTAAATTAAATTAAGTATAAATTGCATAAAATATAAATAAATAACGTTGAAACTGTGAAAGTATAAGGAACAATAAAATCAGAAATTAAACACAGTTAAAATGGCAACTGAAGCATCGGTTAAGAGAATGCAAAGTGAGATTTTGGAGTTAAAAAAACAATTATGCCCGGTTGCACGAACGTAGTTTATCCTTGGCATAAAGTTATCCCTCGGATAAATTTATCCCTGGGATATCTCGCTTCAAAATAAATGATAGCGAATTTCATCGTCTGGTTTTATCCTTGGCATGAAGTTATCCCTCGGCAGCACATCTGCGCCTATGTTTCTTCATTTGAGCTCGCAGATGAATCCTCAGAAGAAGACGACGACGAAGATGATGACGATGACGTGAGTGACACTTTTGAAGCGTCCCAATCCATTGCCCGTACCAAGTTATTGTACTGACAATTATTTATTGACAAATGCGATTGCAACAGCGATTTAAAATCATCGAATTTCGCGCGGCGATTGTCAAACGCACTAACATAGGCGCAGATGTGCTGCCGAGGGATAACTTCATGCCAAGGATAAAACCAGACGATGAAATTCGCTATCATTTATTTTGAAGCGAGATATCCCAGGGATAAATTTATCCGAGGGATAACTTTATGCCAAGGATAAACTACGTTCGTGCAACCGGGCATTAGAGCAGCAAAGACAGCAAATAACGCAAGAGCATCAAAGCATGAATGCCCAAAGGCAAGAAATAACAGCGGCCTATCAACAATTAAGCGAGGCTTCGAGACAAGGCGGTTCCACTACTACATATGGGCAAGTAGGAGGTTTGAATATATATTCTGCAAACGAAAGTTGGATTCACTGGAGTGAAAGATTTGAATTATTTTCAATGGTTAACGACATTGCGAGTAATAAAAAGGTTCCTTTATTTTTGACATTATTAGGAGCAGAAAATTATACTTTACTACGGAATCTATGTGCACCTGAAAATCCAGCGTCTAAAACTTATGAACAATTGAATATAATTATGAAAAACCATTTACAACCAGTGAATAGCGCTATAACGGAGCGTTACAATTTTAAGGGGTGCAAACAGAAAAGTAATGAAGAAGTGAAAGATTATGTAGCTAACTTAAAGAGCTTGGCAACAGTATGCGAATTTGGAGAAAACTTAGATAATAGCTTGAGAGATCAGTTCGTATGGGGAGTGCGAAGTGAAGCAGTTAAAAAAAGATTATTGGCTGAAGTAAATTTAACATTCATAAGAGCCATAGAAATAGCTACATCGTTAGAGGCAGCAGCGAAAGACGTTATGACCATGAACAAAGGTGAATCTGATGTAAATAGTATCAAAGTGAGTGAACAATGGCGAGCAAAAAGTAATAACACAAAAAAAAATTGTGAGTGTTGTGGAAAGACGAATCATGTAAAGGCTGTATGTAGATTCAAAGATTATAAATGTAATAATTGTGGTATACAAAGACACCTTGGATTTGTGTGTAGAAACAAGAGACGAAACTTCAATAGAAATAGCTATAATAATAATAATTATAGTAATCGTACTGGTTATCAGGGTAATTCAAATAGAGACTACAAGTCCAAAGCAAATGGTTGGAATAATAATAGTAGACGAGTCAATAATATTGATGATATTGAAGAAATGTTCAATGTATCGGAACAGGTAGAAATAGAGAAAAACAATATTACAGGAAAAAGAATTGAACCGTATACAGTAGATATGGTGTTAGGTAGACATAATATTAAGTTTGAAATAGATACAGGTTCTGTAATTTCGGCTATTTCTTTTCAAACTTACAAACAATATAATGACATTGGAGAATTACAAAAAACTAGCAGGAATTTCAGATCTTTTCAAGGGGATGTCATGTGTCCAGTAGGGGTTGTTAAAGTTAAAGTAACGCATAACAATCAATTGCATAGTTTACAGTTATTTGTTTTTCAAAGAAGCAGTAATCCGATCATAGGACGTGATTGGATTGACGCTCTTAACCTGTTCACTTGGAATGCAGATAAAAGTAAAGATAACGATATGAAACAAGTAGATGACGAGGCATCGTCAATGGAGGAAATAATAAGCGAATTTAAAGATGTCATTACTGAAGAATTAGGGAAATATAATAAAAAAGAATTTAAATTAAATTTGAAATCGGATGCAAAACCTGTGTATTGTCAGCCAAGACCTTTACCTTATGCAATTAAAAATAAGGTTGAGAAAGAATTATTAAAATTAGTTAATGAGAAAGTTATTGTACCTGTAGAGAGTTCAGAATGGGCTACTCCAATACTACCGGTGTGAAAGGCGAATGGTAACATTAGAATTTGCGGGGATTATAAAATAACATTAAATCCAGTTCTTATTGTTGATCGACACCCGATTCCTAGAGTCCAAGATTTATTAACGACAGCTAATGAAGGAAAAGTATTTTCTAAAATGGATTTACCACAAGCTTATCAACAGTTACCGTTAGAAGAAGAATCAAAGAAATTGGTTACAATAACTACTCATAAAGGGTTGTTTACGTATGAAAGGTTGTGTTTTGGTGTTGCTTCAGCAGCAGCAATATTTCAACGTGAAATTGAAATTGTATTAGGAAATATTGAAGGTGTGGAATGTTTCTTCGACGATATTTTGATTATAGGATCTAATTGGACAGAACATAATAAAAGATTAAAAGAGGTACTCAAGAGATTAAGAGATTGTGGATTGACAGTTAATCCAAAGAAATGTAAGTTTGGAGTCAAAGTAATAGAGTTTTTAGGATATGTGGTAAGTGACAACGGAATTTCTATTTCTAAAAAACGATTAGATGCTATTAACAAAATTTCGAAACCTGAAAATACCACTCAATTGAGATCATTTTTGGGCATGATTAATTATTATTCCAAATTTATTGAAAATTTTGCTACTGTGATGAATCCTTTATATAATTTATTAAGAAATAATGTAAAGTGGAATTGGTCAACAAAGGCCAATAAAGCATTTGAAATAGCAAAAGAGCAACTAACATCCCCGGAATATTAGTACATTATAATCCAAAATTGCCTATTAAAGTGATATGTGATGCGTCACCTACGGGGGTTGGTGCAGTATTGGTTCACATATTTCCTGATAATAGTGAAAAACCTATTGCTTTTTCGTCAAAATCACTATCAAAAGCAGAACGAAATTATTCTCAGTTAGACAAAGAAGCTTTGGGAATTGTTACGGGAATTAAATCTTTTCATCAGTATATAATATATGGTAGACCATTTATATTAGAGACTGACCATAAACCGTTAACATTCATTTTTGGAGATAAAAAGGGTATACCTCAAATGGCTACTAGTAGGCTACAGAGATGGACTGTATTTTTGGCGGGATATGATTTCAAAATAAGTTATATAAAAGGTAAAAATAACCAAGTTGCAGATTGCTTATCTAGAATGCCAGTGAGAGATAATACGGAAGGAGGAAATAATGTTGAGAATAAAAAAGATGAATATTCGTATTTAAATACGGTGATGGAAAATGTAGTGTCTTTGAATTACTTAAAAGTAAGAGAGGAATCAGAGAAAGATGAAATATTAAGTACGATATTAAAGTTTGTGAGAGAAGGATGGCCTGAGAATGTATGTGAAAAGTATAAAGCTTATAAGAGTAGAGAGAGAGAGTTATCTATAGAAGGAGGATGTTTGATGTGGGGACATAGAATTGTAATACCAACTAATCTTAGAAAAGAAGTACTTGACGAGCTACATAGTGCGCATCTAGGTATAGCTAAAATGAAAGCTTTAGCTAGATTGTATGTATGGTGGCCAAAAGTAGATTCTGAAATTGAAAATTTGAGTAAAAGTTGTAAAGAGTGTGCGGAAACAGCTGTAAATCCTCCGAGGGCTAGTTTACATGTATGGAGTTGGCCTGAAGGTCCAAACCAGCGCATCCATGCTGATTTCTTAGGGCCGATAAATGGTAAAATGTTTATCATAACAATAGACGCTTTTTCTAAATGGGTAGATATTAAAGAAATGACAAATATTACCTCTAAAGCAACTATTGAGTTCTTTAAGGATTATTTTGTAACATGGGGATTACCAATGAAATTAGTTACTGATAATGGACCAGCATTCGCTTCGAACGAATTTGCAGATTTCACAAAATGTTACGGAATACGGCATTTATTCGCGGCACCGTATCATCCTGCTTCCAACGGAGCTGCTGAAAATGCAGTAAAAACGTTTAAAAGTAAATATAAAGCATTGTTGAAATCTGGATATTCTTCGCAGGAATCTGTTAGATTATATTTGTTCAATTCTAGAGCTACAATACATGCAACGACAGAATTCAGTCCGGCAGAGTTGCAAATAGGTCGAGCATTTAGAACAAAACTAGATCTATTGAGACCAACTTTAAGGAAAAGAGTAGAGGAGGTTCAAGAGAAACAGAAAAACAATTTCCATGGACATAGAAAAACTAACTTTATACCAGGAGACACAGTATGGGCAAAAGACTATAGTTCTAATAATTGGATAAAAGCGACAATTATTAAAAAATTAGGTGAAGTAATGTATCAAGTTAGAGTGAAAGATAATATTACATGGAATAGACATATAGACCAGCTTAAGATAAGATCAATCCGGAGTGAAGAAGAGTCAGCAATGTCGGAAGAAGAAGTAATGAGGAAAATCGTTAAAAATTGGATTCCCGATAATCCAAGTCATAGTACTGACAATCAGATGATAGAAGATACCAACAACAATAAAGTACAAGATAACCCAGTACATGATAGTCATGCAACCACGAACGACAAACCGGCAGTACCAGAAAAAAATCAACCGACAATTTCCGTCAGAAGATCAGGAAGAAAAACTAAAGCGCGAGTGATATTAGATTTATAGATAATAAGCAAGATCGAATAAGAAATGATTTGAAAAGGGAGGAATTGTGATGTATGCGTGTTGATGTGTGTGTATGAGTGTTAGGTATAGAGAAGTAAACGTAGGTCGACACTAGGCAGTAAGGATGTAGCATTGTAAGCAAAAGGACGTATTACGTGACATACTAATAACTGACGCAATAAATACATATATTAAGATTTAAATGTTGAATATCTTATTTCAAACTCCTCAACAAATTTGATGTACAATAATGACTGTATTCAATGTATAAATATCCAGTGCAATGTAGAATCTCATAGCGCAGCACAAAAACTAATTATTCCATGGCAATTTGCCAAATCCAGGTTACGCTGATTTCTAATGTACATTTAGGTAAATTGACAGAGTAAAGGCCCATTCCGGAGAGTTATTCAGCAGGTACTTTATATTTTGGCTCAACGAAACACCCTTACAAGTTTGGTCAAGATCCATGACCCGGAAGCCTGATCGTCTCCTAGTAAGTACACCTTACAAATTTGAGCAGGATCCATGACCTGGAAGCCTAATCGACTCCTAGTCAGATGTTTGATGTCTTGTTTTATTATGTGTAAATTTACTGACGCGCTCCTTGACCGATGTATTCCTATTTTCTGCCTGGCTCCTTTTATTTATACCAGCCAAAGGGCTTAAACTTAGTCGTTTTTGTATTCTGCGCCGCTTACTGCCGGTGGAGCTTTTGACAGTCATGAGTGTCTTTCTGGTTCCTGGAGAACTTTTAGTGTCACACACATTCTATTCACGTTTGTATATGATTTGAAACTTCAGTTAAAGGGGTACATACACCTCTGAAATAATTTTTTATCACCCAGGGATCGAAAGTTCGCTTTGGACCCTATTTTTAGGGGCGAAAGTGTCACATTCTCTCCCAGTCAAATGGTTTAATAAATTAGTACGCATGCTCCAAATGTTTAGCGCATGCGAACTTGTTTCATTTTCAATATATCGTCGGTGATAGCACAATACCGGGTAACCAACATTTGCAATACCGCGTAAGAATAAAAATAGCAATAAAAAACTAAAAAACAAACGTTATTTTAAATAAAACAAAAATTGAACATTATTAAATTATTTTAAATCAAATTTTTTACAATAAACATTTATTTAATTCACAATTAGATGTGTTAACTAACAAATACGTGACATTTGAACCAATTGCAAATTCACTGAATAAGAATTATTTTCAATAAATAATTACAGTTAATAATGACAATTACTAATTACAAATAGTTGAATAAACTTTTTTCAAAGTTTTCGAATTCGATTTCTTCATCATAATTGTCTGTTTGTTCCTCGGTGTTTAGTATAGGTATATATATTTATTATTTATTATTGTTAATAATTAATTGATTTATTTTACACTTTTTAAATGTGACGTAAGGGGAGTTAATTGTTAAGGAGTCAATAATTTCATTTTCTATTTTGCTTGCATTTGCATGTTTTTTGGCTTTTAATTTCTTTTGGTCGTTCTTTGACACAAAGTTTTCAATGTTATGCAGAGGTTTTCTTAATTGATCATCTTCTTCATAAGAACCAGAGGTGTATTTTTCTTGAGGTGTCTTTGAATTTTTATTCGTTATCGATTCTTCTTTTGAGTCAGCTGCTGAGATGCTGTGTTCAGCTTCGGGACCGAGAAGTTCAATATTAGGATGAACTTCAGATGGAGGTTGATAGCTAGTAGATGGTACTGGTTCTTCTGCCATTAAAATTTGATTATAAATTTTTTTTTGTTTGCTAATGAATTTTCAACATATCCTTCCGCTATCGTGCTTGACCTCCATCCTCCAAGTTGTTTGATTGCAGTCAAATTTGCCCCAGAATTGGCGAGTAATGTCGCAGCAGTACGACGAAAACAATGACCGGTGAAACTTTCAGGATTTTCTAGACGCAAATAGTTTGCAATAATTTTCGGCATTTCACTGATTTTATTTTTTCCAATGACTTGGCGCAAGCACTTTCCTTTCTGGTAATTAATAAAAAATCTTTGTGTCTCTATGTCGGTTGGTCTGAGTAAAATGTACTTCTTCACTGTGCTGTAAAACTCTTGGCCAATTACAAAATTACGGGGATAGTAGTTTTTGGTATCTTTAATCGTGACAATAAATTGTGTTTCCGTGTCCTCGACATCTTTTACACAGAGATCGCAGAATTCGCAAGATCTTAATGCACCACAGACTCCAAAAATGAGAACAACCTGAAATGTGAATATTAAATGGATGAGTAAATTTCATGATTGATTTACAAATAATTGTATATTCTATAATTGTAGCTATTTGAATTATAAATAAATTTTACCACTTACTTTCGTTGCCAAGTAGATCTGATCATCGGATGAGTTTAAAAAATTTTTAATTTGAGTTAGCGTAAGAACTTGTGCTTTCTTCGGTTTATACCCCTTTGCTTGAATTTTCAAGAATGTTTTTAAATTATAAAAATTATTAATATTGATGTTATGTCTGAGGTGGACTGTACTTCGAAGCATCGACCATCGACTCCACAAATTTGATGGCGAGAGAGTTTTTGATAACTCGTTGAAATAAACTAAAAAAACATTCTCGTCAAATAAATCACTTTTATTTTTAATTTTCCAATTTAAAAATTCTTTATAACATAATTCATATCGTTCCTTCGATTTTTTAGGAAGTAAATCATGCGTTATCATTTTGGCTTCTTCATTTAAGTTTCGAATTATTTCTTCTTCATTCAATTCATCATTTTCAGATAATTCATCTGAACTCATTTTAAAAATTTTTATTTAATTTTGAATTCCTTTCAGGTTAAAATTGATAACTTTTTCAAATTTTATTTCATTCTATTTCTAATTATGCACAATGAAAGTATTTAGTTTTATATTACAATTTAAATTGATTTTTTTACGATAATATAGTATGAAGAATTGTTATTTAATTTATTTTTAATTCATTCTCATTTACACGAAATTATTTATTTGATCAATCACTCGAAATGAATAACTTCTATTCATATTATTTATAATTCGTTGCTAAGTTACGTGGTTGAATGAAACAAGTTTGCATGCGCTAAACATTTGGAGCATGCATACGAACATCGAAATATTATAGATATTATATTTATTATTTTAATTTCAATCTTGATTTCAATCGAACTTTCGATCCCGAGGCGATAAAAAATTGTATACTCACCACGGGAGAAAACTATGACTTCCCGACCCGCGTTTTTGTCACCCTCGCCTTCGGCTCGGGTGACAATTCTACGCGGGTCGGGAAGTCATACTTTCCTCCCTAGGTGAGTAATATACTATTTTTCTAATCTTTTCTACGCTCGGAGAAAACATTTTAGTGATTCAGTTTTCGTACAGTTTCATTAGTGCTATTTTGATACACAGTTCATGATTTTTCCAGATTTCATGTCCTCCGCTGAACACAAATTCAGTCCATCGAAAAAAAAGCAGTTTGCGTAGGGTACAGGCTGCTGCGTTGGATGAAATTTCTTCAACTTCTAAGTAAATATTTTGTGTGAATGTAATCTAGGGTCAAACCAATAATATCTGATGAAGTTAATTTTTAGACACAGAAGTTTTTGGTTTCAAAACATTTTTTTTCAAAAAGATAAAAAAAAAAGTGTCACATCGAAAATTTCTTTCCCAAACTTAAATTCAGGAAATATTATTGGTTTGACCCTAAATTACATTCACACAGAATATTTCCTTAAGGGGGGAAGTCCATATAGAATTTTCAAAAAATCGATTTTTTTTTTTTCGATAATCTGAAAGTACAGTATGTTGAGCGTGTACTGACGAAAGGAAAAAAAAAAATCTCGAATATTAACGAAGTTATATCTAATACCGCGAGGACCAGGTGAAAGAGAATGGTCCGTCCGCCCAGACACCTAATATTTCGTAACAAAACATGCTCGTACAGCTCGCAAACAACAGCAAATGGAAGAAAACCAGCTTTTTGAATCAGAGGAAGGACTATTGTATGGACCTGGGATTGCAGATTAATCGGTAAGTCACTAAAACTGGTCATTTTCCTGTACTAAAACTTTAAACGCGATTATCTCGAAACTGTATTTTTAAAAACTGCTCGTGTTGTAACTCAAAAAGTTATCGACCGATTTATCTGAAATTTGGTGAGGCATTTCTCTACAGTACTATCGGAAGGATAAACCTAAAACTTTAGATATTTCAGGTTGATAAAGTATTTTTTTGGGGTCAAAAAGGTCAAAAAAATAGCCTTAAATTCTAACTTTTTTTTCAAAGGCCTATTTTAAATTGAATTTTATACTTTTTTTTAAATTTTATAGGTTTATCCTTCGCGTTTATATGTCCTAAGAAGAAAACACTTTAATTTTTTTGTTTCAGATCAATGGTTGATGAATGACAAATGCAGCAGTTTGGGACCTCGCGTCGTGGGCAGCAGACAAAAAATGATCCTGAGCCGCCATTTTGACAGAAATAAAAAAAAAAAAAAAAAATTTTTGTACTCTACAAAGATTGAATAAAATTGTGTTAAAGTTTAAAAACAATTAAATTATTTTATCACCTTAAAAAAAATTCCTTAAAAATGACCGATTTTCAGGCTTCTATATGGACTTCCCCCCTTAAAGGTTGAAGAAATTTCATCCAACGCAGCAACCTGTACCCTACGTCAACTGCTTTTTCTTCGATGGACTGAATTTGTGTTTACCGGAGGACATGAAATCTGGAAAAATCATGAACTGTTTATCAAAATACCACTAATGACACTGTACGAAAACTGAGTCACTAAAATGTTTTTTCAGAGCGTAGCAGTGATTTAAAAAAAAATCATTTTGAAAACGTATATGTACCCCCTTATTCGTCGGGTCGAAATTAAAGTCCAAAAAATATTTTATGATGAATGCTCCAGCAATTGTAGCCTTTTGCAATGATTTTCCAGCAACATTGAATTATATTTTCAATCTAGTATATATTTGAAGTATCAACGCAATCAATGAACGGTACTGTATTCAGCCTGTGATACAGAATTGGAAAGATAGCTATTTCATTACAATTACAAATTACTTTAGCGTTATTATTAAAATAATCTGAACAGTACTTACCACCGTAGGCAATCATATCAACTTTGATTGGTTCGGAACTCGTTGTGTTCATAAATAATTGTTTTGTGAAAACATCCTCTACGCTGGATTCGATTAAATTTCCAAAATCATTTTGAATATATACAGCTGTGATCGGTAGAATAAGCTCAGTAGCAGTTACGGTATTGCGTACCAAGTATCGATTGCCAGCTTGTCGAGCCCTGCTTATGGCAGCAATATCCAAATTAACTGTCAAGGAATAGATAACGTGTCAAAGATAACAATCGGGTCAGGTCAGGGTGCTTATTCACTAACTTTCGCGTTATCATAACTGCAGAATAACTGCACAAAACAATGTCAATCCATGAAATAGAAGCAGCTGATTGGCAGCCGCCTGTTGTTTTTCATGATTCCAGTGCTATTTTGCCGTTATTTCCGCAGTTATGAGTTATGAGGCATTTCAGTTCACCGTTTCGGCAGAGGATTTGTGGACAGCATTACCTTAGTTGATTACAGGGATGGCGAACTAATGGCACGTGTGCCATTAAAACGTGTGCCATCAATGGCACGCGAAGAAATGGTTTAGACATGGCATTATTTGAGGAATTTAGGTACCTGATCGGAATAATTCATTTTTCCTTTTACATTTGAGGTCATAGTAGGCACGTCATGGCCACATTAAACATTTCTGTGGAAAAAATGGCACGTGATTATATGAAGGTTCGCTATCCCTGCCGGTGATGAATTTATTTATTTATTTTTATTTTTTTCACAATGTAATGAATTTAAGCGAAGCAAAAAATTATTACGAAATTCGTGGTATAATTACCTGTGAAAGATTACAAACCTTTGCGAATGCGATCCGGTTATCGAACCTTACAGCGACGAAACACGTGTTGCAGTGCCTGATTGTTTTACGCGGTAAGTATCACTAGGATTGAATTCAGTCAGAGCTCAAGACCAGCTGTAATGACCAATGAGCGTGTCTGTTTCGGCCAAGGCTGAGCTGTGACTGGTTGAATCTTCTTCTTCCTTCCTTTGATTGGCTAACGGCGCCTTTCAGCACCATGTGCCACTTCTCAAATTACTGTTTGAATCAGTGATCTACTCAACACTGCGAAAGTTATGCTGGCCTCGGTGGTCAGGGGGGAGGGTGGCAGCGTTTACCTACCTCACTATTTCAAATGAAGCTGAAGCTAGCAGCCGGAGTTAGCAGCCAGAACTAGAAAGCCAGGGACGAATAGGGGTGCCGGAGCCCCGGGTCTTAAAAATCGTTTAATTCGTATAAAATGTTTTCTGTTGACAGTTTGAAAAAAAAAAAATCATGAAATAGGTCAGTCAGCGCTTATAAATAACAATCTCAGACGTAATATCTGATAAATAATAACGAAGAGGACATCCAGATCTGCAGTGATATTCGAATGAATGCATGCGCTTAGCGCATTTATGATTTGTACGAGAATCGTATTTTTAGGAATATTAACAGTATTTAAAAACGTGTGGGTTGTATATCGCGTGTCTAATAGTATAAGGAAACCTGAAATTGGAATTGGTGGAAAAAATAATCTACAATAAAAACAACATTCACCAGCCAGTACTGATAAGCGACGGTAATCATTTCCATGAAACATCGATTACTGCTTCACATCCAATTATTTAAATTAAATTTCTTAATTCTTTTCATTGCTTTCACAATTAACAGGACCTCATGTGAGATGAATCGTTGTAAACAAAAATCGGAACAGTTTCAAACACTCTAAGAAAATAAATAAGATATTGGGTAGGACATGAAACGAACTTCGAAATATAAACATTATTATTAGCAGAGGTGTCATTAAAAGTTTTACAATGTTAATCGGTTTCCCAATGATTGGAAAGTTTTAAAGCATAAAGAATATTAGCTGAAATTTGAATTGTCAATGCAGGTCCGTCAACATTTTCTGCTTCGATAAAAAAAACATCGTTACACCTTTTTACCTGTTTAATATATGATGTTTTCGGAAAACTTCGCTGCTCCTTCAACCGCTTGATAAAAACCCCATGTGTATTTACATCTTCAAAACGAAAATATACAAAATTGATGATATCACCAAAACCGATATCTTTACAATAAGCAATTGAATTGCAAAATTTCGTCTTCCTTGTGTCACATTTATAGAAGACTCCGTTAATAGAAGCCTTTGACCAACATCGTATTATATCCGGATTGTATCCTCGTCGTAATAGAGCCCGTTTTTCTGTATCATTAGGTCCACGTCCCTGACATGTCCCTCTTCCGACGAATCGTCTAGGAGAGTTACCTAGTCCAAGAGGAATTTTCAGAACTTTGGAAACTGTTTTTTTTTGTTGCTAACGATACCGATTCATCAGACAGTACATTTTCGATGTATTTGGATAGAAGAAATCTATCTCAAATCTGATTACATCGTGAATGGGGGCTCGTTACTTTATTCATAATTTTTCGATTCCAAGATTCGAATGAATAAGCAGAATGTGCCCAAATCGGGCCCCAATTCTGAACTGTTTCAGTGATATGTGTTAGCAAGTGAATGTTAAAACTCATATTCTCTTTGCCATAGAACTTTTCAAATAACTTGACATAACTCTTCAACAAACATTTGGCCTTGTTTAGTTGATCTGGATTTATAGAATCGCTGTTTATAATGTGCATAGCTTCTGCTAATTTACAAAAATGGTCAAGATATTTCTTCGGCAGGATACCTTGTAAACAAACAGGGCTATAATCTATCCAATTACGTAACTCAGACGCTTTCCATTTCTTCAAAAACTCCAAAGTTCTTGGTAATCTTGAACGACAGCTATGCGGTCTGATGGAAAGAAGCCGACAATTAATTATTTTCCTCCGAGTCGGATGCCCAACATAATATCTAGCTTTACTGCTCGTTGATTTCACAATTAGTTCCGAGTGTTGCTTCCCCACACCAAGATGAGCACAATGCATTCCTTCGACTATTGGTCCTGTAGCCAAGTCAAATTCTGGTAATAACATCAGAGACGAAGACCCTTTTACTCCGTTTACTACTCGGTTAGTTTCGTTAGCTTCATTCATATCAGCTCGTATTTCAGCATCAGATCGAAGATGACTGAAACTGTGGCTCACTGGATATACGCGTTTGCCTTGGAGATGTTCGCCTTTCGCGTAACACATTGAGCATCCATATTCACCATTGAATTGTTTCATTCGCAGGATCGCCGGACGAGCAACCGAATCCACAGAGGCAATGACAACTATAAATTTAGATATAATTTCAGTAGCCGCTGTAGGCTTCCATTTGATGCCTTCCTCATACAAATCTCGTATTTGATCCACAAAATTTTCTAAGAAGCGATTCATCAGTGGATGTTTATCATCAACGAAAATTCCTGCGAGTAGCATATGCTTCTTTCGGAGATGTGGGGGCAATTCATTTATTTGTACGTATATTGGCCACGCGCTGGCCGTAGAAGACTTAGATACACTGCATCCATCAGTATTGAATATGAACGAGAAATTGTTAGGATTACTCAGAAAGCTCCCAGGCATACACAATCGTTGATATTCTCGGCCGTCATATATATCTGCCATGGCTTCGGGATTTCTCTTGGTCCTGGTAAAACGGTACTGTAATTAAGTTGCAATATTCGGTTTGGCTAACAAGTCTGAAATTTGCGAGCGTAAATCTAATGTTAAAAAATAACTCAGGCTCGAATTCTCTTTCCTTGGACCGCAAGCATTGCAATTACATTGATGCAGTGGCTCACTTCTCGTTCCTAAATACATCGTGCATTCTTTACAGTAAATGTGACGAGTTATGATACTATTATCGCGTCCTAATACAGCCCACAGCGATTTCTTTGTTGTCGGTAAACACTGGAATCCATAGGAAGAATTAATCCATTCAAACACATTCAACGTAGCTTCCCAAGTCCAGTTATTCTTCATCGATATAGCAAGGATCGATAATAAGTGGTCTCTCGCGCTAAGTTGAGATTTTGGAATCAATGGTATATTCGACACACAATTTTTCAGGAATGTTTTATTCACACTGTTACTAGTGTCTGCACTATTGGTAACTCCCTCAACGTTATTTGTATTACTGGTATCACCGCTACCGGCATCACGACCATCACATCTTCTTTGCAGGTCATTTTCTTCGGAAGTTCTGGCTTGTAACTCCTCAGCAGTTGCGACCTCCATGTCGAAGCCTTCATGGAATTGATCAGATGCACGGTCACCTGCTAGTTGTCTTCCGTGCAGGTCGACATCGGTATTACTGTCATTATTACTGAAACCAAAAAGATTGATTTTGATTTTTTTTTTCACTTTAGAAAAAATGGATACATTTTTGTGATTTACGTTGAATACTATGCCAAAGAATACTGTTACACTATTTTCTCAAGGGACCTTGACCCAGAACTTGAATCATAATCACTCAATTTCAACGAATACATATGGGCAGGTCCACCAATTATCTGTGAACGATCCGGGGTTAAAATTTCGATTCGTCTGCAATTTTGATATTTATTAGTGTGTATTGAGATGTAAAAATCCACCAAGTATTAGACCTCCAAGCCTTACCGTTCAGGAAAAACGCGTTGCTTAGTCTTTAAACTTTGAGCACATTGACTTTTACATTCGAATTTTTATCCCATCTCGATCGCTGAAAAGAGAGTTCGATCCAATGTGTTTTTCATGTAAAAATGTCTGATCTTTCCGAATATGAAATTCGTTTTCAGTTAGATCCTCAAAAACCGATTTTTGTATTCTAAATTTAATAAACATAAATGCAGCTGCCGCCTGATTCCATTTCGAGCACCCTGAATGAATTTCAGTTCCTTCAGTTGAAAACTGCAAGCTCCAGATAAAAATATCAGATCCGGAAAAAAATTGGGGAACGTTGAAAAAACACATTTGTTTTCGGAAAAACGTGCTTTTTCAACGGTTTCTAAGGATCTCCCGCACGGAAATATATATATGCGAAAAATAGATGCAACATATTGTAACGTTTCAGGCTACCCAGGCCTGATAGGTTACATTCAAAACTACAACCGTCGCGCGAAGACGCTAGAAGGCTCTAGACGTTTCGCACAACGACGAGCTGAGTGACGTCACGATGAGTATATAAGTCGTGACACCGCTCAGCTCGCCAGCAATTTACGGCAAAGCGCCTAATTGTCTCAATCGCTACTTATTCTCGTGAGCAATTCACAGGTATAGCACCTAATTGTCTCATCACTCTTTGTTTACAGATGCTATAGGCATAGAGCCATAGCAATCTATCGCTTCACATATTCAAATTGATAGAATCGTTTATTACAGAAATAACGTCTCAACTTCAATTTTCTTAGTGTTATGTTTGTAGGTAAAGGAGGTATTCACATGAATAATGTATAGAATTAGCAGGTTGGATGCATCGTATATTTTATTTATAATATTGGATAAAGATTCTATATAATAATTTCCCTGCTACCATGGCCATAGACGACCTACTCACACACTGACACACATAGTCACACACACAAGCCTGAAGGAGAAAAGCAAGTCGCGTCCGCAAGGGTCGCGTCGACTTCAGGCTACTCAAGCCGCATTTACACAACACTCTCCCTCCTAAGAGTGGCAATTACAATTCTCGTTATGGGTTCTAACGTATAAATAAATATGAACATTTATATCAAACAAAAACAGAAACGAATTTCTTAATCTATAAACAACTCATAATCATGGAGCCGTCTGGGTAGTTTAACTTCTCTTTGTGGTCGTGGTCCAGGTGTTTGGTTTCCTTCTATTCGACCGCGTCCACGTCCTCTACCTCTTCCGGTTCCTATCCCGGATCCTGTTGACGTTGACGCTTTGTTCTGCGCTTCGAGTATAGTTGGCGGGGTTTTCTTTTTAACCAGTGATTCTGGAGTATCTTTGTTAATCAGTTGGATTTGATCTTCCGGTTCGATGTAGTAATCATAATCTGAGGGTTCTATTTGTCTTTTTTGTTTCGGAGTTCGTTCTCCTATCTTTCTAAGTTGGTTTACGTGTCGGAACCAAATTCTTCCATCGTCCAAATCAATCTGGTAGTGTAGCTTCCCCGTTCTTGCTTTTACTCGTCCAAAAAACCATTTTTCTTTTCCATGGTAGTTTCTGCATCCCACTCTCTCTCCCTCACTCAGGGAATGTAGAGCATTTTTAGGTTCTTGGGTTCGGGTCTTAGTTGGTTTCAATAAGTCCAATCGAGTTCTAACTTCCCTATTGAACATCATTTCCATCGGTGTCCTTCCTGTTGAGGCGTGTACCATGTTTCTGTACTGGAACAAAATTTTCTGTAATTCTGTCTTTATATCAGTTTTGCCGTGTTGTGCCTTGAGTAAGGAATTTTTTATTATTTGCACATATCTCTCAGCTTGTCCGTTTGTCGACGGATTATATGGGGCTGTCAGCTTTTGTTCGATACCGTTGTGTTTTAGGAAATCTTTGAATTCGCCTGAGATGAAAGTTCTGCCATTATCAGAAACAAAAACTTTTGGTAGGCCAAAACAGGAGAATATTTCTCGGCACTTCTGAATTGTTGTGGTTGCAGTAATGTTATTAACAATGTGTACTTCAGGCCACTTGGTGTAAGCATCTACCAGGACGAAGAACATTTTATTTAGAAATGGCCCAGCGAAGTCAGCATGTATTCTCTCGAAAGGTGTTGTCGCTGGTTCCCAGACGTGCTTATCTACTTTTACAGGATTATTTTTGTATGTATTGCATTCTGTACAGTTTTTAATCATACTTTCTATGTCTTTATCCAACCCTGGCCACCAACAATGGCCTCTGGCTAGACTTTTAATTTTTACTATACCGAAGTGTCCTATATGTAATTCTTTGAGCACTCTCTCTCTTAAATTCTTTGGGATGACTGCACGATGTCCCCTCACAATTATACCTAACTCAGTACTAAATTCGTTCGGATTAATATTCCAAGTATCTTTGATCGATAATTTTTTTCCTAATTCTAATGCTTTTTGTACTTTATCTAGATCTTGCTCTTTCTTTGTCTCTATTTCTATTTCCTCGGCTGTAACTGGCAAAGTCTCTATAGTGTCAATGTAAAATGCATCTATTACGTCCATAGTATCACTCTGTTCTTTGATCGGTAATCTGGATAGACAATCAGCATTCGCGTGTAATTCTGATTTCCTGTATTGTACTTCATAGCTAAAACCTTGTAAAAATATGGCGTAATGCTGCATTCTCATTGCGCTATACAATGGTAAGCTTCTCGTTTGTGAGAAGATTTGCGTGAGAGGGCGATGATCTGTGATCAATATAAATTTATTTCCATATAAGTATTGGTGGAGCCTTTTTATCGCATAGACTATCGCGTAGGCTTCCTTATCTATTTGTGCGTATTTCTTTTGAACTTCAGAGAAACTTTTCGAAATGTATTGTATCGGCCTTTCCGTGCCGTCTGGAAATCTGTGCGATAAGACTGCGCCCACTCCGTACGGACTAGCGTCCGTTGCTAAAACTAAAGGTAATTTAGGGTTGTAATGGACTAGGCATACGTCGCTCTGAAAAGCACGTTTTGCTTCTAAAAAAGCTTCCTCACACCTATCCGTCCAGATGAATATACTGTCGTTACGTAATAAATCGTTCAGTGGTTGTAAAATTGAACTAACGTTTGGAATAAACCTTCCATAGTAATTTATCATGCCTGTAAAAGCCCTGATTTCTGATTTGTTGGAAGGCCTTGGCATATTCTCAATCGCCTCTGTTTTATTTTTATCTTTATGAATGCCCGATTTATCAACAACATAACCACAGTAATTGATTCTGTCTTTGAAAAACTCACATTTATCTAAATTAATACGTATATTGTATTCTTTGAATCTTTGGAAAACTGCTTCTAACCCATCTATATGCTCCCGTTCTGTCGTGCCCATGATTTTAATATCGTCTAGAAAAACTCCGACGCCCGGGATGCCATGCAGAATCTTTTCAATTCCACGCTGCCAAATGGCTGGAGCTGCAGCCACTCCGTACATTAAACGTTTGCTTCTATAGAGTCCTTTATGTGTGTTCAAAGTAAGAAGTTTGGAGCTTTCTTCGTCCATTTCCATTTGTAAATATGCCTGGAGTAAGTCCAGCTTAGAGAATACCACTCCCCCAGCCATTGATGCGAATAACTCGTCCATCGTGGGCAAAGGGTGCTCATCGACAACTAATTGGGGATTAATCGTGACACTGAAATCTCCACAGATTCTTACTCTGTTATTTTTTTTTAACACTGGTACAATTGGCGTAGCGTATTCTGACGTATTTACTTTTTCAAGAATACCCTCGGACTCTAACAAAAATAACTCTTTTTCTACTAATTCTAATAGCTTAAATGGTACCGTACGAGCTTTAAGGAAGACAGGCTTAACATTTTCTTTTAAAGTAAGACTAGCTTTTATGTTTCTAATTTTTCCTGTGCTTTGTTCAGTGACCTCCTTATATGTTTTTAAAATTCGGTCTAATTCGAATTCTCTATCTACCTTAACATCTATTGTATTAATTTGTGCTCTTAGTAAGAATAAACTGTCTGCTCCAGTTGTCTCAATAATTTTACGTATCCACTCACGCCCTGCTAATGGCGTTCTTTCTATTGTAGTTAGGTACAGGTTGAAATTGTAGGTATGGTTTGCAAAAACCACCTTGACTGGTACGTAACCGTCCACTGTTATCTTTTTTTTACAAAAGGTGAACAATTTTAAATCAGACTTATAGACTTTTTCACCTTTGAATAACCTTTTTGCTTGCTCTTTCCACATTACCGTAACCGCAGCACCACTGTCGATTTCGAAATTCACCATTTTTCCGTTCACTTCTAGCATCGAGACGAATTTCCCTCGTTGGTCTTCGTGTTCCAACTGGAGTACCTCCTCCACGTCTTCTAATTCATCCAATTGATGGACGTTGTTCGACTTCTTGAAGCAAACTTTCTCCACATGCCCTGGCACTCCGCAGAAGTTGCATTTTGTGTTTTTATTGATATCGCAACGTGAAGCCATATGATTTTTGCCGCATCTGTAACATTGTGCTTTTCTTGTAAACTGTTTTCTATTGTGTGATTGGTCGAAAACTTTTTCCTGACTAGCGTGCTGCCTGTGATTTTGCCCTTGTGGTTTCCTGTTGAATTTGTTTTCCTTTTTGAAATTTTTTTTATATGTATGTAGATAATTTACCGAGTTTGGCGGTCTATTTATTTGCGAAGTTTCCTTCTCTGACAATTCCATTGCCATTGCAGTTTGTAAAGCCTTTTCGAATGTTAAGTCTTTGGTTTCCAGCAGGCGTGTACGTATTCTATTGCTCTCTAACCCAAAAACAAATTGGTTACGTAAGGCTTTTTGCAAATGGGAACCAAAATTACAGGTTTGTCCCATTTTCTTTAATGCTGTTGCGAAAGATTGCACGTTTTCATCTTGTTGTTGTCTTCTTTGATTAAATTTGTAATTTTCGGCTATTTCTATAACTTCAGGTTGGTATAATTCTTGTAACTTACTTGTAAGTATAACGTATGTTTTATTGTATGGGTCCTCATCGTTGAGGTAATCACAAAGGACTTCGAAACACGGAATGCCAATGTAGTGTAACAGGTGTCCCACACGTGCTTCATCTGCAATGCCGAAAATGTTGAAAGCACCTTCCAGCTGCTGTATCCATCGTTTCCATTTCATTGTACTGGGGTTGAATTTCTCGATCTGTAGTTGTGATTGTATAGTTGAAGACATTTTCACTGTGTATTGTACTTAGCTGTACGGTGATGTAGAATTTCATTTATCCGCGTGCTGTTCGAAAAACGAACTTATTTTTTGGTTATGTCGCCCGGCCTTCTTTTTTGAACTTGTATTTTTAACTGGATTCCACCATTCTCGTCGCCATTTGTTATGTTTGTAGGTAAAGGAGGTATTCACATGAATAATGTATAGAATTAGCAGGTTGGATGCATCGTATATTTTATTTATAATATTGGATAAAGATTCTATATAATAATTTCCCTGCTACCATGGCCATAGACGACCTACTCACACACTGACACACATAGTCACACACACAAGCCTGAAGGAGAAAAGCAAGTCGCGTCCGCAAGGGTCGCGTCGACTTCAGGCTACTCAAGCCGCATTTACACAACACTTAGCAATTTATAAAATTGATTCAAACGTTTACAAACAAATATCCATTACGATAAATATAAAAGTCACTAGTATAAATTACTTCGTGCAAATATTCAAAGTTTGCTTTGCGATACTTGATGTATCAAAATTAGGTTATATTAGAATAAGTTTGATTATACTATTGAAAATTTGGTTTATACGAGAAAAAGAAAGCTCAGATATAAAATAAATGTTTATTCTAAGTTCATGAAACACAGGTAAACGTTGACGCCGATTCTTTTCTCCGCCATTTCCTGGTCTCTATTTCTTTACTAACAAACAAGACAGGTACAGCTTCGGCGAGGTTCGTCCTCGTCCAAGTCTGAGACAGGCATAACCTGCGTAAGGCAAGTTCTGCTCTGAGCCAGGGAAACTAACTTCAATTAAATTAATTGTGGGATAGGTGGGAGGCGGCTGATAGCGCGAAAGCGTTTGAGGTCCGTAAAATTAGAATCATACGAGTCATAGTAAATTTGTTAGACGGGGTCCCGAAATAAAATTCGAGTAAAGAACTTCACAATAACTCCAAGTTTGAGATATCGACTATATCTCAAACTCACGGAAAGTTACAATATATGTCGCATATATAACATATATGTACGCAAAATACAAAAATGTCGCATATAGTTTAACATATATGTACGCATAATACATATATGTTTGATGAGTTTTTCATAGTGTTGACATCTATGTCGACATCTATGTCGACATCTATGTCGACATACATGCCGCAACATTTATGTTGACATTTATATCAAACTTATAAAAATGAATGTTACTTATATGTTAGCGCAAAAAACAAATATGTCGCATATATTTTTCGCATATATATATTTCCGTGCGGGCTAGCCTGCAACGAATCTCATATTCGGAAAGATCAGACATTTTTGCATGAAAAACACTTTGGATCGAATTCTCTTTTCAGCGATCGAGATGAGATGAAAATTCGAATGTAAAAGTCAATGTGCTCAAAGTTGAAAGACTAATCAGCGCGTTTTTTCTGAACGGTAAGGCTTGAAGGTCTAATACTTGGTGGATTTTTACATCTCAATACACACAATTAAATATCAAAATTGCAGACGAATCGAAATTTACCACCTTTGACCAATTGGGATACAACTGTAGTTGTGCGTCAGACCGCGCGACCGCGGAGGGTGGAGTCGTGGGAGGCTGTGGAACTTGTCGAAAAAAGTTTGCCGATAAGTTGTTTCATGCACGCAGAAAATTGTTCGGGTCAATATTTACACACTATATTTCATGAAATAACTCGTCAGTCGCTTACCTACGGGTGGAATGTGCGTCAGTAATACGTAAAAAATAGTACTTTTCGATACTAGTGCGAAAGTGTTGATTCTCGGACGAGTGTGAAGTTTTTCGCCCGAGCGAAGCGAGGGTGATAATCACACGAGTCGAGAATCATCTTTCGCACGTGTATCGAAATCTATTTTTCAACACAGCGCGCGTTAAGTTGAATATTATGCACGCGAAGCGTGCGCAAAATCGAACTTTGCGCACGCCGTGTGGAGAATTAAATTTTTTTTTCTTAATTTTTAAATTTTTTTCACATTTTTTCACGTATAACTGACGCACATCCCACCCGCAGATAAGCGACTGACGAGGTTTTTCATGAAATAGAGTGTGTAAATATTGACCTGAACAACTTATTCAGCGTGCATGAAATAACTGCATGAACAGTGACAATACCTCTCGAACTATAAGAAAACGACCCATATGTAGTATGCGTTTTCCTCAGCCGATTCATTCGTTGATATTGTATGATAAGTCAGAGTGAGTCCATATTAACTGGATTGGAGAATCTTTTGATTTTTAGGTATATCATCATGAAAAATTACCGCGGTGAAAGCACAAGTGAAATTACCAGTGGAATTATCAAAATTATCAGTTAAATATCGTGTAGGCTATGCAAAATAACGTCGAATGGTGCAATTCTATTGGCTGAAATTTGCAAAAAATAATCAGTAAGTATCCTGCGGATGAAAATTTAATGATGATTTGAATATCATTTCTGGAGTAAAATTTCTTGGGGAATTCAGAGATATCGATAAAAAAAAAAAACTCTACTCTTACTATTCTCTGAGATATATCGATTTTTATCGAAGGAAACTGTTTAAAATTGAATTTTTGATATATTTCTCACTCGAGAAGATTAGGAGAAAAGGAGAATTTTATTTTGGAGTGGAATCATGATTAGATTCAACGGGTATATCCTCGTTTTTTCTCCATGTAGTAGTACACATACCTGATACTTTCACATAGTTTTTATCACATAGGATTTTTCGAATTGAAATTAGCGTTACAGTGCGTTTTTGAATTGAGATCCGTAAAAATGGCAAACTTTGAGACCTTATCGAGTTAACGGGTTAACTTCTTTTTAAAAACTTCGTTTTGGGACCAAAATTTTTCATTTTTTTTCGACTATAAACTGTGGGGTTTCACTCCGCAAGATGGTATTTAACGTTCATCCCAATCCACATGCTTATTCTCAAGGTGTCGATTAGTAAGAAAAAAGAAAATAGCGAATAGAACGCGATTGACCCCTCCCGCACGGAAATATATATATGCGAAAAATATATGCCACATATATGTGACATATTTTTTTTTTGCGCCAAAACTTATTTTTATATATTTGATATAAATGTCTAGATATATGTGAACATAAATGTTGCGGCATGTATGTCGACATATATGCGACATAGATGTCGACATAGATGTCGACATAGATGTCAACACTATGTAAAACTCATCAAACATATATGTATTATGCGTACATATTGTAACTTCTTGCATATGTTTCACCAGCGGAAGGCTAGTGAAATTATGCGAGTTCGCGTGAATTCTTTGTCACGGGTATGAATTTTGGAGCTCCTCCTAGGAAAAATGTGTAAAACCTTTTGTTACCCTAATACAGACTTGGGATATGATACACTCTCAGACTCGGGTACCGATTAAAGCTATACCGTTGCTGCTTGAGTGTATCGCACCGAAGCTGCCTCCCTACTACAGACTTGGGATTGTTTTATACCTTCCAGACTCGGGTACCGATTAAAGCTATACCGTTGCTGTCTAGGTTTAAACGCACCGAAGCTGCCTGTTACAGACTTGGGATATGATACACTCTCAGACTCGGGTACCAATTAAAGCTGTACCGTTGCTGCCTGAGTGTATCTCACCGAAGCTGCCTACTAGCTAGCTAGACACGTTTTTATTCTGGTGATTTTACTCTGAAAGAATTTAGGTTTAGATGAAGAAATAATTACACGAAATGAAACAGCAAGGATATGATTAAATATTAGTGTTGTATTTAGCAGATTATATTTACAATATTTACAGTGAAAAATGGTTTGAACTGAAAATGTGACTCGATATAATCAAATAATAATTTTTCTTAATCTAATTGTGTGATTTGATTGCTTTATTTCTCTAGTTCGTTTTTCTAAAATCGCTTTGATTTTTGATTTCTTTTTTCTTTTAGGTAAGATCTCGCTTTGAATAACTTCCTTTTATTTGCTTGAATTTTTTATTCTTATTGTTTTTTTGTATGGTAAGACCTCGCTTTGAGCGCCTTCCTAATTTGAGGTTATGTGAGTTTACTTTAAATTAATTTTCTTTATCAATTGAATCGATGTGAGTCGATCGACTGCTTTAGTACGAATCGCTGCCTTCTGCCTCTGCGTGGCAGCTTATATAGTAAATTTTATCAGGGTCTTCTCATAATGTGACGTCATTCAGGGTCTTCTGATAATGTGACGTCGTGTCAGGGTCCTCTGATGCGCGGCCTGTTTGCGCGGTCGTGCGGTCGTGATTCGGTCGTTCTGCTGGGTGCATACTTCGAACACGTTACATTGCCCCCTTTTTGTTGATTAACGTTTGATTCAGGTGCTTTCGGCTCATCAAAGGTAAGTCAACAAAACTTTATCTTCTTTTAGTTGTTATGTCCGTGATTTAAATTTGTTTTATCCGTGATTTCTTCGTTATATCCGGGGTTTGTTTCTTATATCCGTGGTTTATTTGTTACTTCCGTGTTTAATTGTTATGTCCGTGGTTTTCGTTATGTCCGTGGTTTTATTTTTTGTCTCTTTTCAGGCCTAGTGGATCGCGTCTTTGAGGTTTTCGGATTCATCCATCGGCTCAGGTGTTGTAGACTTGCTTAGGCAATCCTGTCCTTCTTGATTTAATTCATCGTCGCTTGAAGGTAAGTCGATTGATCCAAATAATCTGAATAGATCCATTTTAAGCTTGCGTGCCTTCTTTTCTTTTTTTGTCGGTTTGTGTAGATCGATTTTTATTAACTTCCACGGTATTTTGTGGACAGATTTGACTTGCGCCACTTTAAAATTTATTTTAATTTTTTTTAACGGTATCGAAACTTTTATCGTTTGTCTCTTGACGTCCACTTTTTCTTTAATTTTTGTAATTTTTATATTTGGGTTTTTGTCTATTTTTATTATTTTTGGTCTTTCTTTAACTTTGATAATTGTTGTTTTCGGTTCTTCTTCAGGTTCTTCTTTAGGTTCTTCTTTAGGTTCTTCTTTAGGTTCTTCTTTAGGTATAATGTTTTTCTTTTTTTCTTTAGCCGTTTGAGTGCACTTTCCGTTCCGGTATGATCCGTTGCCGCTCACAAATTTCCCCTTGCACTTTATGATTTTTTCACAATTATTGTTGGGATCTTCGTCGTAAGGTAGGTCAAGGTTTTCAGTTTGAGTATCCTTCTCCTGTACACTAACGTAACCGTAATTAAGACTTGACATTTTGATATCAACTGACCTCTCCTTGAACTTGTCCGGTCTTATATAGAACAGTTCTTATCTCTCTTTGTTGAGGCTCAAGGGCCTCTTTTGTTTTCAGGGAATTTATCTGTTTTCTACGGCTTCCTCATTATTAATTGTATAGTACATTTTTTTTTTTATTATTTACATTTTTTTTTTTTTTTTTTTATACTGGGTCTAAATAGAGTTTGAACATGTTAACATGAAATCTTCCACGTTCTATTTCCGTGTCTATTGTTTCTAAAATATAGGTTGCTTTGCCTATTTGTCTCTTAATACGATATGGGCCTTCATATAATGCGAAGAACTTTGCCATTTTTTTATTTACAGTATCCGAAACATTTAAAGCTTTTACTAACACCTTATCTCCTATCTTAAATCTAGTCATTTTGTGCGTGGTATTGAATCTATCAGCTCTTCGTTTACCATGTCTTTTAATATTTTTTTCTACTAAGCACAGCTTAGTTTCGTATTTTATATCGTTATCTTTTTTAATTATCCAATCCTCCCAGAATCGCGTAGGATTCTGTTTGAGCTGGATTTCACAAGGTGCGAATCCAGTGGTATCATGGGATACTTCGTTAATGCAGGTTTCTATGATTTTAATCCAATTTATCCATTGGGTATACTTGTCAGTTAGAAAAGTTCGAAAGAATCTTCCAATCTCCCGATTTACGCGCTCTACTATATTTCCTTGTGGATGGCGTATTGATGAGAATATTAATGCAATATCTTCCTCTTTTTAGTTTATTCACCCATAACGAAGAAGTGAATTGAGTCCCATGATCACATTGGACTCGCCTTGGTTTCCCTACTTCCGGTATTGTTTTTCGTAAGGTATGAAAAACTTTGTTAAATTTGGTTTTATAGAGTCAGAAACATTTTATAAGCCCTATGACTAATCCTTATTTCCTAACCGAATTTTCTCTAAAACTCTAGCTTGAATATTTAATTTAAATCTAGATATTTTGTGCATGGTGTTGGACCTTACGGCTTGCCTTCTACCATGTCTTTTATTCCTTTTCTTCGCTAAACGAAGTTTAGTTTTACGCTTTATTTTATTTTCTGTTTTGAATCTACAATTTCTCCACGACTGGGACGATTTCTGTTTAAGCTGGATTAAAAACAGAGCTAATTCAGTCAAATCATAGTATTTTTCAATTATTGATTTGAAAATCGACTTGGGAATCCAAAACTTGAGGCTGCCCCCTGGACTTTGGTGGTAAAAAACTGCATTCTGAACGGTAAGAGCGTTGTTTGAATTTAATTTATCTCCTTGGAGATTTCTAATTAATTCGTCATCTATTTCCTCTGCTAATGGTGCTATGGCTTTAATACGACTTATTAATTGCTCTTTATTTTCTGTTTCAGGCGGATTTTCATATGGTACCTCGGTTATGGTGACAGTATCTTCGTCTAGCTTTCCGCTGATGCTTAACTGATCAATTAGTCTATTTGTTAGTTTTTGAATTTCGCCTTCTAACCCTATCTTTAGACTTTCATGTTTATGGTTTAAATCATGAATTTTTTCATTTGCAGATTTGTCTCCTTCCTTGATTCTACTTTTGAGATGTTCCAAGTTCCCTACGGATTGGTTTCTCAGAGCTGTTTCTACGGAAGTGATCTTATTCTGACACCCAGTTATCTCAGTTTCTACCTTGTCTGCGATAACTTGTATAGTGGTCTCTATTGATGTGAATTTGATTTTATTATATGAAGCTTGTTCTTCTATTTTTTTATTTAATTTCTGCTCGAGGGCTGCTCGTGATTCGATATTTCTAAGTTCAAAAGTATTCAGGGTTTTCTCCATAGAAGCAAACTTAGTATCAATTTTCTCTTCCAATCTTTCATTGGATTTTCTGAGACCTTCGATTGCTGCCATAAGGGCTGACATAGGCTGGCTACGATCACCTTCTGGGCTACTTGTGTGGCTCAAAATGCTAGTGTCTGTTACCGCAGACGTGTCTGTATCATGAAACCCTGTGTCTCTTCTGGACCCTACATTATCTTTGTCTTTATCTCCCGATCCTCCAGGAATCGGATCCTTGCCGTCCATTTCGTGTATTTGATTTTAAATAAACGATTTGAAGCAAGATTTTACTGAAGTTAATTTTTTATTGAATGAATTTAAGTTCGTTGTTAGAATGATTTTAAATAAAATTAAAAGTGATTTTAATTTTTATTTAGAGGAGCCCCACGTTGGGCGCCAAATGTAACTTCTTGCATATGTTTCACCAGCGGAAGGCTAGTGAAATTATGCGAGTTCGCGTGAATTCTTTGTCACGGGTATGAATTTTGGAGCTCCTCCTAGGAAAAATGTGTAAAACCTTTTGTTACCCTAATACAGACTTGGGATATGATACACTCTCAGACTCGGGTACCGATTAAAGCTATACCGTTGCTGCTTGAGTGTATCGCACCGAAGCTGCCTCCCTACTACAGACTTGGGATTGTTTTATACCTTCCAGACTCGGGTACCGATTAAAGCTATACCGTTGCTGTCTAGGTTTAAACGCACCGAAGCTGCCTGTTACAGACTTGGGATATGATACACTCTCAGACTCGGGTACCAATTAAAGCTGTACCGTTGCTGCCTGAGTGTATCTCACCGAAGCTGCCTACTAGCTAGCTAGACACGTTTTTATTCTGGTGATTTTACTCTGAAAGAATTTAGGTTTAGATGAAGAAATAATTACACGAAATGAAACAGCAAGGATATGATTAAATATTAGTGTTGTATTTAGCAGATTATATTTACAATATTTACAGTGAAAAATGGTTTGAACTGAAAATGTGACTCGATATAATCAAATAATAATTTTTCTTAATCTAATTGTGTGATTTGATTGCTTTATTTCTCTAGTTCGTTTTTCTAAAATCGCTTTGATTTTTGATTTCTTTTTTCTTTTAGGTAAGATCTCGCTTTGAATAACTTCCTTTTATTTGCTTGAATTTTTTATTCTTATTGTTTTTTTGTATGGTAAGACCTCGCTTTGAGCGCCTTCCTAATTTGAGGTTATGTGAGTTTACTTTAAATTAATTTTCTTTATCAATTGAATCGATGTGAGTCGATCGACTGCTTTAGTACGAATCGCTGCCTTCTGCCTCTGCGTGGCAGCTTATATAGTAAATTTTATCAGGGTCTTCTGATAATGTGACGTCATTCAGGGTCTTCTGATAATGTGACGTCGTGTCAGGGTCCTCTGATGCGCGGCCTGTTTGCGCGGTCGTACGGTCGTGATTCGGTCGTTCTGCTGGGTGCATACTTCGAACACGTTACAATATATGTTAACTATATGCGACATTTTTGTATTTTGCGCACTTATATGTTATATATGCGACATATATGTTGCATATATTCTTCGCATATATATATTTCCGTGCGGGCTGTATAGTCGATGATGACGATTAGAATGCTCGTGAACTCGCAGTTTTAGAGTCTGGCGAGGCTTTGGTCATTCAGAATAGTAGCCAGACTGTCTTTTTTATTCGCGTTAGAGTGTAAACTATCACCTGGAAAAATGTATTTGTGCGAAATTAAGACTGTACACTAAACGTAACGGATTCTGAGCCGGATGTGTTTGACAATTCTAGAAACAGCCCATCCGCGCTCTGGATTACAAAAATGCAGAGCGCCGATTGGCTGTTTCTTCAATTGTCGAACACATCCGGCTCAGAATCCATTACGTTTAGTGTACCTATTGTATAGCAAACGTTAGTATACGGTCGCCTCTAAGTTACCAGGTTACGCATCTTCCGGTCAGTCTGGCAAGGCTTAAGGGGGGTATCCACCCCTTTGAATGGGTCAAAATTCTGAGGAAGAGATTGATATTTTATAGCGAATTTGATAGTCTGATCAAATCCAAAAAAATCATGAAGTTTGAGGAGGGATTGACCCATTATTCATATTCAACATTGAATATTACTTTGAGGCTAATAGTAGTTATGCTGAATATAGAAAAATACAAAATTACTCGGTTGTCATAAAGAATCAGGAGTACCGTTGGATCGATTCCGGAATTTTTGGTTTTCAATTCTTCAGAAGGGATGCCTCTATCAGATGAACATACAACTTTTTGATATCACAAAAATTGCCTGATTCATTCAGTTTTTACTGAGATTTTTCAAATTTTTCAGTTTTTTTTTCTCTACTTTTTCTATTATCTCAATCAAAAATGGTCATATAAAATAAGTTCAATGCATTCACGTTTTTTCCACTTTTTCAAACGCCCACCCAAGCTGAATCTATCGGGACTGAATGGAAAGAGTATTAGATTTTTTGATAAGCATCATCAGTTGAACCGAAAAAACCTCTGTTGCTGCGTGCGAAAATAAGTGCCTAAAATATTCACTGGCTCCAGGACTATATGTATATCTATATTCCTATAGTGTAAAACACGTCTAAGCGTGTATTGATAAGATCGATAAGAAATTTAGCTATTGGACCAAATAGCGGACTGGCTCATAATATATTTTGTATAACAATTACAAAGGCGTTATAATTGAGCCAATCTATGTGGATTAATTTACTTCATCATTTTCAGATCTGTGACTCGTCGAGGGCTTTGTTAACGGCATGCATATCTGCATTCACAAATTTTTTAACCATCGAAGAATATTGTGATGCGTTTAAAACTGATTCTTCATCAATGCACGATAAAACGTTAGTTTCGATTGACGTAGCTCATTATATGAAACTGTGGGCTGATTTTTTAAAAACGAAAAATCGACGAATCAAAGTTTTTTATTTGGCATGCATTGGTCAATTAATTTTGAGTAGAAGCAAAGAAGACGCAAAAGAAATGATAATTATGTTACTAACAATAACTCCAAGCGAAACAGATGGAAACTTAATTGGAGGCCATAGAGTGACGTTGTGTGAAAAATACAAGACTCATTTGAAAGACATCATAACTGGCCGGTTGTCAGAGTACGAAAGTATATGCGATGAAGTGGAAACTGAAGGAAAAAGCGATGAATATGAAAGTAATGAGGATTCAGACGATGAATATTATAATGTAGTTGAGGATGCCAAGACACTGACAAGAAAAGTCAAAAGAAAGAAAAATCAAAATTCGAATCAATACTCAAAAAAACAGAGCATGCACTCCAATGTATGGGAAGAATGGGGTATTGATATTGAGTCAGGAGTGAAGACGAGAATAAAAAATGAAATTGGTGATCGCGATAACGCACATTTTGATCCAAGGATAGCAAAAAGATTGATAAAAGAAATCAGGCATCTACCAATGTGGTCTATTCTTGACAATAAAAAATTCGATGTTGATAATATTCGCCCAGCCTCCAGTGCCGCTGTCGAATGTGAAATCAAGAAAATTAAACACAGCGTATTAGGTAAAAAGGGAAAGTACTCCAAGAGTAGATGCTACCGTCGAGAAGGTAATTAAATATTATGATGGCAAATTGCAAATACTATCTGCAGCAAGCGACGGCATTGAAATCGAGACGACACAGAATGAAATGGAAGTAAATGAATCCCTCGAAGATATCGATAAGCCTGGAATTTTTGAAACAAAAAATGGGAACGACACTAATTCTACCATAAACAACGCCGGTGAATTTGCGGACAAATCGGATCATTTGGATAAAAGTGAACAATCGTCATCACACAATGAAGAATCACCGTCACTCTATAACGAATCACTAGTGTATATTGATGAATCAGCAACGAATGTCCAAATACTGCCGTTAAAAGAACTGGACGATAACATACAAAAATGTCCAGCTTGCATGCGAGGAGATCAACCTGAAGGAGCGCATGTTTGTAGTATATGTACAAAAAAAGTACACGCGCTACCCGGTTGTTCGGTTGCATCAGAAGAAGAAGAAGGTTACGGTCAGCGGAGATTATGTATGAATTGCTACAACTCCAAAAATATCGATTATAAGGTGGCTTTAACAGAAATTGAAAATCACAAAGGCTTGGCACTGAAAGATTTGAAGAAAGGCAATGAGAAAGTTAGAAGGAGAAATTAATATTTAGGCCAAAGTGAAGACAAGATTTCGGACATGTTATTATATGAAGCGAATGACAAAGAAAACTTACCAATTTTAAAAAACGGTAATTCAATGAAATTGAACCTCGTGACTAGACAGCTTCTACCAAATCATTTTAGCAGGTGCCATAAACTACGTACACTTCCACGAGTACGTCCAGGAAACAGTACAGAATAAACGATTATTCGAAATTGTTTCCGACACATTACAAAAAGGGGTAGGGGCGAATACGTACAGATTAAGAGGACGCCTGCTGCTGGATTACAAAGGAATAGAATCGCACCTAAAACTGTTCAAATTATTCAGTGTGATTCGGCTCTCAACGATTTAGTATATTTTATTTTACAAAATCAGCCAAGCATTGAACTAAAAATAGTATGCGTACACGGATGTGACGAAATAATAAATAAAGAAGGCTGTGCAATACTCCAAATTAATCAATTTAACAACAATAAAAACTTTTTCACCAACATCAGACGAAACATGACCAGAAAGACAACTTGTGTCAAATGCAAAGCAGAAACAAGTATTGAAGTCACTACTCTGATGAGTCCCTAATATAGTATCTAATTATAATGTACAGTAATGTTCATCGATGGTGTCCCCGCGGCTCACTATTTTTCCTAGCCTTTTTTTAAATCAAATTTCCCTTCTACAAATATTTCATTTGCCCATAACCAGTGGCTTACTTCATGACTCTGCTCCACCTCGCATCTGTCATATTCCTAATAACCTGAAGGTTTCACTGGTCATGGGCAAATAAAATATTTGTAGAAGGGAAATTTGCTTCAAAAAAAGGCTGGGAAAAATAGTGAGCCACTGGGACACCATCGATGAACATTACTGTACCTACTTATTCTTACTCATAATTAATAGAAATTTTGTACACATGGATTTTTTGAATCAATTCATGTATATGCATGAAAATACGATGTAATGCAGGATAAATTTTTCAATCCGTTCATCGACAATTGCCACCAATTCATACAAACCACTTTCAGATTATGTGTACAGTAATGTTCATTAATGGCTTCGCGGTGGCTAATTGTTTTTTTCGGACTTTTTCGGATACAATCAACAAAATAATATTATATTATTTTTATAAGAGGTCATAATTATTATTATTATAATTTCGACTATTGGCACATGAAATACGATTAGAATGGGGTCTCGTTTCCGAAAAAGTCCAAAAAAAAACAGTTAGCCACCGCGAAGCCATTAATGAACCTTACTGTACATACTTATTTCAGGTAGAATGATATGCATCGAAATTTATGGATTGGTCGAAGAAGAGCTGCACATAGAACTGCGAACAATACCAAAGAAATTTAAAGATGGTGTCGACGAATTTAAACTGATCGGTTTAATTGACTACTACGGCTCTGAAATACAAGATCTCGGGGAAATAGGCCACTACACCGGTATTTCATTCAGAGGAACCTGGGTGCAGTACGACGACTGCGATTCTAAACCAAAATTTTTGACAGAGTCCTATAAAACAAAGCCAAAAATTGTATTCTACATGAAAGAACAAAAAAATCAATAAGTTCAATTGAAATAAAACAATATTCTTGACAACTGCACTCAGAGAAAAAACGAGTGAAGTTAACTGCAAAATTACAGTCAAATAGCGCTTCAACTATATTTTTGGAGTTCTCATAACAAGTAGTGAGTTGTTTTTATTGCTTGCCTCACGGCTTATACAATCCTCCCATCCTCGTTAACTTTGTCTCTTACATTTTCTTACAATGTTTCATGTATTACTTATTTTATTTTAATGATGCTTATACTATCTTAACCTATTCCCCTTACGGAAAAAAAATACTGAGAGCTCAGTACTTAGTACACAAATCTCACTACTTAGTACACGAATTTTCAGTACTTAGTACTAACACTACAGTACTAAGTACAGAGAACTAGTAGTACTTAATACAGGAGTACTAGTACCAAGTGTAGACTACTAGTAGTACTTAGTGCAAGACTACTAGTACTTAGTACAGGGAACTAGTAGTACTTAGTACATGAGTACTAGTACGGATTTAAAGAATACTAGTACCGAGTACGAGAGTACTAGTACTAAGTTGAAGAGTACTATTACTAAGTACAAGTGCACTACAGTACTCAGTACTGTGGCACTTTGACCTATCAGTACAAGAGTACCAGTACTATAAGTACACAAGTATTCACTGTGATTAATACCGCAGTACTATTACTTGAAATAATACTGCAGTACTAGTACTCGAACCAATACTCCAGTACTCGTACTCGAACCAATACTGCAGTTCTCGAACTAGTACTGCAGCACTCGAACTAGTACTGCCGCATTAGTCCAAGTTCAGAATTGATACTACTGCTGTACTACAGTGATAGTCCAAATACTATTATATTGCAGTACGTGGACTTCATATACTGTACTGTACGGTTTTAGCTAGTACTTATTGGACTAATACCGAAGGGCTAGAACTTAAAGTAATACTTCAGTCATACTACGCTAGTACTTGCCACCTACTTATATATCCCTTCTCAGTAATTTTTGTACTTGAAGTACTATGAGTACTGTGTGTACTCGCGAAATAAGTACAGCAGTACTTTGGCAGTACTTCAAGTACTGCTGTACTGGCAGTACTTTCAGTATTTTTTTTCCGTAAGGGTCTATTTCGTTTGTTATGCTATATGTTGTTGTGTCGACTCGTTTATCTCACTTTCTTCTGCTTGTTCGCCTTTCCTTGCTCTTCTTCACCTTCTTATGTTCCATCCCCACCTCTTCTTTATGTCCTCGGCCTTCCTTTCTATCATCTCTCTCCTCCTCTTGCTTCCCGTTCTTATTATGGTTCTCCCTCCTCCGTCTCCTTGTCTTTCTATGCTCGCTATCACCACTTCCATCTTTTTGCGCGCTGCTTCTCCTAGCGCCGCGCCGCCTTGATTTGAAGGATTTCTGGCATACCAGTGTGCCTATTCCATTCTATGGTGACATTTACTTCATCCTCTCTTTTCACCGCTCTTCTTTCGTTCTGGTTTTCGTCTGTTCTGTCGCTTGTCTCGTCTGTCCCGTCCTCCTGCTCTGAGTACCCGGAGTTCTCATAACAATATATTATACATAGTTAAATCAATTATGTAAATAGTTTACGTTACTGATTGAAAAAAATCAATTTATTTATTGAATTTTGAAAAAATTAATTAATATATTAAATTATTCTTTTTTTTTAGACAATATCGAGTATCATGCAAAAAAAAAAAAATAAAAAAAAAAAAAAAATATTATCAGCTACGATAGCAAAAATGTATGCTTACCCCTAGCATGCCACACTTATTTCTTTGGGACATACTTGCCACACTCGGGTTTGTGGGACCCCATTCAGATTTTCAATCACAACTCCGAGGAAAATAGTCGTATTTCGATGTTTTTTTTTTTAATCGCTAGCCAATTAGTCGAAGAATTTGTCTATGCATTGACCGATTCGTAAAAGTTGATAACTTCTGAGATATACTAGTTTAAAAAAGATTTTCTCCCGAGAAAAGCGAAAAAATTTTGATTTTACTTTTTTTTTTCAAAAATTCATATCTTCTTTCCTGATCGACCGAATTCAAAAATTCTTGATAATTCTGGAAGAACACATTCGAAATCATGAGAAAAAAATTTGGCGATGAAATATTCGAAAATTATAAACAAAACTGCAAGCGGTAAAAATGACGAATTTTCAACTTATCATTGTTCTCGTGTTTTGCAGAATGGTGTGAAATATTGAACATTCGCGCTTAGAATTTCTTTTTGATCAATTTTTTTCACTTTCTGGTTGGACTCTTGACACATTAGACATGAAACAACACAAGTATGTATAGCAAACATTCAATAATTCACATAACCATTGAAATGCGCATAGGAAGGAAGAGAAATGATTATGTCAGTCGATATGTGGGGCGTACCTTTTTATTACCTTTTTTGAAATATAATACATCGTTTATGAATATGACATTTAAAATTGAAAATGGAAATACTGAAAGGTAATCATAAAAAATTAAAAATAATTATATCTAATGAACGTTATTGTTCATCCGTGCAGTTTGCACACATCATCGACCGATGTTTCTCGCTCCTCGGCATGCGACACTCTGGACAGACGACCTGGGTTTTAATATCTTTTCCCCGTGGACAGAACGCGCATCTTGTTTTTCGATCGAGTCTGATCTCACCATCTCTACGTTTATCTGCAGAAGCTTCAATGTTCAGAACGGTTTCAATGAGACTACGAACGGATGTGCGCAGCGTTTTTACTTCCAAACGTTTCATTAGCAATGGCTTTACCAGTTCAATCGACAATTCTTCCAGGAAATCCGATCGTTGCATTTTTTTGTTCTCCGCATTTAGCAAAAACAGAACGTAGCAGTTGACTCCACATTGATCAAGCATTCCGTAGAAAAATCTGACAGGCCATCGACGTCGGTATTCAATTTGCCTGCCTTATGCAACGATGATAACAATAAGACGATTTTATTTTTTTTCGGGCAATATGACAGGAGAGTTTTGTTGTTGCTATATGCGAACCGCGCGGAACCAATTTGCGAATTTCTTTTCAGGACCTCTGGTATTTCTCGCTTGTTCTTGCGAATGGTCCCGACCATTGTCAACGAGTACGAATCTTTCATTTTATCTACTATTGGGATCGATGTAAACCAATTATCGCTGGTAATATTTCGTCCACTTCTGTGAATTGGTTCCGATAGAGTACGAATGTAGTAGGAAGGGACCGACTCAGATGCCTCGTGTCTTTCTACGGATCCTACGTATGGTATTGCATTTATCATATACCAAGTTTTTGCATCGTTCATCATGACAATTTTCATCCCGTATTTATCCGGTTTCGCGCGCATGTAAATTCGGAATGGACAACGCCCGCGAAAGCTTAGAAGCTGCTCATCGATGGTGCAATATTGATGCGGCGTATAGTATCTTTTGCAGTTGCCTAAAAATATTTCCCAGATCTCGCGGATCGGTGCCAACTTGTCGGTTTGTCTACGTTCCAGCCGAGTATTTTTATCGTCGAATCTTAGTGTTTGCAACAAAAACGCGAATCTATTACGCGGCATAGTCGCACGATAAATCGCGGAAGCACGTCCTCCCCATAATCGTGACAACCTATTATGACCGTTGTCATAAACACCCGAAAAATATAAAAGTCCGATGAACGCTTTCAATTCGAGCAAATCAACATTTTGCGTGTACGTTTCATTCGGACTCTCGTCTCTCCTTCGCGATATTTCAGCATTCGTATGAGTTACCACACGCTCGAGTAATTCGTCGGGCATCAGCAAGGACCACGCTTCAAATGGGGTTCGGACAGTGGCAGCTCCATGTCTCCCTGCAGGCAGATGGGTAATTATTCGCTCAACAGAACGTCGTCCTCTCGTTTCAGGACGTACAGTGGTCCACTTATAACGATTTTTTCCGTACAGTGTTTTTGGTAAACGCTCCGGGGTTTTCTTGTCGCTCGTCTTTTTTTTCTTGGTAGCTGGTTGTGCCTCTATCTCTGAATCGCTAATGTTGGTGTCGTCGGGTGACTCCTCTTCAGCCTCGAATTCTGAGTTATTGGCGCTCACCTCTTCTTCTGACTCTCCTTCGGAAGCCGACTTCTCAAGATCTTCGTCGGAGCCACTTGATTGATCAACCGTGTCCACCTCCGGTCGTGATCGAATCACCTGAGCGACTTCTGCACAGCTGCGTGTTTTGCTTCGCAGATTCATTTTTCACCTATAGAAATACAGAAGCGTACGATACCCGTAGACTCGTTCCGAAAATAGTGAATATTTACAATGAATTAATTTGTTGGCTCGTATATTTATTTATTTATCCCTTTACATGTTTTGTTCATTCATCTATCTGGATAAATTATCGAATTTACGACGCAATATTGAATTCTAAAAAAAAAACCGGAAATTCTTGTTTCCAAAGATTTGTGCTGTCGAAAAGCAAACAAAATGAATCAGAAAATTATCCAAATATTAGTGCAAATATATATTCAACATTCAAACTGAAAATTAAGTAAATTATGAGATGTACTTACGTCGAAAAAAGTTACACGGACACCACACTCGGGTTTCGCAGACCCCAACCTTACTTTCGCTGCGCGCTGCTCAACAATTAAGCAACAATTTGCGCACATTTGGGCCGCTACCGCTAGAGGAGACACTAAAGTTTTTTACGCACAGGTCTCATCCCCCTCATTGCCAAATTCTACCTACGCAAGAGTGAGAAAATTTTGTTCGGGTTTCTCAGACCCCAGTGGGGCATGCGAGGGTTACGTATACTAAAAAAAAAAGGTTGTAGTTACAGTTGAAACTCACTTACTCTCAACTAAATTTCTTTAGTTACAAAAACAATTTCAGATCACTAAAACGTTTTTGTTGTAGGGGAAGGTAGGGCAAAACGGACCGTAGGACAAAACGGACCGAGAGGGCAAATCGGACCGCATGAAAAATTTCTTGCAAATTATTCTAAGAAATTGAATGATTCATCGTGGAGGTAACACTTGAACTTGGTAATTTTTTGAGGAAGGTCTCAATCAATCAAGTCGAGTCAACTTTTCTTTTTCAGTCATTTGCGATGACTTGACTGAGTTTGACTCGATTTGATTGACTAAGACCCTCCTCGAAAAATTACCGAGGTTGAAGGTTACCTTTACCATGAAACATTCAATTTTTTATAATAATTTAAAAGGAATTTGTCATGCGGTCCGTTTTGCCCTACCTTCCCCTATTAATCAATTTGATTAAGTTTTGGCAATTACTAAATAGTTATACGTACTATAATAATTAGTACTAGAAACTAATTTCTAATAGTTGAATTTTTTTAGTTAACATCACTATCGACTTTTCTCTGAGTGTGGAAATCTTTTTTCGTCACTTGATTCCTTTGATGATTGAAGATGGTTAATTTCACGACTGCAATCTGTAGATTCACGTGACCGAATTCGAACTATGCGGTTTCGAGATCTCAAGTGTTGGACATCATAAAGTCAGCGAGTCACTATTATTTATTATATATCCACTCACGAAAAATATTCTCTGCGTCACTGCATTCGCTGTGGTCTTCAGCAGATGACGCTGTTGAGTGTCCGCATGTTTCATAAACCTCTTTACCTATATACTATACGTACAATAAGATTCACGCCAGAATATTTGTAGATATTCGACAAACTGTGAACACTGAACACGTTTCATTTCATTGCGTGTTCGGTCCCGTTGATTTAGCCCCCGCATAGCCATGATTTAACATTTACAGAAAATAGAGTTAACAAAGTACACATGGGGTATTCCACGCGAAACGGATCGGTTTTTGACCAGAGGTCATCGAATTCGACGCCAATGCAGATTCAGATTCCTTGTCACTACAGGAGACGCCTTCAACAGTTACAGAGCATGAGAATAATTTGTAAATGAGCTCTTTTAAAATATGTGACACTCGAATAATTTCTGAAAATTTGAAGCATGTAAAACTTTGGCAAAATGTGATTCATTTTTTTTTTTTTTCTACTGGAAGAAAACGAGTCACACGAATCGCCTTCGAATCGTTACCGGAATTACTTCGAAGACGCTAAAAAAAAAAGTGATACAGTTTTCGGCTTGCCCTTTTTCGATGACCTCCGGCCAGAAACCGGTCCGTTTCACGAGGAACACCCCATATGTTTTTTTTTTTTTTTTCAAATTTGAAGTCAGGGTCAGCTTACGGCAATAAAACGGCAAATTATGAGCCGAACTACGATTACGTATCATCACTCGTTCGACGTTTTCCGTTGCATGGCGCGCCAACACTTAGTAAAGTTAGCACGCCATCATATTTTTTTGTTTTAATAATTTTTTTTCAAACTTTTGAAGTCTGCATCAGCTTACGGCAAATAAGCGGCAAATTATCAGCCGAATTTGGATTACGTACGATGATTCGTTCTGCGTTTTCCGTTGCGTGGCGGGCCAACTATGTGTGAAGTTAGCACGCCATCTCATTTTTTTTTTCAAATAAAGCGCGACAAAAAAAAAAGTTTCACGACTAATTTACGGCTAATCAACGGCAAATTATGCAATAGTTCTAATTCGCATTCTCGAAAGTTGGCGAGCCAAGTTCATATACGTCTCAAACCTGGTCTGTGGCAGCAATGGATCACGAACAAAATTTGGCGGGAAAAGCGTATGAAATGTGCGTTCAATTTCCGTAAGCACAGTGTGACACAAGATGCCACTAGTGGCATGATGAATGGTATGTTTTATTATTTTTATACTTCGGTTCTGCCCATCATTACCATCTCATATGTGTGAAGGTGCCGAGAATGTTCGCCAGAATCTGAAAAAAAATTCATAAAGTTTCCAAAGCTCTAGGGCTACGATCAGAAAAAATCGTTTCGAAATCGGAGGGGATGAGGGTTCGGGACCGTTCGAAAATTCCTGGACTACCCCATATATATATTAGGGTGGTTCTTATTTGGGGCTTGGTGGAATTTAAATCTTTGCGCCTCCCTAATCGATCACAAATAATTTAAAAAAAATCATTGTAAAATTTGCTCTTAATTTTAACATTAAGCCACGCCGCAAAAGGCTTTTGTAACTTTTTTTTTTAATTTTGTCTATCTAGAGATATATTATTGAGTTTTGTGCACTTCTAGATTTTTTTTTTCTGCGGCACTAAAAATCTTGTGAAACATCGATGCTTTTCATTGCAAAAACATGCGTAATCTCCGATTTTTGTAACATCTATTAACAATTAGCTACAGTAACTGATGAATTATTAAAATTGTATGTTTTTGAACACTCATTTTTCGTGATTGTTCTCTTATTATTTGGTTTATTCTGAATCGACAAGTTTCCAATTAAGTTTTTCAAAAAAGCAATGTTGATATCATTTTTTACTATGCCAAATTGAAAAATTTAATTAGTTGGCATGACTTCGCGGGCACAAGAGTATCATGTATTCACGTCGGCTTCGTGCGTATTCGTGTCAACTCACTTATAAACTGGAGGCAACAGTCGCTACGTCGCACTGTCGCGCACCTTCTCTTCTCACGATACCGCGGAAAGAGCTGTTTCTTTATTCGAAGATTACAATAAAATTTTGCCAAAAGACGAAGATCGGATGCAGTATATTTTGCAAATCGTGAAAGACTACCGCCAAATATATCCAAATGCCAACAAAGCAGTAGTAATAAAAACTTAGTAGAAAAAATGTATTCAAAAGTAAAATAAACATGAGATTTATGAACGAACATCACCTCTGTACCGCTGTTTTCTATATGAATGTCAATTTTTTTTATATCAAACGAATATACACATAAATGTACACGAGAATACAAAAACGCAACACTTAAAATAAAACAAAAAAAAAAAAAATAGCCAATGAATTTGAGTGCTGCAGACAAAAAAAAAAAAAGATCTAGAAGTGCACAAAACTCAATATTATATCTCTAGATAGACAAAATTAAGAAAAAAAACAAATACGAAAGCCTTTTGCGGCGTGGCTTAATGTTAAAATTAGGAGTTCAAATTTACAGTGATTTTCTTAAAATTATTTCGCAAAGGTTTTCTATCAGAAATTCTATATCACATTATGACAATTTCCGTCTATACAAACCTCTTTATGTAGGTGCGTGCTCTTGTGGTAGCAAAATTGATTGCAAAATAGACAACTCTGGCGAACGTAACGTCAAAATCAGATGCACTGTGCAGAAAGGTACCGGAGTATGTGGTAAACGTTACCTGAGAGATCCCATCAGAGATCGAGTAGCAGCGGAATTGTGTCAGAAGTCTGCCGTAATATGGCGCACAGAGACAGCAGATCAACTGATGTCTCCCGGGGATGTAGAACCACCGCATTTATATAAATCAAGTGTATTGAGAGTAGCCAAAAACGAGTACGTCATGCGCCAATTCCTCGATCCTGATCCACTGCGAGCCTTGGACATAATGATGATGACATCCATGAAAGCTATCTTCCATAATATAGGGCTCAACCCATTTGTTTTGCACTATTGGACAAATCAGCAGCTCCACGTATATCGTTCGTACGCAAAGCGATGCCCGGCTTCGGTGTGTATCGATGCTACAGGTAGCATCGTCCGACGCATAGAACGATGCGATGGCTCAAAATCAAAGCACATCCTTCTATACATTTGCGTCGTCAACGATAAGGGAAGCCAATATTCTGTTGCACAGATGTTGAGCGAGAGCCACAACACGAATACGATAATGTATTGGCTTTCGGAGTGGGCTCGCTCAGGCGCTCCACACCCACGCGAAGTGATTTGCGACTCCTCGAAAGCTCTGCTCGCAGGTGTCATATAGTTTATTACATACCTAGGGCAGTAAAATAAGGAAGGTCCCAGATCACATGTAATTGTCGTCCGAGGCGAAGCTGAGGTCGACAGACGTGTGATCTGAGGCTTTCTTATTTACTGCCCGAGGAGTGTATACGATTTTTCTCATCGACGGAGCAGAAAAGCGGCAACTTCGTTCCGCGTAGCGGGACGAAAGTTGTCGCTTTCGGCTCGGAGACGAGAAAAAAGCTTTTACAGGCACAGATTGTGCATTTCCTAGGCAACCGTGATCCGAATAAAATACGAAATAATTCGATGCGATAATAAATAGTGGAATAAGTAAACCGAAAACGGAAATAAAATGTTACAAGGATCGCCGAAATTTCACAAAAAAATTCACCTAAATGTTATGTATAAAGGAAAATGTTCTCTCAATATGTTCACCCAATAACAGCTCCATTTTCATGTCACATCCAACTCGACCTCTCGGTCGAAAAACATGCTACCCAAGAATTTGCTTCAAAAATGTACTACCCGAAAATCAGCTTGGAAAACATCCTACCCGAATTTGTGCTCCAAAAACATGCTAGCCAAGAATAAGTTTCAAGAACATACTATCTCGTGTCTGAAATTTTTTTGAGGAAAATTTGGTCGGCAACACTGCTGCACGCATAAAGACGAACGAAATGATCTTCATTCGAATTCCTACACAGAAATTGATTAGTCACAGCAAAAATATTCACATAATTTCATTATTTTCATGATGACAAAAAATTTGATAAACGTCATTATCATGGAGACTATAAGAAGGAGACCGATCTTAGTCCGCCCCACTCCTGCGAAAACGTGCTCGTTTTCTGCGCTCTGAATGTGATATATATAATATATATATATATCTTTTTTACTTCACGTGATAAACGCACTGTTTCAACCGTACCCACTGTTACAATTGTACCCAGTCTCTTCTATTTGAGTAAGCCTTCCAAAATTTGGGCGCGAATGGACAATTTTGAAAAGTTGGTAAAGAATTTCAGAGATAATTTTGTTTATCAAAATGGTTTTTTTATTTTATACGATTTTTGACTATGTTTTACAGAAATATGAATATCATCGTTCATTATTTGATTCAGCTTTGTTGATTAGAATTTTAATCTAAAAATTACTTAAATTAGGATTTTTACGAATTCAAAAAAGTTCATGTGGAAATAGGGCCCATAGGGAGCAAAATAAAAATCTGAAAAAATTAGAGAATTATTTTTTCCACATTTAGAACTGATTGAAGTCCATCCAATATACCTTTTTTTTTAACGACCACCCTTATGTACAATGAGGTTTATCGAATTCCTTGTCATCATGAGAATAATGAAATTATATGAATATTTTTGCTGTGACTAATAAATTTCTATGTAGAAATTCAAATAAAGATCGTTTCGTTCGTCTCTCTGCGCGCAGCAGTGTTACTCACTGAATTTTCCTCAACAAAATCTCAGACGTGAGATAGTGTGTTCTTGAAACTTATTCTCGTCTAGCATGTTTTGGGTGCACACTCTCGGGTAGGACGTTTTCCAAGCTTACTTTCGGGTAGTACGTTTTTGAAGCAAATTCTCGGGTAGCATGTTCTTCGACTAAGGGGTCGAACTGATACTCTCTCGGATCTGCTACAACGTTATCATGTAATCAGGAGCCAAAATCAAGATCACCTTGATTAATTTTCTACATAGTTTCCAATTTCAATAACTATTTACAGACTATTCGACGATCGAGCAATATGCCAATTCCTTCAGTACCGATGGTCAACAATTTCCATCGTGTCATGTAAGAATCGACGTTGCACATTCTCTACACATGTATGCAAATTTTCTAAAAACTACCCCGAACTTAGTTCGCACCTTATTGCTTGGAGCAATGTGCCAGTTAATATTGGCACGTGATATTTCAAGTGCCGAAAATATTTTACGGTCATTACTGATAATTTCACGTTGCCAAACTAATGGTCAGCTTGCGTCCGGAGAGCCGTCGAGTTGTGATGTACATTACACCCGCTTGAAGAACATGTTGAATCCGAATACTCCAGATGACGCATCGGGCAATGAATATGCCGACAAGCCTGAATGTCCATTATCATCTTCTTTATTCGATGACCATAACTCTGATGGCAGCACATGAAAAGGATGGGTCAGTCCGTTAAATGACGAGGCCAAAGAAATCGCGGCTTCCGAAAAAGGTGATCGGGTTAACGCTCACTACCTACCGAAGTTTGCTGATCGACTCGTAAATGACGCTCGTTGGCTACCGCTATGGGCAAATTTATTCTCCTTGCATTTCCCACATGGCCGCGTTCCCGCCTCAAGTGCCCCTGTTGAGAGTGAATTTAACATTAATCAAAACCACTTTCTAAAGAATACAGACACGCCAATTAGGGTAGATGCTTTTGCGGAAAAGCATATTACTGGCCTGATCAGTGGTCGTATAAAACTTGCAGATGCTTGCGACCCTTCGTCAGTTATACCGACGATGGACGCCCCTTGTGACGTCGCCGTCATTGATCAGCGGGCCTTAGATGCAGATTTTTCCGTCGACGACAGTAATCGGTTAGCCACCGATGTTTCGGAACTGAATGTTATTTTCAAAACTCAAAACACCGACCTGGCGAACGATCAAATAGAGCTAGCTGATTTTTGTAACTCTTCGTTTGCTTCACCGACGATAAATGCCCCTGGTGATGTCAGCGTAATAGATGAGAGAGCCTCAGACGGAGATGAAAGTAATCCATCAGCCATGAATGTTTCGGAACAAGACAACATTTCCGAAACAGAAGATCTCGACTCAAAAACTGAGGACTTCGTAGTCCAGTCGTATTTGTGCGCTATGTGTTTGGTACCTATTGAGACGTTGAAGAAATATGGTACGACGGGGTACGAAGACGAGCAATTGCTTTGCTCTGAATGTATCTCAGATTCCAGTGCGCCAAAAATTTTAGCTGCACGACAAGCCGAAGATTGGCGAGGCTTGACATCGAAAAGTGCAATGACTAAACGCTCAAGATATTTACATAAAAGTCATCAAAACTATAATGCCATTGCACACCAGAAACTAACAAAAATTCCCATTATAAAAAATGAACACAGTGTGAAAGTTCAGGTACATTGCACTTTATTGTATAGACTTCACCGATACGCTTGAACTCCACAAACTCAAAAAGAAGAAAATACTGTTCCTTATACGATCGATGAATTCATTAAGGTTAATTCATAGTAGTTTGCTAGGGCAACGCCTACTTTGAACAGATGATATGTTTATTTTCTGACAACACATACGTCAACATACTTTTTTGATCTTGAATTTTTAGATTTTGGTCTTACCAAAAAATGAGATTCTATTTGGTCATTGAATTATTCTTCGATGAGACGTGAACCAGTGTTTAGAAGACAATAAATTGCAGAAATTGAATTGTTGGTCAACAATCTATCTTTTTATTTGCATTTATCTTAATTCTCACTCACTTCGTTTTCCATCCTGATTTCGGTTAAAAATTGTTTGAATTTTTAATTCAGTGAGCAACCTCTGAATAATATGTTTTGCCTTTAAATTTCACGTTTCTCCGTGGGTGTGAATTGGGGAAACGAAAAGACGGTACTCTTGATGATTCCCTTCACTTCTTCATTCATCTTATACCAGAGTAAAGGTCTAATTTGTGTATTCTATCACGATCAACTATATTGTCTCTTGAAATCTATTTTGTGTATACTAGGTTGCTTTTAATTTTGGCAAAATAAACAACTACTATTGACTCTTGGAAATTGTTAAGTTACGTTTAGTCTGTGGGAGATTCATTCAGTCACTAAATTTAATCCAATCTTGTGGTGATACTTATCCAAATGTGCCAGACATGTTTGACCCGGCAAAAACATTGTAAATGTCGAAAGTTACCGCCAAGTACAAAAATGGTTTCACCAGCCAAAAACTTAAAAGCATCATACTCTTTACCAGCGACAGATTACAAACGTCATTTCTTTACACGAAATAATACAAAAACCTTATACGTGAAATCAGGCAACAAAGCCAAGCACTCTCGCAGGTATTTTCGATTCTCAAATTATGTTTCCCGAATGCTAGTATGATGGAAATCAATGGAAAACCGATAGAAAATCATTCGTTACCTTCGACATGATAGCATATTGGCGACGGGGAATATTGCCTAAGGCAGTATCTCGTATGATGATACGAACTTGGCGGGCATAGATTGTTCTGAAAATTATCAATTGCACTCTTTTTTCGATTTATTCATGCCAGTCACTCTGCGACGATCACACCCACAGAACTGTTGAGAGCATGATGAACGATTATTTGAACATCATTGATAATATTCATCATTGTGAAATGAAACTAAGAAATAATAGTCATTCGTATGACAAGGACGCGAAAAGATCTCGTTTTCGGATCATACAGGACTTTCACACTCGTCATAAAGTTTCTCTATGTGCCTGTGTGCTTCGTCCGATTGTTTTTTTTTACAGATTTAGAAATGAGCAAACTTTTCCAACGCACTAGTGCTTGAAAAGCTCAACAAAGAGCGTGTTTTTGACAAAAGGTAGTGCTGAAATGAATGTTAGAAACGAGTAAATAATTCGTTGAAATTAATGTTGAGTTAAACGTACCTATACCGTGTTCATAGCGAGACCTAATAAGTCCATAAGCGGTGGTTCTGGAAATTGGAATTTAAATTCAAGTTTTGGAAAAGTTTCCGATTTCATTGTGCATCTATCATTCACCAACGTTCGCCTATGGTTATAACGCCATGATACGCCGCAATACGCCACGGTTCATATCCTGAACGTACCCATCATCGGTACACTCTTGACTAGGGTAATGCTTATTGAAGGCCTACCTCCCGGCGTGGAAATTTTCTTGGGGTTACCCGATTATTCTGTTCTACTCACAGTAAATATGAATCTAAACACATCAGTTTCTTTCGTTGGACAATAGTGAATATACTAAAGTATATTCGACATCCAAGGACACACTGATTGTTAATCGTACCTTACGTTTCCGTGATTGATAATTTTCAGAACAATCTATGCCCGCCAAGTTCGTATCATCATACGAGATACTGCCTTAGGCAATATTCCCCGTCGCCAATATGCTATTATGTCGAAGGTAACGAATGATTTTCTATCGGTTTTCCATTGATTTCCATCATACTAGCATTCGGGAAACATAATTTGAGAATCGAAAATACCTGCGAGAGTGCTTGGCTTTGTTGCCTGATTTCACGTATAAGGTTTTTGTATTATTTTGTGTAAAGTTGTTGACTGAAAGTTAATAGCAATGGTGTTGATACGTTATTATTGGAGGTAGGAAAGGGGATGGAGGGAGGGGGGGCCACCCGCCCACCCACTTCCCCCCCTTCCTCCAGGGGGTTATTTGGACTAAGTCCACTGCTCGAGTTTAAATTCATCTCGACGTTTCGGGCGCTGAAATCTGCTCCCGTCCTCAGGATGGTAGTCTGGCGACTTCCCATGGCAGAGTGATCAAATTCCGCGCTCCCACCGGTATATATAGGTTCGTTGTTGGTGGCGCCAGCTATGACTGGTGGCGCCGCCTTGGCTTGCTCATGGCCTCCCTCACCTCATCACTGTACAAAGGTAACCAGAGTTTGTTAAGTTCTATGCTGGGTTGACTTACAGCATTTGGTGTGACTGCTATGCAGGCTGACTCCTTCAATTTCCGTTTGATAGGATTGGATTCCTTCAACAATATCCGGGCATCATCCCATTGGAAGTGGTGTTCATTCTCCCAGGCGTGATCGGCCAATCTCGATTTCGATCGTTCGCCCATTTTAACGTTTTTCCGGTGTTCCTGGATGCGAATGTTTAATGGCCTTCCAGTTTCGCCGATATACACATCCCCACATTGGCATGAAATTCCATATACACACTCCTTGCTTTCTTGCGCAGTATGTCAGGGCTTGGTTTCTGTCAACAAGCCACGCAAAGTGGATGTTGATTTGAAACGTACCTCGATGTCATGTGCTCTGCATATGCGACGGATCTTCTCCGCAGTCCCCGCTATATAGGGGATCGTCATGGCAAAACTCGGGGTGCCGACGTTCATAGAGTGTTCCGACCTCATTCCTTGTGTGATGGTAGTTCGGTGCTGCGCTTTTTGTTGCGCTTTTTGGATGACACTATCTGGATAGCCGTTATTTCGTAGAGCTTTTCGCACTATTTCTAGTTCCTTCCTTAGGCCTTCCGGCGTCGTACTGATATGGAACGCACGATTCATAAGACTTTGCGCCACACCTTTCATGATCTGGAGATCAGAAACTATTAAAAACACTTCCGATATCCAGGTTTTACAAAGGTTTCGATGATTTTGTGTTTCTCACCGAGATATCCAAAATGAGAAAGATCTTTTCCAATCAGGCTGAAACCTTGTTTTTCGTAAAGCATTTTGCATCCTGATCAAGAATAGCAAAAGAAATTGGCAAAATATTCCCCAAATTCAGGTTGCAATGCAAAAAACTTTCATATCGCTCGTCCAAGTTATTATTATTGGTTTTTACGATATTTTCCATAATCTGGAGATCAGAAACCATTGAAAACACTTCCGAAATTCAGGTTTCACGTAGGTTTCGAAAATTTCGTGTTTCTCACCGAGATATCCAAAACGAGAAAGATCTTTTCCAATCAGGCTGAAACCTTGTTTTTTTTAAAGCATTTTGCATCCTGATCAAGAATAGCAAAAGAAATTGGCGAAATATTCCCCAAATTCAGGTTGCAATGCAAAAAACTTTCATATCGCTCGTCCAAGTTATTATTATTGGTTTTTACGATATTTTCCATAATCTGGAGATCAGAAACTATTAAAAACTTTTCCGATATTGAGGTTTCACGTAGGTTTCGAAGATTTCGTGTTTCTCACCGAGATATCCAAAACGAGAAAGATCTTTTCCAATCAGGCTGAAACCTTGTTTTTCGTAAAGCATTTTGCATCCTGATCAAGAATAGCAAAAGAAATTGACGAAATATTCCCCAAATTCAGGTTGCAATGCAAAAAACTTTCATATTGCTCGTCCAAGTTAATATTATTGGTTTTTACGATATTTTCCATAATCCGGAGATTAGAAACCATTGAAAACACTTCCGATATTCAGGTTTCACGTAGGTTTCGGAGATTTTGTGTTTCTCACCGAGATATCCAAAATGAGAAAGATCTTTTCCAATCAGGCTCAAACTTTGTTTTTCGTAAAGCATTTTGTATCCTGATCAAGAATAGCGGAAGAAATTGGCAAAATATTCCCCAAATTCAGGTTGCAATGCAAGAAACTTTCATATCGCTGGTCCAAGTTATTATTATTGGTTTTTACGATATTTTCCATATTCTGGAGATCAGAAACTATTGAAAACACTTCCGATATTCAGGTTTCACGTAGGTTTCGAAGATTTTGTGTTTCTCACCGAGATATCCAAAATGAGAAAGATCTTTCCCAATCAGGCTAAAACTTTGTTTTTCGTAAAGCATTTTGTATCCTGATCAAGAATAGCGGAAGAAATTGGCAAAATATTTCCCAAATTCAGGTTGCAATGCAAAAAACTTTCATATCGCTCGTCCAAGTTATTATTATTGGTTTTTACGATATTTTCCATAATCTGTAGATCAGAAACTATCAAAAACACTTCCGAAATTCAGGTTTCACGTAGGTTTCGAAAATTTCGTGTTTCTCACCGAGATATCCAAAACGAGGAAGATCTTTTCCAATCAGGCTAAAACCTTGTTTTTCGTGAAGCATTTTGCATCCTGATCAAGAATAGCAAAAGAAATTGGCGAAATATTCCCTAAATTCAGGTTGCAATGCAAAAAACTTTCATATCGCTCGTCCAAGTTATGATTATTTGTTCTTACGATATTTTACATGATCTGTAGATCAGAAACTATTAAAAACACTTCCGATATTCAGGTTTTACAAAGGTTTCGAAGATTTTGTGTTTCTCACCGAGATATCCAAAATGAGAAAGATCTTTCCCAATCAGACTGAAACCTTGTTTTTCGTAAATCATTTTGCATTCTGATCAAGAATAGCAAAAGAAATTGGCAAAATATTCCCCAAATTCAGGTTGCAATGCAAAAAACTTTCATATCGCTTGTCCAAGTTATTATTATTGGTTTTTACGATATTTTCCATAATCTGGAGATCAGAAACCATTGAAAACACTTCCGAAATTCAGGTTTCACGTAGGTTTCGAAGATTTCATGTTTCTCACCGAGATATCCAAAACGAGAAAGATCTTTTCCAATCAGGCTGAAACCTTGTTTTTCGTAAAGCGTTTTGCATCCTGATCAAGAATAGCGAAAGAAATTGGCAAAATATTTCCCAAATTCAGGTTGCAATGCAAAAAACTTTCATATCGCTCGTCCAAGTTATTATTATTTGTTCTTACGATATTTTACATGATCTGTAGATCAGAAACTATTAAAAACACTTCCGATATTCAGGTTTTACAAAGGTTTCGAAGATTTTGTGTTTCTCACCGAGATATCCAAAATGAGAAAGATGTTTCCCAATCAGACTGAAACCTTGTTTTTCGTAAATCATTTTGCATTCTGATCAAGAATAGCGAAAGAAATTGGCAAAATATTCCCCAAATTCAGGTTGCAATGCAAAAAACTTTCATATCGCTCGTCCAAGTTATATTATTGGTTTTTACGATATTTTCCATAATCTGAAGATCAGAAACCATTGGAAACACTTCCGATATACAGGTTTCACGTAGGTTTCGAAGATTTTGTGTTTCTCACCGAGATATCCAAAATGAGAAAGATCTTTCCCAATCGGGCTAAAACTCCGTTTTTCGTAAAGCATTTTGCATCCTGATCAAGAATAGCGGAAGAAATTGGCAAAATATTCCCCAAATTCAGGTTGCAATGCAAAAAACTTTCATATCGCTCGTCCAAGTTATTATTATTGGTTTTTACGATATTTTCCATAATCTGGAGATCAGAAACCATTGAAAACACTTCCGAAATTCAGGTTTCACGTAGGTTTCGAAAATTTCGTGTTTCTCACCGAGATATCCAAAACGAGAAAGATCTTTTCCAATCAGGCTGAAACCTTGTTTTTTTTAAAGCATTTTGCATCCTGATCAAGAATAGCAAAAGAAATTGGCGAAATATTCCCCAAATTCAGGTTGCAATGCAAAAAACTTTCATATCGCTCGTCCAAGTTATTATTATTGGTTTTTACGATATTTTCCATAATCTGGAGATCAGAAACTATTAAAAACTTTTCCGATATTCAGGTTTCACGTAGGTTTCGAAGATTTCGTGTTTCTCACCGAGATATCCAAAACGAGAAAGATCTTTTCCAATCAGGCTGAAACCTTGTTTTTCGTAAAGCATTTTGCATCCTGATCAAGAATAGCAAAAGAAATTGGCAAAATATTCCCCAAATTCAGGTTGCAATGCAAAAAACTTTCATATCGCTCGTCCAAGTTATTATTATTGGTTTTTACGATATTTTCCATGATCTGGAAATCAGAAACCATTGAAAACACTTCCGATATTCAGGTTTCACGTAGGTTTCGAAGATTTTGTGTTTCTCACCGAGATATCCAAAATGAGAAAGATCTTTCCCAATCAGGCTAAAACTTCGTTTTTCGTAAAGCATTTTGCATCCTGATCAAGAATAGCAAAAAAAATTGGCAAAATATTCCCCAAATTCAGGTGGCAATGCAAAAAACTTTCATATCGCTCGTCCAAGTTATTATTATTGGTTTTTACGATATTTTCCATAATCTGGAGATCAGAAACTACACTCAGTGACAAAATTAACGGGCCACTCAAGTTTTCCGGAAAAAACATCGTTTTTCGAAACAGTATTACTCAATGAAAAAATATTTGTAAAAAATGGTCAGGGAAGCATTTTACAGGTTGAAACGTCATCTTCGAGCTCGTTTCCGAAAATTTCACCTGCGATTGTTTTTCACCTGTTGGCACAGGTTTGAATAAAGAGCTGCAAAATAAAAAAAAATCCGACATGTTCAAACTTGGCTGCGGGGGTGAAGAAAAATCGCACAAAATTTTCACGATGATAGTTGTGTAGCCTCAGGTCTGCTCTTCAAAACTGTTCTCGAAATTTTTGTCTACGACTTTTTTTCACCAGGTTATTGAATTTTTAGTAAGTACAGACCGTTTTGGCGTTACCCAGGATGCACCACGTGGAGGTACGGTCTTGAAGCACCCCATCTGTTTGAGTATGTCTGTGTATATGTTTGTGTGTGCAGGCAGTGATCAGGACCCCCAGGTGCGTCACTTCCTAGGTATTCATGACTCCAAACCCTCAATGTGTCCTGATTTAAATCAAATCGAGCATATTCGGGATATGCTGAATCCTGAATTGCGTAGTCGACGCGTACAGCCAGCCAATCTTCATGAGTTGAGGGTAATGCTCGTCGAAGCATGAAACGCAATTCAGCAGATCAAAATTCGAGCGTGATGCGGTGATTCAAAAGAGGGGTGGTAACACAAGATTTTAAGAGAACCACCAATTCACACTTGCTAATACTCACACGTGCGCACACAAACAGCAAACACATGCAGTGCAGCAAGTGCATTGAGGGTTTAGAGTCATGAATACCTAGGAAGTTACGCACCTGGGGATCCTGTTCACTGCCTGCTCACACAAATATACACAACACACACACAAACACATGGGGTGCTTGAAGAACGTACCTCCACGTAATGCATCCTGGGTGACGCCAGGACGGTCTGTCCTTACTAAAAATTCAATAACCTGGTGAAAAAAAGTCGTAGACAAAAATTTCGAGAACAGTTTTGAAGAGCAGACCTGAGGCTACCCAACCATCATCGTGAAAATTCTGTGCGATTTTTCTTCACCCCCGCAGCCAAGTTTGAAAATGTCGGTTTTTTTTTTATTTTGCAGCTCTTCATTCAAACCTGTGCCAACAGGTGAAAAACAATCGCAGGTGAAATTTTCGGGAACGAGCTCGAAGATGACGTTTCAACCTGTAAAATGCTTCCCTGACCATTTTTTACAAATATTTTTTCATTGAGTAATACCGTTTCGAAAAACGATGTTTTTTCCGGAAAACTTGAGTGGCCCGTTAATTTTGTCACTGAGTGTATTAAAAACACTTCCGATATTCAGGTTTCACGTAGGTTTCGAAGATTTTGTGTTTCTCACCGAGATATCCAAAATGAGAAAGATCTTTTCCAATCAGGCTCAAACTTTGTTTTTCGTAAAGCATTTTGTATCCTGATCAAGAATAGCGGAAGAAATTGGCAAAATATTCCCCAAATTCAGGTTGCAATGCAAAAAACTTTCATATCGCTGGTCCAAGTTATTATTATTGGTTTTTACGATATTTTCCATATTCTGGAGATCAGAAACTATTGAAAACACTTCCGATATTCAGGTTTCACGTAGGTTTCGAAGATTTTGTGTTTCTCACCGAGATATCCAAAACGAGAAAGATCTTTCCCAATCAGGCTAAAACTTTGTTTTTCGTGAAGCATTTTGTATCCTGATCAAGAATAGCGGAAGAAATTGGCAAAATATTTCCCAAATTCAGGTTGCAATGCAAAAAACTTTCATATCGCTCGTCCAAGTTATTATTATTGGTTTTTACGATATTTTCCATAATCTGTAGATCAGAAACTATCGAAAACACTTCCGAAATTCAGGTTTCACGTAGGTTTCGAAAATTTCGTGTTTCTCACCGAGATATCCAAAACGAGAAAGATCTTTTCCAATCAGGCTGAAACCTTGTTTTTCGTAAAGCATTTTGCATCCTGATCAAGAATAGCAAAAGAAATTGGCGAAATATTCCCCAAATTCAGGTTGCAATGCAAAAAACTTTCATATAGCTCGTCCAAGTTAATATTATTGGTTTTTACGATATTTTTCATGATCTGGAGATCAGGAACTATTAAAAACACTTCCGATATTCAGGTTTTACAAAGGTTTCGAAGATTTTGTGTTTCTCACCGAGATATCCAGAATGAGAAAGATCTTTCCCAATCAGGCTAAAACTTTGTTTTTCGTAAAGCATTTTGTATCCTGATCAAGAATAGCGGAAGAAATTGGCAAAATATTTCCCAAATTCAGGTTGCAATGCAAAAAACTTTCATATCGCTCGTCCAAGTTATTATTATTGGTTTTTACGATATTTTCCATAATCTGGAGATCAGAAACCATTGAAAACACTTCCGAAATTCAGGTTTCACGTAGGTTTCGAAGATTTCATGTTTCTCACCGAGATATCCAAAACGAGAAAGATCTTTTCCAATCAGGCTGAAACCTTGTTTTTCGTAAAGCGTTTTGCATCCTGATCAAGAATAGCGAAAGAAATTGGCAAAATATTTTCCAAATTCAGGTTGCAATGCAAAAAACTTTCATATCGCTCGTCCAAGTTATTATTATTGGTTTTTACGATATTTTCCATGATCTGGAAATCAGAAACTATTAAAAACACTTCCGATATTGAGGTTTCACGTAGGTTTCGAAGATTTCGTGTTTCTCACCGAGATATCCAAAACGAGGAAGATCTTTTCCAATCAGGCTAAAACCTTGTTTTTCGTGAAGCATTTTGCATCCTGATCAAGAATAGCAAAAGAAATTGGCAAAATATTCCCTAAATTCAGGTTGCAATGCAAAAAACTTTCATATCGCTCGTCCAAGTTATTATTATTTGTTCTTACGATATTTTACATGATCTGTAGATCAGAAACTATTAAAAACACTTCCGATATTCAGGTTTTACAAAGGTTTCGAAGATTTTGTGTTTCTCACCGAGATATCCAAAATGAGAAAGATCTTTCCCAATCAGACTGAAACCTTGTTTTTCGTAAATCATTTTGCATTCTGATCAAGAATAGCAAAAGAAATTGGCAAAATATTCCCCAAATTCAGGTTGCAATGCAAAAAACTTTCATATCGCTCGTCCAAGTTATTATTATTGGTTTTTACGATATTTTCCATGATCTGGAGATCAGAAACTATTGAAAACACTCCCGATATTGAGGTTTCACGTAGGTTTCGAAGATTTCGTGTTTCTCACCGAGATATCCAAAACGAGAAAGATCTTTTCCAATCAGGCTGAAACCTTGTTTTTCGCGAAGCATTTTGCATCCTGATCAAGAATAGCAGAAGAAATTGGCGAAATATTCCCCAAATTCAGGTTGCAATGCAAAAAACTTTCATATCGCTCGTCCAAGTTACTATTATTTGTTTTTACGATATTTTACATGATCTGGAGATCAGAAACTATTGAAAACACTTCCGATATCCAGGTTTTACAAAGGTTTCAAAGATTTTGTGTTTCTCACCGAGATATCCAAAATAAGAAAGATCTTTCCCAATTAGGCTTAAACTTTGTTTTTCGTAAAGCATTTTGTATCCTGATCAAGAATAGCGGAAGAAATTGGCAAAATATTTTCCAAATTCAGGTTGCAATGCAAAAAACTTTCATATCGCTCGTCCAAGTTATTATTATTGGTTTTTACGATATTTTCCATGATCTGGAAATCAGAAACTATTGAAAACACTTCCGATATTGAGGTTTCACGTAGGTTTCGAAGATTTTGTGTTTCTCACCGAGATATTCAAAATGAGAAAGATCTTTCCCAATCAGGCTAAAACTTCGTTTTTCGTAAAGCATTTTGTATCCTGATAAAGAATAGCGGAAGAAATTGGCAAAATATTTTCCAAATTCAGGTTGCAATGCAAAAAACTTTCATATCGCTCGTCCAAGTTATTATTATTGGTTTTTACGATATTTTCCATAATCTGGAGATCAGAAACCATTGAAAACACTTCCGAAATTCAGGTTTCACGTAGGTTTCGAAGATTTCGTGTTTCTCACCGAGATATCCAAAACGAGAGAGATCTTTTCCGATCAGGCTGAAACCTTGTTTTTCGTGAAGCATTTTGCATCCTGATCAAGAATAGCAAAAGAAATTGGCAAAATATTCCCCAAATTCAGGTTGCGATGCAAAAAACTTTCATATCGCTCGTCCAAGTTATTATTATTGGTTTTTACGATATTTTCCATGATCTGGAAATCAGAAACTATTAAAAACACTTCCGATATTGAGGTTTCACGTAGGTTTCGAAGATTTCGTGTTTCTCACCGAGATATCCAAAATGAGAAAGATCTTTCCCAATCAGGCTAAAACTTCGTTTTTCGTAAAGCATTTTGCATCCTGATCAAGAATAGCAAAAGAAATTGGCAAAATATTCCCCAAATTCAGGTTGCAATGCAAAAAACTTTCATATCGCTCGTCCAAGTTATTATTATTGGTTTTTACGATATTTTCCATAATCTGGAGATCAGAAACCATTGAAAACACTTCCGAAATTCAGGTTTCACGTAGGTTTCGAAAATTTCGTGTTTCTCACCGAGATATCCAAAACGAGAAAGATCTTTTCCAATCAGGCTGAAACCTTGTTTTTTTTAAAGCATTTTGCATCCTGATCAAGAATAGCAAAAGAAATTGGCGAAATATTCCCCAAATTCAGGTTGCAATGCAAAAAACTTTCATATTGCTCGTTCAAGTTAATATTATTGGTTTTTACGATATTTTTCATGATCTGGAGATCAGAAACTATTAAAAACACTTCCGATTTTCAGGTTTCACGAAGGTTTCGAAGATTTTGTGTTTCTCACCGAGATATCCAAAATGAGAAAGATCTTTCCCAATCAGGCTAAAACTTTGTTTTTCGTAAAGCATTTTGTATCCTGATCAAGAATAGCGGAAGAAATTGGCAAAATATTTTCCAAATTCAGGTTGCAATGCAAAAAACTTTCATATCGCTCGTCCAAGTTATTATTATTGGTTTTTACGATATTTTCCATGATCTGGAGATCAGAAACTATTAAAAACACTTCCGATATTGAGGTTTCACGTAGGTTTCGAAGATTTCGTGTTTCTCACCGAGATATCCAAAACGAGAAAGATCTTTTCCAATCAGGCTGAAACCTTGTTTTTCGTGAAGCATTTTGCATCCTGATCACGAATAGCAAAAGAAATTGGCGAAATATTTCCCAAATTCATGTTGCAATGCAAAAAACTTTCATATCGCTCGTCCAAGTTATTAATATTTGTTCTTACGATATTTTACATGATCTGGAGATCAGAAACTATTAAAAACACTTTCGATATTCGGGTTTTACGAAGGTTTCGAAGATTTTGTGTTTTTCACCGAGATATCTAAAATGAGAAAGATCTTTCCCAATCAGGCTAAAACTTTGTTTTTCGTAAAGCATTTTGTATCCTGATCAAGAATAGCGGAAGAAATTGGCAAAATATTTTCCAAATTCAGGTTGCAATGCAAAAAACTTTCATATCGCTCGTCCAAGTTATTATTATTGGTTTTTACGATATTTTCCATGATCTGGAGATCAGAAACTATTGAAAACACTCCCGATATTGAGGTTTCACGTAGGTTTCGAAGATTTCGTGTTTCTCACCGAGATATCCAAAACGAGAAAGATCTTTTCCAATCAGGCTGAAACCTTGTTTTTCGTGAAGCATTTTGCATCCTGATTAAAAATAGCAAAAGAAATTGGCGAAATATTTTCCAAATTCAGGTTGCAATGCAAAAAACTTTCATATCGCTCGTCCAAGTTATTATTATTTGTTTTTACGATATTTTACATGATCTGGAGATCAGAAACTATTGAAAACACTTCCGATATCCAGGTTTTACAAAGGTTTCAAAGATTTTGTGTTTCTCACCGAGATGTCCAAAATAAGAAAGATCTTTCCCAATCAGGCTTAAACTTTGTTTTTCGTGAAGCATTTTGTATCCTGATCAAGAATAGCGGAAGAAATGGCAAAATATTTTCCAAATTCAGGTTGCAATGCAAAAAACTTTCATATCGCTCGTCCAAGTTATTATTATTGGTTTTTACGATATTTTCCATAATCTGGAGATCAGAAACCATTGAAAACACTTCCGAAATTCAGGTTTCACGTAGGTTTCGAAGATTTCGTGTTTCTCACCGAGATATCCAAAACGAGAAAGATCTTCTCCAATCAGGCTGAAACCTTGTTTTTCGTGAAGCATTTTGCATCCTGATCACGAATAGCAAAAGAAATTGGCGAAATATTTCCCAAATTCATGTTGCAATGCAAAAAACTTTCATATCGCTCGTCCAAGTTATTAATATTTGTTCTTACGATATTTTACATGATCTGGAGATCAGAAACTATTAAAAACACTTTCGATATTCGGGTTTTACGAAGGTTTCGAAGATTTTGTGTTTTTCACCGAGATATCTAAAATGAGAAAGATCTTTCCCAATCAGGCTAAAACTTTGTTTTTCGTAAAGCATTTTGTATCCTGATCAAGAATAGCGGAAGAAATTGGCAAAATATTTTCCAAATTCAGGTTGCAATGCAAAAAACTTTCATATCGCTCGTCCAAGTTATTATTATTGGTTTTTACGATATTTTCCATGATCTGGAGATCAGAAACTATTGAAAACACTCCCGATATTGAGGTTTCACGTAGGTTTCGAAGATTTCGTGTTTCTCACCGAGATATCCAAAACGAAAAAGATCTTTTCCAATCAGGCTGAAACCTTGTTTTTCGTGAAGCATTTTGCATCCTGATTAAGAATAGCAAAAGAAATTGGCGAAATATTCCCCAAATTCAGGTTGCAATGCAAAAAACTTTCATATCGCTCGTCCAAGTTATTATTATTGGTTTTTACGATATTTTCCATAATCTGGAGATCAGAAACCATTGAAAACACTTCCGAAATTCAGGTTTCACGTAGGTTTCGAAGATTTCGTGTTTCTCACCGAGATATCCAAAACGAGAAAGATCTTTTTCAATCAGGCTGAAACCTTGTTTTTCGTAAAGCATTTTGCATCCTGATCAAGAATAGCAAAAGAAATTGACGAAATATTCCCCAAATTCAGGTTGCAATGCAAAAAACTTTCATATTGCTCGTCCAAGTTAATATTATTGGTTTTTACGATATTTTCCATAATCCGGAGATCAGAAACCATTGAAAACACTTCCGATATTCAGGTTTCACGTAGGTTTCGAAGATTTTGTGTTTCTCACCGAGATATCCAAAATGAGAAAGATCTTTCCCAATCAGGCTAAAACTTTGTTTTTCGTAAAGCATTTTGTATCCTGATCAAGAATAGCGGAAGAAATTGGCAAAATATTTCCCAAATTCAGGTTGCAATGCAAAAAACTTTCATATCGCTCGTCCAAGTTATTATTATTGGTTTTTACGATATTTTCCATAATCTGTAGATCAGAAACTATCAAAAACACTTCCGAAATTCAGGTTTCACGTAGGTTTCGAAAATTTCGTGTTTCTCACCGAGATATCCAAAACGAGGAAGATCTTTTCCAATCAGGCTGAAACCTTGTTTTTCGTAAAGCATTTTGCATCCTGATCAAGAATAGCAAAAGAAATTGGCGAAATATTCCCCAAATTCAGGTTGCAATGCAAAAAACTTTCATATAGCTCGTCCAAGTTAATATTATTGGTTTTTACGATATTTTTCATGATCTGGAGATCAGGAACTATTAAAAACACTTCCGATATTCAGGTTTTACAAAGGTTTCGAAGATTTCGTGTTTCTCACCGAGATATCCAGAATGAGAAAGATCTTTCCCAATCAGGCTAAAACTTTGTTTTTCGTGAAGCATTTTGTATCCTGATCAAGAATAGCGGAAGAAATTGGCAGAATATTTCCCAAATTCAGGTTGCAATGCAAAAAACTTTCATATCGCTCGTCCAAGTTATTATTATTGGTTTTTACGATATTTTCCATAATCTTAAGATCAGAAACCATTGAAAACACTTCCGAAATTCAGGTTTCACGTAGGTTTCGAAGATTTCATGTTTCTCACCGAGATATCCAAAACGAGAAAGATCTTTTCTAATCAGGCTGAAACCTTGTTTTTCGTAAAGCATTTTGCATCCTGATCAAGAATAGCGAAAGAAATTGGCAAAATATTTCCCAAATTCAGGTTGCAATGCAAAAAACTTTCATATCGCTCGTCCAAGTTATTATTATTGGTTTTTACGATATTTTCCATGATCTGGAAATCAGAAACTATTAAAAACACTTCCGATATTGAGGTTTCACGTAGGTTTCGAAGATTTCGTGTTTCTCACCGAGATATCCAAAACGAGGAAGATCTTTTCCAATCAGGCTAAAACCTTGTTTTTCGTGAAGCATTTTGCATCCTGATCAAGAATAGCAAAAGAAATTGGCGAAATATTCCCTAAATTCAGGTTGCAATGCAAAAAACTTTCATATCGCTCGTCCAAGTTATGATTATTTGTTCTTACGATATTTTACATGATCTGTAGATCAGAAACTATTAAAAACACTTCCGATATTCAGGTTTTACAAAGGTTTCGAAGATTTTGTGTTTCTCACCGAGATATCCAAAATGAGAAAGATCTTTCCCAATCAGACTGAAACCTTGTTTTTCGTAAATCATTTTGCATTCTGATCAAGAATAGCAAAAGAAATTGGCAAAATATTCCCCAAATTCAGGTTGCAATGCAAAAAACTTTCATATCGCTCGTCCAAGTTATTATTATTGGTTTTTACGATATTTTCCATAATCTGGAGATCAGAAACCATTGAAAACACTTCCGAAATTCAGGTTTCACGTAGGTTTCGAAGATTTCGTGTTTCTCACCGAGATATCCAGAACGAGAAAGATCTTTTCCAATCAGGCTGAAACCTTGTTTTTCGTAAAGCATTTTGCATCCTGATCAAGAATAGCAAAAGAAATTGTCAAAATATTCCCCAAATTCAGGTTGCAATGCAAAAAACTTTCATATCGCTCGTCCAAGTTATTATCATTGGTTTTTACGATATTTTACATGATCTGGAGATCAGAAACTATTAAAAACACTTTCGATATTCGGGTTTTACGAAGGTTTCGAAGATTTTGTGTTTTTCACCGAGATATCTAAAATGAGAAAGATCTTCCCCAATCAGGCTAAAACTTTGTTTTTCGTAAAGCATTTTGTATCCTGATCAAGAATAGCGGAAGAAATTGGCAAAATATTTTCCAAATTCAGGTTGCAATGCAAAAAACTTTCATATCGCTCGTCCAAGTTATTATTATTGGTTTTTTACGATATTTTCCATGATCTGGAGATCAGAAACTATTGAAAACACTCCCGATATTGAGGTTTCACGTAGGTTTCGAAGATTTCGTGTTTCTCACCGAGATATCCAAAACGAGAAAGATCTTTTCCAATCAGGCTGAAACCTTGTTTTTCGTGAAGCATTTTGCATCCTGATTAAAAATAGCAAAAGAAATTGGCGAAATATTTTCCAAATTCAGGTTGCAATGCAAAAAACTTTCATATCGCTCGTCCAAGTTATTATTATTTGTTTTTACGATATTTTACATGATCTGGAGATCAGAAACTATTGAAAACACTTCCGATATCCAGGTTTTACAAAGGTTTCAAAGATTTTGTGTTTCTCACCGAGATGTCCAAAATAAGAAAGATCTTTCCCAATCAGGCTTAAACTTTGTTTTTCGTGAAGCATTTTGTATCCTGATCAAGAATAGCGGAAGAAATGGCAAAATATTTTCCAAATTCAGGTTGCAAATGCAAAAAACTTTCATATCGCTCGTCCAAGTTATTATTATTGGTTTTTACGATATTTTCCATAATCTGGAGATCAGAAACCATTGAAAACACTTCCGAAATTCAGGTTTCACGTAGGTTTCGAAGATTTCGTGTTTCTCACCGAGATATCCAAAACGAGAAAGATCTTCTCCAATCAGGCTGAAACCTTGTTTTTCGTGAAGCATTTTGCATCCTGATCACGAATAGCAAAAGAAATTGGCGAAATATTTCCCAAATTCATGTTGCAATGCAAAAAACTTTCATATCGCTCGTCCAAGTTATTAATATTTGTTCTTACGATATTTTACATGATCTGGAGATCAGAAACTATTAAAAACACTTTCGATATTCGGGTTTTACGAAGGTTTCGAAGATTTTGTGTTTTTCACCGAGATATCTAAAATGAGAAAGATCTTTCCCAATCAGGCTAAAACTTTGTTTTTCGTAAAGCATTTTGTATCCTGATCAAGAATAGCGGAAGAAATTGGCAAAATATTTTCCAAATTCAGGTTGCAATGCAAAAAACTTTCATATCGCTCGTCCAAGTTATTATTATTGGTTTTTACGATATTTTTCCATGATCTGGAGATCAGAACTATTGAAAACACTCCCGATATTGAGGTTTCACGTAGGTTTCGAAGATTTCGTGTTTCTCACCGAGATATCCAAAACGAGAAAGATCTTTTCCAATCAGGCTGAAACCTTGTTTTTCGTGAAGCATTTTGCATCCTGATCAAGAATAGCAAAAGAAATTGGCGAAATATTCCCCAAATTCAGGTTGCAATGCAAAAAACTTTCATATCGCTCGTCCAAGTTATTATTATTGGTTTTTACGATATTTTCCATAATCTGGAGATCAGAAACCATTGAAAACACTTCCGAAATTCAGGTTTCACGTAGGTTTCGAAGATTTCGTGTTTCTCACCGAGATATCCAAAACGAGAAAGATCTTTTCCAATCAGGCTGAAACCTTGTTTTTCGGGAAGCATTTTGCATCCTGATCAAGAATAGCAAAAGAAATTGGCGAAATATTCCCCAAATTCAGGTTGCAATGCAAAAAACTTTCATATCGCTCGTCCAAGTTATTATTATTGGTTTTTACGATATTTTCCATAATCTGGAGATCAGAAACCATTGAAAACACTTCCGATATTCAGGTTTCACGGAGGTTTCGAAGATTTTGTGTTTCTCACCGAGATATCCAAAATGAGAAAGATCTTTTCCAATCAGGCTAAAACTTCGTTTTTCGTAAAGCATTTTGCATCCTGATCAAGAAAAGCAAAAGAAATTGGCAAAATATTTCCCAAATTCAGGTTGCAATGCAAAAAACTTTCATATTGTTCGTCCAAGTTAATATTATTGGTTTTTACGATATTTTCCATAATCTGGAGATCAGAAACCATTGGAAACACTTCCGATATTCAGGTTTCACGTAGGTTTCGAAGATTTTGTGTTTCTCACCGAGATATCCAAAATGAGAAAGATCTTTCCCAATCAGGCTAAAACTCCGTTTTTCGTAAAACATTTTGCATCCTGATCAAGAATAGCAAAAGAAATTGGCGAAATATTCCCCAAATTCAGGTTGCAATGCAAAAAACTTTCATATTGCTCGTCCAAGTTAATATTATTGGTTTTTACGATATTTTCCATAATCTGTAGATCAGAAACTATCAAAAACACTACCGAAATTCAGGTTTCACGTAGGTTTCGAAGATTTTGTGTTTCTCACCGAGATATCCTAAACGAGAAAGATCTTCCCAATCAGGCTGAAACCTTGTTTTTTCGTAAAGCATTTTGCATCCTGATCAAGAATAGCAAAAGAAATTGGCGAAATATTCCCCAATTCAGGTTGCAATGCAAAAAACTTTCATATCGCTCGTCCAAGTTATTATTATTTGTTCTTACGATATTTTACATGATCTGGAGATCAGAAACTATTAAAAACACTTCCGATATCCAGGTTTTACAAAGGTTTCGAAGATTTTGTGTTTTTCACCGAGATATCCAAAATAAGAAAGATCTTTTCCAATCAGGCTGAAACCTTGTTTTTCGTAAAGCATTTTGCATCCTGATCAAGAATAGCAAAAGAAATTGGCAAGATATTCCCCAAATTCAGGTTGCAATGCAAAAAACTTTCATATCGCTCGTCCAAGTTATTATTATTGGTTTTTACGATATTTTCGATAATCTGGAGATCAGAAACCATTGAAAACACTTCCGAAATTCAGGTTTCACGTAGGTTTCGAAAATTTCGTGTTTCTCACCGAGATATCCAAAACGAGGAAGATCTTTTCCAATCAGGCTGAAACCTTGTTTTTCGTAAAGCATTTTGCATCCTGATCAAGAATAGCAAAAGAAATTGGCGAAATATTCCCCAAATTCAGGTTGCAATGCAAAAAACTTTCATATCGCTCGTCCAAGTTATTATTATTTGTTCTTACGATATTTTACATGATCTGGAGATCAGGAACTATCAAAAACACTTCCGATATCCAGGTTTTACAAAGGTTTCGAAGATTTTGTGTTTCTCACCGAAATATTCAAAATGAGAAAGATCTTTCCCAATCAGGCTAAAACTTTGTTTTTCGTAAAGCATTTTGTATCCTGATCAAGAATAGCGGAAGAAATTGGCAAAATATTTTCCAAATTCAGGTTGCAATGCAAAAAACTTTCATATCGCTCGTCCAAGTTATTATTATTGGTTTTTACGATATTTTTCATAATCTGGAGATCAGAAACTATTAAAAACACTTCCGATATCCAGGTTTTACAAAGGTTTCGAAGATTTTGTGTTTTTCACCGAGATATCCAAAATGAGAAAGATCTTTTTCAATCAGGCTGAAACCTTGTTTTTCGTAAAGCATTTTGCATCCTGATCAAGAATAGCAAAAGAAATTGGCGAAATATTCCCCAAATTCAGGTTGCAATGCAAAAAACTTTCATATTGCTCGTCCAAGTTAATATTATTGGTTTTTACGATATTTTCCATAATCTGTAGATCAGAAACTATCAAAAACACTACCGAAATTCAGGTTTCACGTAGGTTTCGAAGATTTTGTGTTTCTCACCGAGATATCCTAAACGAGAAAGATCTTTCCCAATCAGGCTGAAACCTTGTTTTTCGTAAAGCATTTTGCATCCTGATCAAGAATAGCAAAAGAAACTGGCGAAATATTCCCCAAATTCAGGTTGCAATGCAAAAAACTTTCATATCGCTCGTCCAAGTTACTATTATTTGTTTTTACGATATTTTACATGATCTGGAGATCAGAAACTATTGAAAACACTTCCGATATCCAGGTTTTACAAAGGTTTCAAAGATTTTGTGTTTCTCACCGAGATATCCAAAATAAGAAAGATCTTTCCCAATTAGGCTTAAACTTTGTTTTTCGTAAAGCATTTTGTATCCTGATCAAGAATAGCAAAAGAAATTGGCAAAATATTCCCCAAATTCAGGTTGCAATGCAAAAAACTTTCATATCGCTCGTCCAAGTTATTATTATTGGTTTTTACGATATTTTCCATAATCTGGAGATCAGAAACCATTGAAAACACTTCCGAAATTCAGGTTTCACGTAGGTTTCGAAGATTCCGTGTTTCTCACCGAGATATCCAAAACGAGAAAGATCTTTTCCAATCAGGCTGAAACCTTGTTTTTCGTAAAGCATTTTGCATCCTGATCAAGAATAGCAAAAGAAATTGGCAAAATATTCCCCAAATTCAGGTTGCAATGCAAAAAACTTTCATATCGCTCGTCCAAGTTATTATTATTGGTTTTTACGATATTTTCCATGATCTGGAAATCAGAAACTATTGAAAACACTTCCGATATTGAGGTTTCACGTAGGTTTCGAAGATTTCGTGTTTCTCACCGAGATATCCAAAATGAGAAAGATCTTTCCCAATCAGGCTGAAACTTCGTTTTTCGTAAAGCATTTTGCATCCTGATCAAGAATAGCAAAAGAAATTGGCAAAATATTCCCCAAATTCAGGTTGCAATGCAAAAAACTTTCATATCGCTCGTCCAAGTTATTATTATTGGTTTTTACGATATTTTCCATAATCTGGAGATCAGAAACCATTGAAAACACTTCCGAAATTCAGGTTTCACGTAGTTTTCGAAAATTTCGTGTTTCTCACCGAGATATCCAAAACGAGGAAGATCTTTTCCAATCAGGCTGAAACCTTGTTTTTCGTAAAGCATTTTGCATCCTGATCAAGAATAGCAAAAGAAATTGGCGAAATATTCCCCAAATTCAGGTTGCAATGCAAAAAACTTTCATATCGCTCGTCCAAGTTATTATTATTTGTTCTTACGATATTTTACATGATCTGGAGATCAGAAACTATTAAAAACACTTCCGATATCCAGGTTTTACAAAGGTTTCGAAGATTTTGTGTTTCTCACCGAGATATCCAAAATGAGAAAGATCTTTCCCAATCAGGCTAAAACTTTGTTTTTCGTAAAGCATTTTGTATCCTGATCAAGAATAGCGGAAGAAATTGGCAAAATATTTTCCAAATTCAGGTTGCAATGCAAAAAACTTTCATATCGCTCGTCCAAGTTATTATTATTGGTTTTTACGATATTTTTCATAATCTGGAGATCAGAAACCATTGAAAACACTTCCGAAATTCAGGTTTCACGTAGGTTTCGAAGATTTCGTGTTTCTCACCGAGATATTCAAAACGAGAAAGATCTTTTCCAATCAGGCCGAAACCTTGTTTTTCGTGAAGCATTTTGCATCCTGATCAAGAATAGCAAAAGAAATTGGCGAAATATTCCCCAAATTCAGGTTGCAATGCAAAAAACTTTCATATTGCTCGTCCAAGTTAATATTATTGGTTTTTACGATATTTTTCATGATATGGAGATCAGAAACTATTAAAAACACTTCCGATATTCGGGTTTTACGAAGGTTTCGAAGATTTTGTGTTTTTCACCGAGATATTTAAAATGAGAAAGATCTTTCCCAATCAGGCTAAAACTTTGTTTTTCGTAAAGCATTTTGTATCCTGATCAAGAATAGCGGAAGAAATTGGCAAAATATTTTCCAAATTCAGGTTGCAATGCAAAAAACTTTCATATCGCTCGTCCAAGTTATTATTATTGGTTTTTACGATATTTTTCATAATCTGGAGATCAGAAACTATTAAAAACACTTCCGATATCCAGGTTTTACAAAGGTTTCGAAGATCTTGTGTTTTTCACCGAGATATCCAAAATGAGAAAGATCTTTTCCAATCAGGCTGAAACCTTGTTTTTCGTAAAGCATTTTGCATCCTGATCAAGAATAGCAAAAGAAATTGGCAAGATATTCCCCAAATTCAGGTTGCAATGCAAAAAACTTTCATATCGCTCGTCCAAGTTATTATTATTGGTTTTTACGATATTTTCCATGATCTGGAAATCAGAAACTATTAAAAACACTTCCGATATTGAGGTTTCACGTAGGTTTCGAAGATTTCGTGTTTCTCACCTAGATATCCAAAACGAGAAAGATCTTTTCCAATCAGAATAAAACCTTGTTTTTCGTGAAGCATTTTGCATCCTGATCAAGAATAGCAAAAGAAATTGGCGAAATATTCCCTAAATTCAGGTTGCAATGCAAAAAACTTTCATATCGCTCGTCCAAGTTATTATTATTTGTTCTTACGATATTTTACATGATCTGTAGATCAGAAACTATTAAAAACACTTCCGATATTCAGGTTTTACAAAGGTTTCGAAGATTTTGTGTTTCTCACCGAGATATCCAAAATGAGAAAGATCTTTCCCAATCAGACTGAAACCTTGTTTTTCGTAAATCATTTTGCATTCTGATCAAGAATAGCGAAAGAAATTGGCAAAATATTCCCCAAATTCAGGTTGCAATGCAAAAAACTTTCATATCGCTCGTCCAAGTTATTATTATTGGTTTTTACGATATTTTTCATGATCTGGAGATCAGAAACTATTGAAAACACTCCCGATATTGAGGTTTCACGTAGGTTTCGAAGATTTCGTGTTTCTCACCGAGATATCCAAAACGAGAAAGATCTTTTCCAATCAGGCTGAAACCTTGTTTTCCGCGAAGCATTTCGCATCCTGATCAAGAATAGCAAATGAAATTGGCGAAATATTCCCCAAATTCAGGTTGCAATGCAAAAAACTTTCATATCGCTCGTCCAAGTTACTATTATTTGTTTTTACGATATTTTACATGATCTGGAGATCAGAAACTATTGAAAACACTTCCGATATCCAGGTTTTACAAAGGTTTCAAAGATTTTGTGTTTCTCACCGAGATATCCAAAATAAGAAAGATCTTTCCCAATTAGGCTTAAACTTTGTTTTTCGTAAAGCATTTTGTATCCTGATCAAGAATAGCGGAAGAAATTGGCAAAATATTTTCCAAATTCAGGTTGCAATGCAAAAAACTTTCATATCGCTCGTCCAAGTTATTATTATTGGTTTTTACGATATTTTCCATAATCTGGAGATCAGAAACCATTGAAAACACTTCCGAAATTCAGGTTTCACGTAGGTTTCGAAGATTCCGTGTTTCTCACCGAGATATCCAAAACGAGAAAGATCTTTTCCAATCAGGCTGAAACCTTGTTTTTCGTAAAGCATTTTGCATCCTGATCAAGAATAGCAAAAGAAATTGGCAAAATATTCCCCAAATTCAGGTTGCAATGCAAAAAACTTTCATATCGCTCGTCCAAGTTATTATTATTGGTTTTTACGATATTTTCCATGATCTGGAAATCAGAAACTATTAAAAACACTTCCGATATTGAGGTTTCACGTAGGTTTCGAAGATTTCGTGTTTCTCACCGAGATATCCAAAATGAGAAAGATCTTTCCCAATCAGGCTAAAACTTCGTTTTTCGTAAAGCATTTTGCATCCTGATCAAGAATAGCAAAAGAAATTGGCAAAATATTCCCCAAATTCAGGTTGCAATGCAAAAAACTTTCATATCGCTCGTCCAAGTTATTATTATTGGTTTTTACGATATTTTCCATAATCTGGAGATCAGAAACCATTGAAAACACTTCCGAAATTCAGGTTTCACGTAGGTTTCGAAAATTTCGTGTTTCTCACCGAGATATCCAAAACGAGAAAGATCTTTTCCAATCAGGCTGAAACCTTGTTTTTTTTAAAGCATTTTGCATCCTGATCAAGAATAGCAAAAGAAATTGGCGAAATATTCCCCAAATTCAGGTTGCAATGCAAAAAACTTTCATATTGCTCGTTCAAGTTAATATTATTGGTTTTTACGATATTTTTCATGATCTGGAGATCAGAAACTATTAAAAACACTTCCGATTTTCAGGTTTCACGAAGGTTTCGAAGATTTTGTATTTCTCACTGAGATATCCAAAATGAGAAAGATCTTTCCCAATCAGGCTAAAACTTTGTTTTTCGTAAAGCATTTTGTATCCTGATCAAGAATAGCGGAAGAAATTGGCAAAATATTTTCCAAATTCAGGTTGCAATGCAAAAAACTTTCATATCGCTCGTCCAAGTTATTATTATTGATTTTTACGATATTTTCCATGATCTGGAGATCAGAAACTATTAAAAACACTTCCGATATTGAGGTTTCACGTAGGTTTCGAAGATTTTGTGTTTCTCACCGAGATATCCTGAACGAGAAAGATCTTTCCCAATCAGGCTAAAACTTCGTTTTTCGTAAAGCATTTTGTATCCTGATCAAGAATGGCGGAAGAAATTGGCAAAATATTTTCCAAATTCAGGTTGCAATGCAAAAACCTTTCATATTGCTCGTCCAAGTTAATATTATTGGTTTTTACGATATTTTTCATGATATGGAGATCAGAAACTATTAAAAACACTTCCGATATCCAGGTTTTACAAAGGTTCCGAAGATTTCGTGTTTCTCACCGAGATATCCAAAACGAGAAAGATCTTTCCCAATCAGGCTGAAAACTTGTTTTTCGTAAAGCATTTTGCATCCTGATGAAGAATAGCAAAAAAAATTGGCAAAATATTCCCCAAATTCAGGTCGCAATGCAAAAAACTTTCATATTGCTCGTCCAAGTTAATTTTATTGGTTTTTACGATATTTTCCATAATCTGGAGATGAGAAACCATTGAAAACACTTCCGATATTCAGGTTTCACGTAGGTTTCAAAGATTTTGTGTTTCTCACCGAGATATCCAAAATGAGAAAGATCTTTCCCAATCAGGCTAAAACTTCGTTTTTCGTAAAGCATTTTGCATCCTGATCAAGAATAGCAAAAGAAATTGGCAAAATATTCCCCAAATTCAGGTTGCAATGCAAAAAACTTTCATATTGCTCGTTCAAGTTAATATTATTGGTTTTTACGATATTTTTCATGATCTGGAGATCAGAAACTATTAAAAACACTTCCGATTTTCAGGTTTCACGAAGGTTTCGAAGATTTTGTGTTTCTCACCGAGATATCCAAAATGAGAAAGATCTTTCCCAATCAGGCTAAAACTTTGTTTTTCGTAAAGCATTTTGTATCCTGATCAAGAATAGCGGAAGAAATTGGCAAAATATTTTCCAAATTCAGGTTGCAATGCAAAAAACTTTCATATCGCTCGTCCAAGTTATTATTATTGATTTTTACGATATTTTCCATGATCTGGAGATCAGAAACTATTAAAAACACTTCCGATATTGAGGTTTCACGTAGGTTTCGAAGATTTCGTGTTTCTCACCGAGATATCCAAAACGAGAAAGATCTTCTCCAATCAGGCTGAAACCTTGTTTTTCGTGAAGCATTTTGCATCCTGATCACGAATAGCAAAAGAAATTGGCGAAATATTTCCCAAATTCATGTTGCAATGCAAAAAACTTTCATATCGCTCGTCCAAGTTATTATTATTTGTTCTTACGATATTTTACATGATCTGGAGATCAGAAACTATTAAAAACACTTTCGATATTCGGGTTTTACGAAGGTTTCGAAGATTTTGTGTTTTTCACCGAGATATCTAAAATGAGAAAGATCTTTCCCAATCAGGCTAAAACTTTGTTTTTCGTAAAGCATTTTGTATCCTGATCAAGAATAGCGGAAGAAATTGGCAAAATATTTTCCAAATTCAGGTTGCAATGCAAAAAACTTTCATATCGCTCGCCCAAGTTATTATTATTGGTTTTTACGATATTTTCCATGATCTGGAGATCAGAAACTATTGAAAACACTCCCGATATTGAGGTTTCACGTAGGTTTCGAAGATTTCGTGTTTCTCACCGAGATATCCAAAACGAGAAAGATCTTTTCCAATCAGGCTGAAACCTTGTTTTTCGTAAAGCATTTTGCATCCTGATCAAGAATAGCAAAAGAAATTGGCGAAATATTCCTCAAATTCAGGTTGCAATGCAAAAAACTTTCATATCGCTCGTCCAAGTTATTATTATTTGTTTTTACGATATTTTACATGATCTGGAGATCAGAAACTATTGAAAACACTTCCGATATCCAGGTTTTACAAAGGTTTCAAAGATTTTGTGTTTCTCACCGAGATATCCAAAATAAGAAAGATCTTTCGCAATCAGGCTTAAACTTTGTTTTTCGTAAAGCATTTTGTATCCTGATCAAGAATAGCGGAAGAAATTGGCAAAATATTTTCCAAATTCAGGTTGCAATGCAAAAAACTTTCATATCGCTCGTCCAAGTTATTATTATTGGTTTTTACGATATTTTCCATAATCTGGAGATCAGAAACCATTGGAAACACTTCCGATATTCAGGTTTCACGTAGGTTTCGAAGATTTTGTGTTTCTCACCGAGATATCCAAAATGAGAAAGATCTTTCCCAATCAGGCTGAAACCTTGTTTTTTGTAAAGCATTTTGCATCCTGATCAAGAATAGCAAAAGAAATTGGCGAAATATTCCCCAAATTCAGGTTGCAATGCAAAAAACTTTCATATCGCTCGTCCAAGTTACTATTATTTGTTTTTACGATATTTTACATGATCTGGAGATCAGAAACTATTGAAAACACTTCCGATATCCAGGTTTTACAAAGGTTTCAAAGATTTTGTGTTTCTCACCGAGATATCCAAAATAAGAAAGATCTTTCCCAATTAGGCTTAAACTTTGTTTTTCGTAAAGCATTTTGTATCCTGATCAAGAATAGCGGAAGAAATTGGCAAAATATTTTCCAAATTCAGGTTGCAATGCAAAAAACTTTCATATCGCTCGTCCAAGTTATTATTATTGGTTTTTACGATATTTTCCATAATCTGGAGATCAGAAACCATTGAAAACACTTCCGAAATTCAGGTTTCACGTAGGTTTCGAAGATTCCGTGTTTCTCACCGAGATATCCAAAACGAGAAAGATCTTTTCCAATCAGGCTGAAACCTTGTTTTTCGTAAAGCATTTTGCATCCTGATCAAGAATAGCAAAAGAAATTGGCAAAATATTCCCCAAATTCAGGTTGCAATGCAAAAAACTTTCATATCGCTCGTCCAAGTTATTATTATTGGTTTTTACGATATTTTCCATGATCTGGAAATCAGAAACTATTAAAAACACTTCCGATATTGAGGTTTCACGTAGGTTTCGAAGATTTCGTGTTTCTCACCGAGATATCCAAAATGAGAAAGATCTTTCCCAATCAGGCTAAAACTTCGTTTTTCGTAAAGCATTTTGCATCCTGATCAAGAATAGCAAAAGAAATTGGCAAAATATTCCCCAAATTCAGGTTGCAATGCAAAAAACTTTCATATCGCTCGTCCAAGTTATTATTATTGGTTTTTACGATATTTTCCATAATCTGGAGATCAGAAACCATTGAAAACACTTCCGAAATTCAGGTTTCACGTAGGTTTCGAAAATTTCGTGTTTCTCACCGAGATATCCAAAACGAGAAAGATCTTTTCCAATCAGGCTGAAACCTTGTTTTTTTTAAAGCATTTTGCATCCTGATCAAGAATAGCAAAAGAAATTGGTGAAATATTCCCCAAATTCAGGTTGCAATGCAAAAAACTTTCATATTGCTCGTTCAAGTTAATATTATTGGTTTTTACGATATTTTTCATGATCTGGAGATCAGAAACTATTAAAAACACTTCCGATTTTCAGGTTTCACGAAGGTTTCGAAGATTTTGTGTTTCTCACCGAGATATCCAAAATGAGAAAGATCTTTCCCAATCAGGCTAAAACTTTGTTTTTCGTAAAGCATTTTGTATCCTGATCAAGAATAGCGGAAGAAATTGGCAAAATATTTTCCAAATTCAGGTTGCAATGCAAAAAACTTTCATATCGCTCGTCCAAGTTATTATTATTGATTTTTACGATATTTTCCATGATCTGGAGATCAGAAACTATTAAAAACACTTCCGATATTGAGGTTTCACGTAGGTTTCGAAGATTTCGTGTTTCTCACCGAGATATCCAAAACGAGAAAGATCTTCTCCAATCAGGCTGAAACCTTGTTTTTCGTGAAGCATTTTGCATCCTGATCACGAATAGCAAAAGAAATTGGCGAAATATTTCCCAAATTCATGTTGCAATGCAAAAAACTTTCATATCGCTCGTCCAAGTTATTATTATTTGTTCTTACGATATTTTACATGATCTGGAGATCAGAAACTATTAAAAACACTTCCGATATTCGGGTTTTACGAAGGTTTCGAAGATTTTGTGTTTTTCACCGAGATATCTAAAATGAGAAAGATCTTTCCCAATCAGGCTAAAACTTTGTTTTTCGTAAAGCATTTTGTATCCTGATCAAGAATAGCGGAAGAAATTGGCAAAATATTTTCCAAATTCAGGTTGCAATGCAAAAAACTTTCATATCGCTCGCCCAAGTTATTATTATTGGTTTTTACGATATTTTCCATGATCTGGAGATCAGAAACTATTGAAAACACTCCCGATATTGAGGTTTCACGTAGGTTTCGAAGATTTCGTGTTTCTCACCGAGATATCCAAAACGAGAAAGATCTTTTCCAATCAGGCTGAAACCTTGTTTTTCGTAAAGCATTTTGCATCCTGATCAAGAATAGCAAAAGAAATTGGCGAAATATTCCTCAAATTCAGGTTGCAATGCAAAAAACTTTCATATCGCTCGTCCAAGTTATTATTATTTGTTTTTACGATATTTTACATGATCTGGAGATCAGAAACTATTGAAAACACTTCCGATATCCAGGTTTTACAAAGGTTTCAAAGATTTTGTGTTTCTCACCGAGATATCCAAAATAAGAAAGATCTTTCGCAATCAGGCTTAAACTTTGTTTTTCGTAAAGCATTTTGTATCCTGATCAAGAATAGCGGAAGAAATTGGCAAAATATTTTCCAAATTCAGGTTGCAATGCAAAAAACTTTCATATCGCTCGTCCAAGTTATTATTATTGGTTTTTACGATATTTTCCATAATCTGGAGATCAGAAACCATTGGAAACACTTCCGATATTCAGGTTTCACGTAGGTTTCGAAGATTTTGTGTTTCTCACCGAGATATCCAAAATGAGAAAGATCTTTCCCAATCAGGCTGAAACCTTGTTTTTTGTAAAGCATTTTGCATCCTGATCAAGAATAGCAAAAGAAATTGGCGAAATATTCCCCAAATTCAGGTTGCAATGCAAAAAACTTTCATATCGCTCGTCCAAGTTATTATTATTTGTTCTTACGATATTTTACATGATCTGGAGATCAGAAACTATCAAAAACACTTCCGATATCCAGGTTTTACAAAGGTTTCGAAGATTTTGTGTTTCTCACCGAGATATTCAAAATGAGAAAGATCTTTCCCAATCAGGCTAAAACTTTGTTTTTCGTAAAGCATTTTGTATCCTGATCAAGAATAGCGGAAGAAATTGGCAAAATATTTTCCAAATTCAGGTTGCAATGCAAAAAACTTTCATATCGCTCGTCCAAGTTATTATTATTGGTTTTTACGATATTTTTCATAATCTGGAGATCAGAAACTATTAAAAACACTTCCGATATCCAGGTTTTACAAAGGTTTCGAAGATTTTGTGTTTTTCACCGAGATATCCAAAATGAGAAAGATCTTTTCCAATCAGGCTGAAACCTTGTTTTTCGTAAAGCATTTTGCATCCTGATCAAGAATAGCAAAAGAAATTGGCGAAATATTTCCCAAATTCAGGTTGCAATGCAAAAAACTTTCATATCGCTCGTCCAAGTTATTATTATTGGTTTTTACGATATTTTCGATAATCTGGAGATCAGAAACCATTGAAAACACTTCCGAAATTCAGGTTTCACGTAGGTTTCGAAAATTTCGTGTTTCTCACCGAGATATCCAAAACGAGAAAGATCTTTTCCAATCAGGCTGAAACCTTGTTTTTCGTAAATCATTTTGCATTCTGATCAAGAATAGCAAACGAAATTGGCAAAATATTCCCCAAATTCAGGTTGCGATGCAAAAAACTTTCATATCGCTCGTCCAAGTTATTATTATTGGTTTTTACGATATTTTTCATAATCTGGAGATCAGAAACCATTGAAAACACTTCCGAAATTCAGGTTTCACGTAGGTTTCGAAGATTTCGTGTTTCTCACCGAGATATTCAAAACGAGAAAGATCTTTTCCAATCAGGCCGAAACCTTGTTTTTCGTGAAGCATTTTGCATCCTGATCAAGAATAGCAAAAGAAATTGGCGAAATATTCCCCAAATTCAGGTTGCAATGCAAAAAACTTTCATATTGCTCGTCCAAGTTAATATTATTGGTTTTTACGATATTTTTCATGATATGGAGATCAGAAACTATTAAAAACACTTCCGATATTCGGGTTTTACGAAGGTTTCGAAGATTTTGTGTTTTTCACCGAGATATTTAAAATGAGAAAGATCTTTCCCAATCAGGCTAAAACTTTGTTTTTCGTAAAGCATTTTGTATCCTGATCAAGAATAGCGGAAGAAATTGGCAAAATATTTTCCAAATTCAGGTTGCAATGCAAAAAACTTTCATATCGCTCGCCCAAGTTATTATTATTGGTTTTTACGATATTTTCCATGATCTGGAGATCAGAAACTATTGAAAACACTCCCGATATTGAGGTTTCACGTAGGTTTCGAAGATTTCGTGTTTCTCACCGAGATATCCAAAACGAGAAAGATCTTTTCCAATCAGGCTGAAACCTTGTTTTTCGTAAAGCATTTTGCATCCTGATCAAGAATAGCAAAAGAAATTGGCGAAATATTCCTCAAATTCAGGTTGCAATGCAAAAAACTTTCATATCGCTCGTCCAAGTTATTATTATTGGTTTTTACGATATTTTCCATGATCTGGAAATCAGAAACTATAAAAAACACTTCCGATATTGAGGTTTCACGTAGGTTTCGAAGATTTCGTGTTTCTCACCGAGATATCCAAAATGAGAAAGATCTTTCCCAATCAGGCTAAAACTTCGTTTTTCGTAAAGCATTTTGCATCCTGATCAAGAATAGCGGAAGAAATTGGCAAAATATTTTCCAAATTCAGGTTGCAATGCAAAAAACTTTCATATCGCTCGTCCAAGTTATTATTATTGGTTTTTACGATATTTTCCATGATCTGGAGATCAGAAACTATTAAAAACACTTCCGATATTGAGGTTTCACGTAGGTTTCGAAGATTTCGTGTTTCTCACCGAGATATCCAAAACGAGGAAGATCTTCTCCAATCAGGCTGAAACCTTGTTTTTCGTGAAGCATTTTGCATCCTGATCACGAATAGCAAAAGAAATTGGCGAAATATTCCCCAAATTCATGTTGCAATGCAAAAAACTTTCATATCGCTCGTCCAAGTTATTAATATTTGTTCTTACGATATTTTACATGATCTGGAGATCAGAAACTATTAAAAACACTTTCGATATTCGGGTTTTACGAAGGTTTCGAAGATTTCGTGTTTCTCACCGAGATATCCAAAACGAGAAAGATCTTTTCGAATCAAGCTGAAACCTTGTTTTTCGTAAAGCATTTTGCATCCTGATCAAGAATAGCAAAAGAAATTGGCAAAATATTCCCCAAATTCAGGTTGCAATGCAAAAAACTTTCATATCGCTCGTCCAAGTTATTATTATTGGTTTTTACGATATTTTCCATAATCTGGAGATCAGAAACCATTGAAAACACTTCCGAAATTCAGGTTTCACGTAGGTTTCGAAGATTTCGTGTTTCTCACCGAGATATCCAAAACGAGAAAGATCTTTTCGAATCAAGCTGAAACCTTGTTTTTCGTAAAGCATTTTGCATCCTGATCAAGAATGGCAAAAGAAATTGGCAAAATATTCCCCAAATTCAGGTTGCAATGCAAAAAACTTTCATATCGCTCGTCCAAGTTATTATTATTTGTTCTTACGATATTTTCCATGATCTAGAGATCAGAAACTATTAAAAACACTTCCGATATTGAGGTTTCACGTAGGTTTCGAAGATTTCGTGTTTCTCACCGAGATATCCAAAACGAGGAAGATCTTCTCCAATCAGGCTAAAACCTTGTTTTTCGTGAAGCATTTTGCATCCTGATCAAGAATAGCAAAAGAAATTGGCGAAATATTCCCTAATTTCAGGTTGCAATGCAAAAAACTTTCAGATCGCTCGTCCAAGTTATTATTATTTGTTTTTACGATATTTTCCATGATCTAGAGATCAGAAACTATTGAAAACACTTACGATATTGAGGTTCCACGTAGGTTTCGAAGATTTCGTGTTTCTTACCGAGATATCCAAAACGAGAAAGATCTTTTCCAATCAGGCTGAAACCTTGTTTTTCGTGAAGCATTTTGCATCCTGATCAAGAATAGCAAAAGAAATTGGCGAAATATTCCCCAAATTCAGGTTGCAATGCAAAAAACTTTCATATCGCTCGTCCAAGTTATTATTATTGGTTTTTACGATATTTTCCATAATCTGGAGATCAGAAACCATTGAAAACACTTCCGATATTCAGGTTTCACGGAGGTTTCGAAGATTTTGTGTTTCTCACCGAGATATCCAAAATGAGAAAGATCTTTCCCAATCAGGCTAAAACTTCGTTTTTCGTAAAGCATTTTGCATCCTGATCAAGAATAGCAAAAGAAATTGGCGAAATATTCCCCAAATTCAGGTTGCAATGCAAAAAACTTTCATATCGCTCGTCCAAGTTATTATTATTTGTTCTTACGATATTTTACATGATCTGGAGATCAGAAACTATCAAAAACACTTCCGATATCCAGGTTTTACAAAGGTTTCGAAGATTTTGTGTTTCTCACCGAGATATCCAAAATAAGAAAGATCTTTTCCAATCAGGCTGAAACCTTGTTTTTCGTAAAGCATTTTGCATCCTGATCAAGAATAGCAAAAGAAATTGGCGAAATATTCCCCAAATTCAGGTTGCAATGCAAAAAACTTTCATATCGCTCGTCCAAGTTATTATTATTGGTTTTTACGATATTTTCGATAATCTGGAGATCAGAAACCATTGAAAACACTTCCGAAATTCAGGTTCCACGTAGGTTTCGAAAATTTCGTGTTTCTCACCGAGATATCCAAAACGAGAAAGATCTTTTCCAATCAGGCTGAAACCTTGTTTTTCGTAAATCATTTTGCATTCTGATCAAGAATAGCAAACGAAATTGGCAAAATATTCCCCAAATTCAGGTTGCGATGCAAAAAACTTTCATATCGCTCGTCCAAGTTATTATTATTGGTTTTTACGATATTTTTCATAATCTGGAGATCAGAAACCATTGAAAACACTTCCGAAATTCAGGTTTCACGTAGGTTTCGAAGATTTCGTGTTTCTCACCGAGATATTCAAAACGAGAAAGATCTTTTCCAATCAGGCCGAAACCTTGTTTTTCGTGAAGCATTTTGCATCCTGATCAAGAATAGCAAAAGAAATTGGCGAAATATTCCCCAAATTCAGGTTGCAATGCAAAAAACTTTCCTATTGCTCGTCCAAGTTAATATTATTGGTTTTTACGATATTTTTCATGATATGGAGATCAGAAACTATTAAAAACACTTCCGATATTCGGGTTTTACGAAGGTTTCGAAGATTTTGTGTTTTTCACCGAGATATTTAAAATGAGAAAGATCTTTCCCAATCAGGCTAAAACTTTGTTTTTCGTAAAGCATTTTGTATCCTGATCAAGAATAGCGGAAGAAATTGGCAAAATATTTTCCAAATTCAGGTTGCAATGCAAAAAACTTTCATATCGCTCGTCCAAGTTATTATTATTGGTTTTTACGATATTTTTCATGATCTGGAGATCAGAAACTATTGAAAACACTCCCGATATTGAGGTTTCACGTAGGTTTCGAAAATTTCGTGTTTCTCACCGAGATATCCAAAACGAGAAAGATCTTTTCCAATCAGGCTGAAACCTTGTTTTTCGTAAAGCATTTTGCATCCTGATCAAGAATAGCAAAAGAAATTGGCGAAATATTCCTCAAATTCAGGTTGCAATGCAAAAAACTTTCATATCGCTCGTCCAAGTTATTATTATTGGTTTTTACGATATTGTCCATGATCTGGAAATCAGAAACCATTAAAAACACTTCCGATATTGAGGTTTCACGTAGGTTTCGGAGATTTCGTGTTTCTCACCGAGATATCCAAAACGAGGAAGATCTTTTCCAATCAGGCTAAAACCTTGTTTTTCGTGAAGCATTTTGCATCCTGATCAAGAATAGCAAAAGAAATTGGCGAAATATTCCCTAAATTCAGGTTGCAATGCAAAAAACTTTCATATCGCTCGTCCAAGTTATGATTATTTGTTCTGACGATATTTTACATGATCTGTAGATCAGAAACTATTAAAAACACTTCCGATATTCAGGTTTTACAAAGTTTTCGAAGATTTTGTGTTTCTCACCGAGATATCCAAAATGAGAAAGATCTTTCCCAATCAGACTGAAACCTTGTTTTTCGTAAATCATTTTGCATTCTGATCAAGAATAGCAAAAGAAATTGGCAAAATATTCCCCAAATTCAGGTTGCAATGCAAAAAAACTTTCATATCGCTCGTCCAAGTTATTATTGTTGGTTTTTACGATATTTTCCATAATCTGGAGATCAGAAACCATTGAAAACACTTCCGAAATTCAGGTTTCACGTAGGTTTCGAAGATTTCGTGTTTCTCACCGAGATATCCAGAACGAGAAAGATCTTTTCCAATGAGGCTGAAACCTTGTTTTTCGTAAAGCATTTTGCATCCTGATCAAGAATAGCAAAAGAAATTGGCAAAATATTCCCCAAATTCAGGTTGCAATGCAAAAAACTTTCATATCGCTCGTCCAAGTTATTATTATTGGTTTTTACGATATTTTCCATGATCTGGAAATCAGAAACTATAAGAAACACTTCCGATATTGAGGTTTCACGTAGGTTTCGAAGATTTCGTGTTTCTCACCGAGATATCCAAAATGAGAAAGATCTTTCCCAATCAGGCTAAAACTTCGTTTTTCGTAAAGCATTTTGCATCCTGATCAAGAATAGCGGAAGAAATTGGCAAAATATTTTCCAAATTCAGGTTGCAATGCAAAAAACTTTCATATCGCTCGTCCAAGTTATTATTATTGGTTTTTACGATATTTTCCATGATCTGGAGATCAGAAACTATTAAAAACACTTTCGATATTGAGGTTTCACGTAGGTTTCGAAGATTTCGTGTTTCTCACCGAGATATCCAAAACGAGAAAGATCTTCTCCAATCAGGCTGAAACCTTGTTTTTCGTGAAGCATTTTGCATCCTGATCACGAATAGCAAAAGAAATTGGCGAAATATTCCCCAAATTCATGTTGCAATGCAAAAAACTTTCATATCGCTCGTCCAAGTTATTAATATTTGTTCTTACGATATTTTACATGATCTGGAGATCAGAAACTATTAAAAACACTTTCGATATTCGGGTTTTACGAAGGTTTCGAAGATTTCGTGTTTCTCACCGAGATATCCAAAACGAGAAAGATCTTTTCGAATCAAGCTGAAACCTTGTTTTTCGTAAAGCATTTTGCATCCTGATCAAGAATAGCAAAAGAAATTGGCAAAATATTCCCCAAATTCAGGTTGCAATGCAAAAAACTTTCATATCGCTCGTCCAAGTTATTATTATTGGTTTTTACGATATTTTCCATAATCTGGAGATCAGAAACCATTGAAAACACTTCCGAAATTCAGGTTTCACGTAGGTTTCGAAGATTTCGTGTTTCTCACCGAGATATCCAAAACGAGAAAGATCTTTTCGAATCAAGCTGAAACCTTGTTTTTCGTAAAGCATTTTGCATCCTGATCAAGAATAGCAAAAGAAATTGGCAAAATATTCCCCAAATTCAGGTTGCAATGCAAAAAACTTTCATATCGCTCGTCCAAGTTATTATTATTTGTTCTTACGATATTTTCCATGATCTAGAGATCAGAAACTATTAAAAACACTTCCGATATTGAGGTTTCACGTAGGTTTCGAAGATTTCGTGTTTCTCACCGAGATATCCAAAACGAGGAAGATCTTCTCCAATCAGGCTAAAACCTTGTTTTTCGTGAAGCATTTTGCATCCTGATCAAGAATAGCAAAAGAAATTGGCGAAATATTCCCTAATTTCAGGTTGCAATGCAAAAAACTTTCAGATCGCTCGTCCAAGTTATTATTATTTGTTTTTACGATATTTTCCATGATCTAGAGATCAGAAACTATTGAAAACACTTACGATATTGAGGTTCCACGTAGGTTTCGAAGATTTCGTGTTTCTTACCGAGATATCCAAAACGAGAAAGATCTTTTTCAATCAGGCTGAAACCTTGTTTTTCGTGAAGCATTTTGCATCCTGATCAAGAATAGCAAAAGAAATTGGCGAAATATTCCCCAAATTCAGGTTGCAATGCAAAAAACTTTCATATCGCTCGTCCAAGTTATTATTATTGGTTTTTACGATATTTTCCATAATCTGGAGATCAGAAACCATTGAAAACACTTCCGATATTCAGGTTTCACGGAGGTTTCGAAGATTTTGTGTTTCTCACCGAGATATCCAAAATGAGAAAGATCTTTCCCAATCAGGCTAAAACTTCGTTTTTCGTAAAGCATTTTGCATCCTGATCAAGAATAGCAAAAGAAATTGGCGAAATATTCCCCAAATTCAGGTTGCAATGCAAAAAACTTTCATATCGCTCATCCAAGTTATTATTATTTGTTCTTACGATATTTTACATGATCTGGAGATCAGAAACTATCAAAAACACTTCCGATATCCAGGTTTTACAAAGGTTTCGAAGATTTTGTGTTTCTCACCGAGATATCCAAAATAAGAAAGATCTTTTCCAATCAGGCTGAAACCTTGTTTTTCGTAAAGCATTTTGCATCCTGATCAAGAATAGCAAAAGAAATTGGCAAGATATTCCCCAAATTCAGGTTGCAATGCAAAAAACTTTCATATCGCTCGTCCAAGTTATTATTATTGGTTTTTACGATATTTTCGATAATCTGGAGATCAGAAACCATTGAAAACACTTCCGAAATTCAGGTTTCACGTAGGTTTCGAAAATTTCGTGTTTCTCACCGAGATATCCAAAACGAGAAAGATCTTTTCCAATCAGGCTGAAACCTTGTTTTTCGTAAATCATTTTGCATTCTGATCAAGAATAGCAAAAGAAATTGGCAAAATATTCCCCAAATTCAGGTTGCAATGCAAAAAACTTTCATATCGCTCGTCCAAGTTATTATTATTGGTTTTTACGATATTTTCCATAATCTGGAGATCAGAAACCATTGAAAACACTTCCGAAATCCAGGTTTCACGTAGGTTTCGAAAATTTCGTGTTTCTCACCGAGATATCCAAAACGAGGAAGATCTTTTCCAATCAGGCTGAAACCTTGTTTTTCGTAAAGCATTTTGCATCCTGATCAAGAATAGCAGAAGAAATTGGCGAAATATTCCCCAAATTCAGGTTGCAATGCAAAAAACTTTCATATCGCTCGTCCAAGTTATTATTATTTGTTCTTACGATATTTTACATGATCTGGAGATCAGAAACTATCAAAAACACTTCCGATATCCAGGTTTTACAAAGGTTTCGAAGATTTTGTGTTTCTCACCGAGATATTCAAAATGAGAAAGATCTTTCCCAATCAGGCTAAAACTTTGTTTTTCGTAAAGCATTTTGTATCCTGATCAAGAATAGCGGAAGAAATTGGCAAAATATTTTCCAAATTCAGGTTGCAACGCAAAAAACTTTCATATCGCTCGTCCAAGTTATTATTATTGGTTTTTACAATATTTTTCATAATCTGGAGATCAGAAACTATTGAAAACACTTCCGATATCCAGGTTTTACAAAGGTTTCGAAGATTTTGTGTTTTTCACCGAGATATCCAAAATGAGAAAGATCTTTTCCAATCAGGCTGAAACCTTGTTTTTCGTAAAGCATTTTGCATCCTGATCAAGAATAGCAAAAGAAATTGGCAAGATATTCCCCAAATTCAGGTTGCAATGCAAAAAACTTTCATATCGCTCGTCCAAGTTATTATTATTGGTTTTTACGATATTTTCGATAATCTGGAGATCAGAAACCATTGAAAACACTTCCGAAATTCAGGTTTCACGTAGGTTTCGAAGATTTCGTGTTTCTCACCGAGATATCCAAAACGAGAAAGATCTTTTCGAATCAAGCTGAAACCTTGTTTTTTGTAAAGCATTTTGCATCCTGATCAAGAATAGCAAAAGAAATTGGCAAAATATTCCCCAAATTCAGGTTGCAATGCAAAAAACTTTCATATCGCTCGTCCAAGTTATTATTATTTGTTCTTTTGATATTTTCCATGATCTAGAGATCAGAAACTAGTAAAAACACTTCCGATATTGAGGTTTCACGTAGGTTTCGAAGATTTCGTGTTTCTTACCGAGATATCCAAAACGAGAAAGATCTTTTCCAATCAGGCTGAAACCTTGTTTTTCGTGAAGCATTTTGCATCCTGATCAAGAATAGCAAAAGAAATTGGCGAAATATTCCCCAAATTCAGGTTGCAATGCAAAAAACTTTCATATTGCTCGTCCAAGTTAATATTATTGGTTTTTACGATATTTTCCATAATCCGGAGATCAGAAACCATTGAAAACACTTCCGATATTCAGGTTTCACGTAGGTTTCGAAGATTTTGTGTTTCTCACCGAGATATCCAAAATGAGAAAGATCTTTCCCAATCAGGCTAAAACTTCGTTTTTCGTAAAGCATTTTGCATCCTGATCAAGAATAGCAAAAAAAATTGGCAAAATATTCCCCAAATTCAGGTGGCAATCCAAAAAACTTTCATATCGCTCGTCCAAGTTATTATTATTGGTTTTTACGATATTTTCCATAATCTGGAGATCAGAAACCATTGAAAACACTTCCGAAATTCAGGTTTCACGTAGGTTTCGAAGATTTCGTGTTTCTCACCGAGATATCCAAAACGAGAAAGATCTTTTCCAATCAGGCTAAAACCTTGTTTTTCGTGAAGCATTTTGCATCCTGATCAAGAATAGCAAAAGAAATTGGCGAAATATTCCCTAAATTCAGGTTGCAATGCAAAAAACTTTCATATCGCTCGTCCAAGTTATTATTATTCGTTCTTACGATATTTTACATGATCTGTAGATCAGAAACTATTAAAAACACTTCCGATATCCAGGTTTTACAAAGGTTTCAAAGATTTTGTGTTTCTCACCGAGATATCCAAAATAAGAAAGATCTTTCCCAATTAGGCTTAAACTTTGTTTTTCGTAAAGCATTTTGTATCCTGATCAAGAATAGCGGAAGAAATTGGCAGAATATTCTCCAAATTCAGGTTGCAATGCAAAAAACTTTCATATCGCTCGTCCAAGTTATTATTATTGGTTTTTACGATATTTTCCATAATCTGGAGATCAGAAACCATTGAAAACACTTCCGAAATTCAGGTTTCACGTAGGTTTCGAAGATTTCGTGTTTCTCACCGAGATATCCAAAACGAGAAAGATCTTTTCCAATCAGGCTGAAACCTTGTTTTTCGTAAAGCATTTTGCATCCTGATCAAGAATAGCAAAAGAAATTGGCAAAATATTCCCCAAATTCAGGTTGCAATGCAAAAAACTTTCATATCGCTCGTCCAAGTTATTATTATTGGTTTTTACGATATTTTCCATGATCTGGAAATCAGAAACTATTAAAAACACTTCCGATATTGAGGTTTCACGTAGGTTTCGAAGATTTCGTGTTTCTCACCGAGATATCCAAAATGAGAAAGATCTTTCCCAATCAGGCTAAAACTTCGTTTTTCGTAAAGCATTTTGCATCCTGATCAAGAATAGCAAAAGAAATTGGCAAAATATTCCCCAAATTCAGGTTGCAATGCAAAAAACTTTCATATCGCTCGTCTAAGTTATTATTATTGGTTTTTACGATATTTTCCATAATCTGGAGATCAGAAACCATTGAAAACACTTCCGAAATTCAGGTTTCACGTAGGTTTCGAAGATTTTGTGTTTCTCACCGAGATATCCAAAATGAGAAAGATCTTTCCCAATCAGGCTAAAACTTCGTTTTTCGTAAAGCATTTTGCATCCTGATCAAGAATAGCAAAAAAAATTGGCAAAATATTCCCCAAATTCAGGTGGCAATGCAAAAAACTTTCATATCGCTCGTCCAAGTTATTATTATTGGTTTTTACGATATTTTCCATGATCTAGAGATCAGAAACTAATCAAAACACTTCCAATATTCAGGTTTTACGTAGGTTTGGAAGATTTCGTGTTTCTCACTTAGATATCCAAAACGAGAAAGATCTTTTTCAATCAGGCTGAAAGCTTGTTTTTCGTAAAGCATTTCGCATCCTGATCAAGAATAGCAGAAGAAATTGGCAAAATATTTCCCAAATTCAGGTTGCAATGCAAAAAACTTTCATATCGCTCGTCCAAGTTATTATTATTGGTTTTTACGATATTTTCCATGATCTGGAGATCAGAAGCTATCAAAAACACTTCCGAAATTCAGGTTTCACGTAGGTTTCGAAGATTTCGTGTTTCTCACCGAGATATCCAAAACGAGAAAGATCTTTCCCAATCAGGCTGAAACCTTGTTTTTCGTAAAGCATTTTGCATCCTGATGAAGAATAGCAAAAAAAATTGGCAAAATATTCCCCAAATTCAGGTTGCAATGCAAAAAACTTTCATATCGCTCGTCCAAGTTATTATTATTGGTTTTTACGATATTTTCCATGATCTAGAGATCAGAAACTAATCAAAACACTTCCAATATTCAGGTTTTACGTAGGTTTCGAAGATTTCGTGTTTCTCACTTAGATATCCAAAACGAGAAAGATCTTTTCCAATCAGGCTGAAACCTTGTTTTTCGTAGAGCATTTTGTATCCTGATCAAGAATAGCGGAAGAAATTGGCAAAATATTTTCCAAATTCAGGTTGCAATGCAAAAAACTTTCATATCGCTCGTCCAAGTTATTATTATTGGTTTTTACGATATTTTCCATGATCTGGAGATCAGAAACTATTAAATACACTTCCGATATTGAGGTTTCACGTAGGTTTCGAAGATTTCGTGTTTCTCACCGAGATATCCAAAATGAGAAAGATCTTTTCCAATCAGGCTCAAACTTTGTTTTTCGTAAAGCATTTTGTATCCTGATCAAGAATAGCGGAAGAAATTGGCAAAATATTCCCCAAATTCAGGTTGCAATGCAAAAAACTTTCATATAGCTCGTCCAAGTTAATATTATTGGTTTTTACGATATTTTTCATGATCTGGAGATCAGGAACTATTAAAAACACTTCCGATATTCAGGTTTTACAAAGGTTTCGAAGATTTTGTGTTTCTCACCGAGATATCCAGAATGAGAAAGATCTTTCCCAATCAGGCTAAAACTTTGTTTTTCGTAAAGCATTTTGTATCCTGATCAAGAATAGCGGAAGAAATTGGCAAAATATTTCCCAAATTCAGGTTGCAATGCAAAAAACTTTCATATCGCTCGTCCAAGTTATTATTATTGGTTTTTACGATATTTTCCATAATCTGGAGATCAGAAACCATTGAAAACACTTCCGAAATTCAGGTTTCACGTAGGTTTCGAAGATTTCATGTTTCTCACCGAGATATCCAAAACGAGAAAGATCTTTTCCAATCAGGCTGAAACCTTGTTTTTCATAAAGCGTTTTGCATCCTGATCAAGAATAGCGAAAGAAATTGGCAAAATATTTCCCAAATTCAGGTTGCAATGCAAAAAACTTTCATATCGCTCGTCCAAGTTATTATTATTGGTTTTTACGATATTTTCCATGATCTGGAAATCAGAAACTATTAAAAACACTTCCGATATTGAGGTTTCACGTAGGTTTCGAAGATTTCGTGTTTCTCACCGAGATATCCAAAACGAGAAAGATCTTTTCCAATCAGGCTAAAACCTTGTTTTTCGTGAAGCATTTTGCATCCTGATCAAGAATAGCAAAAGAAATTGGCGAAATATTCCCTAAATTCAGGTTGCAATGCAAAAAACTTTCATATCGCTCGTCCAAGTTATTATTATTTGTTCTTACGATATTTTACATGATCTGTAGATCAGAAACTATTAAAAACACTTCCGATATTCAGGTTTTACAAAGGTTTCGAAGATTTTGTGTTTCTCACCGAGATATCCAAAATGAGAAGGATCTTTCCCAATCAGACTGAAACCTTGTTTTTCGTAAATCATTTTGCATTCTGATCAAGAATAGCGAAAGAAATTGGCAAAATATTCCCCAAATTCAGGTTGCAATGCAAAAAACTTTCATATCGCTCGTCCAAGTTATTATTATTGGTTTTTACGATATTTTCCATGATCTGGAGATCAGAAACTATTGAAAACACTCCCGATATTGAGGTTTCACGTAGGTTTCGAAGATTTCGTGTTTCTCACCGAGATATCCAAAACGAGAAAGATCTTTTCCAATCAGGCTGAAACCTTGTTTTTCGCGAAGCATTTTGCATCCTGATCAAGAATAGCAAAAGAAATTGGCGAAATATTCCCCAAATTCAGGTTGCAATGCAAAAAACTTTCATATCGCTCGTCCAAGTTATTATTATTGGTTTTTACGATATTTTCCATAATCTGGAGATCAGAAACCATTGAAAACACTTCCGAAATTCAGGTTTCACGTAGGTTACGAAGATTTCGTGTTTCTCACCGAGATATCCAAAACGAGAAAGATCTTTTCCAATCAGGCTAAAACCTTGTTTTTCGTGAAGCATTTTGCATCCTGATCAAGAATAGCAAAAGAAATTGGCAAAATATTCCCTAAATTCAGGTTGCAATGCAAAAAACTTTCATATCGCTCGTCCAAGTTAATATTATTGGTTTTTACGATATTTTTCATGATCTGGAGATCAGAAACTATTAAAAACACTTCCGATTTTCAGGTTTCACGAAGGTTTCGAAGATTTTGTGTTTCTCACCGAGATATCCAAAATGAGAAAGATCTTTCCCAATCAGGCTAAAACTTTGTTTTTCGTAAAGCATTTTGTATCCTGATCAAGAATAGCGGAAGAAATTGGCAAAATATTTTCCAAATTCAGGTTGCAATGCAAAAAACTTTCATATCGCTCGTCCAAGTTATTATTATTGGTTTTTACGATATTTTCCATGATCTGGAGATCAGAAACTATTAAAAACACTTCCGATATTGAGGTTTCACGTAGGTTTCGAAGATTTCGTGTTTCTCACCGAGATATCCAAAACGAGAAAGATCTTTTCCAATCAGGCTGAAACCTTGTTTTTCGTGAAGCATTTTGCATCCTGATCACGAATAGCAAAAGAAATTGGCGAAATATTTCCCAAATTCATGTTGCAATGCAAAAAACTTTCATATCGCTCGTCCAAGTTATTAATATTTGTTCTTACGATATTTTACATGATCTGGAGATCAGAAACTATTAAAAACACTTCCGATATTCGGGTTTTACGAAGGTTTCGAAGATTTTGTGTTTTTCACCGAGATATTTAAAATGAGAAAGATCTTTCCCAATCAGGCTAAAACTTTGTTTTTCGTAAAGCATTTTGTATCCTGATCAAGAATAGCGGAAGAAATTGGCAAAATATTTTCCAAATTCAGGTTGCAATGCAAAAAACTTTCATATCGCTCGTCCAAGTTATTATTATTGGTTTTTACGATATTTTCCATGATCTGGAGATCAGAAACTATTGAAAACACTCCCGATATTGAGGTTTCACGTAGGTTTCGAAGATTTCGTGTTTCTCACCGAGATATCCAAAACGAGAAAGATCTTTTCCAATCAGGCTGAAACCTTGTTTTTCGTAAAGCATTTTGCATCCTGATCAAGAATAGCAAAAGAAATTGGCGAAATATTCCTCAAATTCAGGTTGCAATGCAAAAAACTTTCATATCGCTCGTCCAAGTTATTATTATTTGTTTTTACGATATTTTACATGATCTGGAGATCAGAAACTATTGAAAACACTTCCGATATTCAGGTTTCACGTAGGTTTCGAAGATTTTGTGTTTCTCACCGAGATATCCAAAATGAGGAAGATCTTTCCCAATCAGGCTAAAACTTCGTTTTTCGTGAAGCATTTTGTATCCTGATCAAGAATAGCGGAAGAAATTGGCAAAATATTTTCCAAATTCAGGTTGCAATGCAAAAAACTTTCATATCGCTCGTCCAAGTTATTATTATTGGTTTTTACGATATTTTCCATAATCTGGAGATCAGAAACCATTGAAAACACTTCCGAAATTCAGGTTTCACGTAGGTTTCGAAGATTTCTTGTTTCTCACCGAGATATCCAAAACGAGAAAGATCTTTTCCAATCAGGCTGAAACCTTGTTTTTCGTGAAGCATTTTGCATCCTCATCAAGAATAGCGGAAGAAATTGGCAAAATATTTCCCAAATTCAGGTTGCAATGCAAAAAACTTCCATATCGCTCGTCCAAGTTATTATTATTGGTTTTTACGATATTTTCCATAATCTGTAGATCAGAAACTATCAAAAACACTACCGAAATTCAGGTTTCACGTAGGTTTCCAAGATTTTGTGTTTCTCACCGAGATATCCTAAACGAGAAAGATCTTTCCCAATCAGGCTGAAACCTTGTTTTTCGTAAAGCATTTTGCATCCTGATCAAGAATAGCAAAAGAAATTGGCGAAATATTCCCCAAATTCAGGTTGCAATGCAAAAAACTTTCATATCGCTCGTCCAAGTTATTATTATTTGTTCTTACGATATTTTACATGATCTGGAGATCAGAAACTATTGAAAACACTCCCGATATTGAGGTTTCACGTAGGTTTCGAAGATTTCGTGTTTCTCACCGAGATATCCAAAACGAGAAAGATCTTTTCCAATCAGGCTGAAACCTTGTTTTTCGCGAAGCATTTTGCATCCTGATCAAGAATAGCAAAAGAAATTGGCGAAATATTCCCCAAATTCAGGTTGCAATGCAAAAAACTTTCATATCGCTCGTCCAAGTTACTATTATTTGTTTTTACGATATTTTACATGATCTGGAGATCAGAAACTATTGAAAACACTTCCGATATCCAGGTTTTACAAAGGTTTCAAAGATTTTGTGTTTCTCACCGAGATATCCAAAATAAGAAAGATCTTTCGCAATCAGGCTTAAACTTTGTTTTTCGTAAAGCATTTTGTATCCTGATCAAGAATAGCGGAAGAAATTGGCAAAATATTTTCCAAATTCAGGTTGCAATGCAAAAAACTTTCATATCGCTCGTCCAAGTTATTATTATTGGTTTTTACGATATTTTCCATAATCTGGAGATCAGAAACCATTGAAAACACTTCCGAAATTCAGGTTTCACGTAGGTTTCGAAGATTTCGTGTTTCTCACCGAGATATCCAAAACGAGAAAGATCTTTTCCAATCAGGCTGAAACCTTGTTTTTCGTGAAGCATTTTGCATCCTGATTAAGAATAGCAAAAGAAATTGGCGAAATATTCCCCAAATTCAGGTTGCAATGCAAAAAACTTTCATATCGCTCGTCCAAGTTATTATTATTTGTTTTTACGATATTTTACATGATCTGGAGATCAGAAACCATTGAAAACACTTCCGAAATTCAGGTTTCACGTAGGTTTCGAAGATTTCGTGTTTCTCACCGAGATATCCAAAACGAGAAAGATCTTTTCCAATCAGGCTAAAACCTTGTTTTTCGTGAAGCATTTTGCATCCTGATCAAGAATAGCAAAAGAAATTGGCAAAATATTCCCTAAATTCAGGTTGCAATGCAAAAAACTTTCATATCGCTCGTCCAAGTTAATATTATTGGTTTTTACGATATTTTTCATGATCTGGAGATCAGAAACTATTAAAAACACTTCCGATTTTCAGGTTTCACGAAGGTTTCGAAGATTTTGTGTTTCTCACCGAGATATCCAAAATGAGAAAGATCTTTCCCAATCAGGCTAAAACTTTGTTTTTCGTAAAGCATTTTGTATCCTGATCAAGAATAGCGGAAGAAATTGGCAAAATATTTTCCAAATTCAGGTTGCAATGCAAAAAACTTTCATATCGCTCGTCCAAGTTATTATTATTGGTTTTTACGATATTTTCCATGATCTGGAGATCAGAAACTATTAAAAACACTTCCGATATTGAGGTTTCACGTAGGTTTCGAAGATTTCGTGTTTCTCACCGAGATATCCAAAACGAGAAAGATCTTTCCCAATCAGGCTGAAACCTTGTTTTTCGTAAAGCATTTTGCATCCTGATCAAGAATAGCAAAAGAAATTGGTGAAATATTCCTCAAATTCAGGTTGCAATGCAAAAAACTTTCATATCGCTCGTCCAAGTTATTATTATTTGTTTTTACGATATTTTACATGATCTGGAGATCAGAAACCATTGAAAACACTTCCGATATTCAGGTTTCACGTAGGTTTCGAAGATTTTGTGTTTCTCACCGAGATATCCAAAATGAGGAAGATCTTTCCCAATCAGGCTAAAACTTCGTTTTTCGTGAAGCATTTTGTATCCTGATCAAGAATAGCGGAAGAAATTGGCAAAATATTTTCCAAATTCAGGTTGCAATGCAAAAAACTTTCATATCGCTCGTCCAAGTTATTATTATTGGTTTTTACGATATTTTCCATAATCTGGAGATCAGAAACCATTGAAAACACTTCCGAAATTCAGGTTTCACGTAGGTTTCGAAGATTTCTTGTTTCTCACCGAGATATCCAAAACGAGAAAGATCTTTTCCAATCAGGCTGAAACCTTGTTTTTCGTGAAGCATTTTGCATCCTCATCAAGAATAGCGGAAGAAATTGGCAAAATATTTCCCAAATTCAGGTTGCAATGCAAAAAACTTCCATATCGCTCGTCCAAGTTATTATTATTGGTTTTTACGATATTTTCCATAATCTGTAGATCAGAAACTATCAAAAACACTACCGAAATTCAGGTTTCACGTAGGTTTCCAAGATTTTGTGTTTCTCACCGAGATATCCTAAACGAGAAAGATCTTTCCCAATCAGGCTGAAACCTTGTTTTTCGTAAAGCATTTTGCATCCTGATCAAGAATAGCAAAAGAAATTGGCGAAATATTCCCCAAATTCAGGTTGCAATGCAAAAAACTTTCATATCGCTCGTCCAAGTTATTATTATTTGTTCTTACGATATTTTACATGATCTGGAGATCAGAAACTATTGAAAACACTCCCGATATTGAGGTTTCACGTAGGTTTCGAAGATTTCGTGTTTCTCACCGAGATATCCAAAACGAGAAAGATCTTTTCCAATCAGGCTAAAACCTTGTTTTTCGTGAAGCATTTTGCATCCTGATCAAGAATAGCAAAAGAAATTGGCGAAATATTCCCTAAATTCAGGTTGCAATGCAAAAAACTTTCATATCGCTCGTCCAAGTTATTATTATTTGTTCTTACGATATTTTACATGATCTGTAGATCAGAAACTATTAAAAACACTTCCGATATTCAGGTTTTACAAAGGTTTCGAAGATTTTGTGTTTCTCACCGAGATATCCAAAATGAGAAGGATCTTTCCCAATCAGACTGAAACCTTGTTTTTCGTAAATCATTTTGCATTCTGATCAAGAATAGCGAAAGAAATTGGCAAAATATTCCCCAAATTCAGGTTGCAATGCAAAAAACTTTCATATCGCTCGTCCAAGTTACTATTATTTGTTTTTACGATATTTTACATGATCTGGAGATCAGAAACTATTGAAAACACTTCCGATATCCAGGTTTTACAAAGGTTTCAAAGATTTTGTGTTTCTCACCGAGATATCCAAAATAAGAAAGATCTTTCCCAATTAGGCTTAAACTTTGTTTTTCGTAAAGCATTTTGTATCCTGATCAAGAATAGCGGAAGAAATTGGCAAAATATTTTCCAAATTCAGGTTGCAATGCAAAAAACTTTCATATCGCTCGTCCAAGTTATTATTATTGGTTTTTACGATATTTTCCATAATCTGGAGATCAGAAACCATTGAAAACACTTCCGAAATTCAGGTTTCACGTAGGTTTCGAAGATTTCGTGTTTCTCACCGAGATATCCAAAACGAGAAAGATCTTTTCCAATCAGGCTGAAACCTTGTTTTTCGTGAAGCATTTTGCATCCTGATTAAGAATAGCAAAAGAAATTGGCGAAATATTCCCCAAATTCAGGTTGCAATGCAAAAAACTTTCATATCGCTCGTCCAAGTTATTATTATTTGTTTTTACGATATTTTACATGATCTGGAGATCAGAAACCATTGAAAACACTTCCGAAATTCAGGTTTCACGTAGGTTTCGAAGATTTCGTGTTTCTCACCGAGATATCCAAAACGAGAAAGATCTTTTCCAATCAGGCTAAAACCTTGTTTTTCGTGAAGCATTTTGCATCCTGATCAAGAATAGCAAAAGAAATTGGCAAAATATTCCCTAAATTCAGGTTGCAATGCAAAAAACTTTCATATCGCTCGTCCAAGTTAATATTATTGGTTTTTACGATATTTTTCATGATCTGGAGATCAGAAACTATTAAAAACACTTCCGATTTTCAGGTTTCACGAAGGTTTCGAAGATTTTGTGTTTCTCACCGAGATATCCAAAATGAGAAAGATCTTTCCCAATCAGGCTAAAACTTTGTTTTTCGTAAAGCATTTTGTATCCTGATCAAGAATAGCGGAAGAAATTGGCAAAATATTTTCCAAATTCAGGTTGCAATGCAAAAAACTTTCATATCGCTCGTCCAAGTTATTATTATTGGTTTTTACGATATTTTCCATGATCTGGAGATCAGAAACTATTAAAAACACTTCCGATATTGAGGTTTCACGTAGGTTTCGAAGATTTCGTGTTTCTCACCGAGATATCCAAAACGAGAAAGATCTTCTCCAATCAGGCTGAAACCTTGTTTTTCGTGAAGCATTTTGCATCCTGATCACGAATAGCAAAAGAAATTGGCGAAATATTTCCCAAATTCATGTTGCAATGCAAAAAACTTTCATATCGCTCGTCCAAGTTATTAATATTTGTTCTTACGATATTTTACATGATCTGGAGATCAGAAACTATTAAAAACACTTCCGATATTCGGGTTTTACGAAGGTTTCGAAGATTTTGTGTTTTTCACCGAGATATCTAAAATGAGAAAGATCTTTCCCAATCAGGCTAAAACTTTGTTTTTCGTAAAGCATTTTGTATCCTGATCAAGAATAGCGGAAGAAATTGGCAAAATATTTTCCAAATTCAGGTTGCAATGCAAAAAACTTTCATATCGCTCGTCCAAGTTATTATTATTGGTTTTTACGATATTTTCCATGATCTGGAGATCAGAAACTATTGAAAACACTCCCGATATTGAGGTTTCACGTAGGTTTCGAAGATTTCGTGTTTCTCACCGAGATATCCAAAACGAGAAAGATCTTTTCCAATCAGGCTGAAACCTTGTTTTTCGTAAAGCATTTTGCATCCTGATCAAGAATAGCAAAAGAAATTGGCGAAATATTCCTCAAATTCAGGTTGCAATGCAAAAAACTTTCATATCGCTCGTCCAAGTTATTATTATTTGTTTTTACGATATTTTACATGATCTGGAGATCAGAAACTATTGAAAACACTTCCGATATTCAGGTTTCACGTAGGTTTCGAAGATTTTGTGTTTCTCACCGAGATATCCAAAATGAGGAAGATCTTTCCCAATCAGGCTAAAACTTCGTTTTTCGTGAAGCATTTTGTATCCTGATCAAGAATAGCGGAAGAAATTGGCAAAATATTTTCCAAATTCAGGTTGCAATGCAAAAAACTTTCATATCGCTCGTCCAAGTTATTATTATTGGTTTTTACGATATTTTCCATAATCTGGAGATCAGAAACCATTGAAAACACTTCCGAAATTCAGGTTTCACGTAGGTTTCGAAGATTTCGTGTTTCTCACCGAGATATCCAAAACGAGAAAGATCTTTTCCAATCAGGCTGAAACCTTGTTTTTCGTGAAGCATTTTGCATCCTCATCAAGAATAGCGGAAGAAATTGGCAAAATATTTCCCAAATTCAGGTTGCAATGCAAAAAACTTCCATATCGCTCGTCCAAGTTATTATTATTGGTTTTTACGATATTTTCCATAATCTGTAGATCAGAAACTATCAAAAACACTACCGAAATTCAGGTTTCACGTAGGTTTCCAAGATTTTGTGTTTCTCACCGAGATATCCTAAACGAGAAAGATCTTTCCCAATCAGGCTGAAACCTTGTTTTTCGTAAAGCATTTTGCATCCTGATCAAGAATAGCAAAAGAAATTGGCGAAATATTCCCCAAATTCAGGTTGCAATGCAAAAAACTTTCATATTGCTCGTCCAAGTTATTATTATTTGTTCTTACGATATTTTACATGATCTGGAGATCAGAAACTATTGAAAACACTCCCGATATTGAGGTTTCACGTAGGTTTCGAAGATTTCGTGTTTCTCACCGAGATATCCAAAACGAGAAAGATCTTTTCCAATCAGGCTGAAACCTTGTTTTTCGCGAAGCATTTTGCATCCTGATCAAGAATAGCAAATGAAATTGGCGAAATATTCCCCAAATTCAGGTTGCAATGCAAAAAACTTTAATATCGCTCGTCCAAGTTACTATTATTTGTTTTTACGATATTTTACATGATCTGGAGATCAGAAACTATTGAAAACACTTCCGATATCCAGGTTTTACAAAGGTTTCAAAGATTTTGTGTTTCTCACCGAGATATCCAAAATAAGAAAGATCTTTCCCAATTAGGCTTAAACTTTGTTTTTCGTAAAGCATTTTGTATCCTGATCAAGAATAGCGGAAGAAATTGGCAAAATATTTTCCAAATTCAGGTTGCAATGCAAAAAACTTTCATATCGCTCGTCCAAGTTATTATTATTGGTTTTTACGATATTTTCCATAATCTGGAGATCAGAAACCATTGAAAACACTTCCGAAATTCAGGTTTCACGTAGGTTTCGAAGATTTCGTGTTTCTCACCGAGATATCCAAAACGAGAAAGATCTTTTCCAATCAGGCTGAAACCTTGTTTTTCGTAAAGCATTTTGCATCCTGATCAAGAATAGCAAAAGAAATTGGCAAAATATTCCCCAAATTCAGGTTGCAATGCAAAAAACTTTCATATCGCTCGTCCAAGTTATTATTATTGGTTTTTACGATATTTTCCATGATCTGGAAATCAGAAACTATTAAAAACACTTCCGATATTGAGGTTTCACGTAGGTTTCGAAGATTTCGTGTTTCTCACCGAGATATCCAAAATGAGAAAGATCTTTCCCAATCAGGCTAAAACTTCGTTTTTCGTAAAGCATTTTGCATCCTGATCAAGAATAGCAAAAGAAATTGGCAAAATATTCCCCAAATTCTGGTTGCAATGCAAAAAACTTTCATATCGCTCGTCCAAGTTATTATTATTGGTTTTCACGATACCTTTCATAATATTGAGATCAAAAACTATTGAAAACACTTCCGATATTCAGGTTTTACGTAGGTTTCAAAGATTTTGTGTTTCTCACCGAGATATCCAAAATGAGAAAGATCTTTCACAATCAGGCTGAAACCTTGTTTTTCGTGAAGCATTTCGTATCCTGATCAAGAATAGCAGAAGAAATTGGCAAAATATTCCCGAAATTCAGGTCGCAATGCAAAAAACTTACATATCACTCGTCCAAGTTATCATTATTGGTTTTTATGATATTTTCCATAATCTGGAGTTCGAAAACCATCAAAAACACTTCCGATATCCAGGTTTTACGTAGGTTTCGAAGATTTTGTGTATCTCACCGAGATATTCAAAATGAGAAAGATCTTCCCCAATCAGGCTGAAACCTTGTTTCTCGTAAAGCATTTTGTATCCTGATCAAGAAAAGCAGAAGAAATTGGCAAAATATTCCCCAAATTCAGGTTGCAATGCAAAAAACTTTCATATCGCTCGTCCAAGTTATTATTATTGGTTTTTACGATATTTTCCATGATCTAGAGATCAGAAACTAATCAAAACACTTCCAATATTCAGGTTTTACGTAGGTTTCGAAGATTTCGTGTTTCTCACTTAGATATCCAAAACGAGAAAGATCTTTTCCAATCAGGCTGAAACCTTGTTTTTCGTAAAGCATTTTGTATCCTGATCAAGAATAGCGGAAGAAATTGGCAAAATATTTTCCAAATTCAGGTTGCAATGCAAAAAACTTTCATATCGCTCGTCCAAGTTATTATTATTGGTTTTTACGATATTTTCCATGATCTGGAGATCAGAAACTATTAAATACACTTCCGATATTGAGGTTTCACGTAGGTTTCGAAGATTTCGTGTTTCTCACCGAGATATCCTGAACGAGAAAGATCTTTCCCAATCAGGCTAAAACTTTGTTTTTCGTAAAGCATTTTGCATCCTGATCAAGAATAGCAGAAGAAATTGGCGAAATATTCCCCAAATTCAGGTTGCAATGCAAAAAACTTTCATATCGCTCGTCCAAGTTATTATTATTTGTTTTTACGATATTTTACATGATCTGGAGATCAGAAACTATTGAAAACACTTCCGATATCCAGGTTTCACAAAGGTTTCAAAGATTTTGTGTTTCTCACCGAGATATCCAAAACGAGGACGATCTTTTCCAATCAGGCTGAAACCTTGTTTTTCGTGAAGCATTTTGCATCCTGATCAAGAATAGCAAAAGAAATTGGCGAAATATTCCCCAAATTCAGGTTGCAATGCAAAAAACTTTCATATCGCTCGTCCAAGTTATTATTATTTGTTTTTACGATATTTTACATGATCTGGAGATCAGAAACTATTGAAAACACTTCCGATATCCAGGTTTTACAAAGGTTTCAAAGATTTTGTGTTTCTCACCGAGATATCCAAAATGAGAAAGATCTTTCCCAATCAGGCTAAAACTTCGTTTTTCGTAAAGCATTTTGTATCCTGATCAAGAATGGCGGAAGAAATTGGCAAAATATTTTCCAAATTCAGGTTGCAATGCAAAAAACTTTCATATCGCTCGTCCAAGTTATTATTATTGGTTCTTACGATATATTCCATAATCTAGAGATCAGAAACTAATCAAAACACTTCCAATATTCAGGTTTTACGTAGGTTTCGAAGATTTCGTGTTTCTCACTTCGATATCCAAAACGAGAAAGATCTTTTTCAATCAGGCTGAAACCTTGTTTTTCGTGAAGCATTTCGCATTCTGATCAAGAATAGCAGAAGAAATTGGCAGAATATTTCCCAAATTAGGTTGCAATGCAAAAAACTTTCATATCGCTCGTCCAAGTTATTATTATTGGTTTTTACGATATTTTCCATGATCTGGAGATCAGAAGCTATCAAAAACACTTCCGAAATTCAGGTTTCACGTAGGTTCCGAAGATTTCGTGTTTCTCACCGAGATATCCAAAACGAGAAAGATCTTTCCCAATCAGGCTAAAACTTTGTTTTTCGTAAAGCATTTTGTATCCTGATCAAGAATAGCAGAAGAAATTGGCAAAATATTTTCCAAATTCAGGTTGCAATGCAAAAAACTTTCATATCGCTCGTCCAAGTTATTATTATTGGTTTTTACGATATTTTCCATGATCTGGAGATCAGAAACTATTAAAAACACTTCCGATATTGAGGTTTCACGTAGGTTTCGAAGATTTCGTGTTTCTAACCGAGATATCCAAAACGAGAAAGATCTTTCCCAATCAGGCTGAAACCTTGTTTTTCGTAAAGCATTTTGCATCCTGATCAAGAATAGCAAAAGAAATTGGCGAAATATTCCCCAAATTCAGGTTGCAATGCAAAAAACTTTCATATTGCTCGTCCAAGTTAATATTATTGGTTTTTACGATATTTTTCATGATATGGAGATCAGAAACTATTAAAAACACTTCCGATATTCGAGTTTTACGAAGGTTTCGAAGATTTTGTGTTTTTCACCGAGATATCTAAAATGAGAAAGATCTTTCCCAATCAGGCTAAAACTTTGTTTTCCGTAAAGCATTTTGTATCCTGATCAAGAATAGCAGAAGAAATTGGCAAAATATTTTCCAAATTCAGGTTGCTATGCAAAAAACTTTCATGTCGCTCGTCCAAGTTATTATTATTGGTTTTTACGATATTTTCCATAATCTGGAGATCAGAAACCATTGAAAACACTTCCGAAATTTAGGTTTCACGTAGGTTTCGAAGATTTCGTGTTTCTCACCGAGATATCCAAAACAAGAAAGATCTTTTCCAATCAGGCTGAAACCTTGTTTTTCGTAAAGCATTTTGCATCCTGATCAAGAATAGCAAAAGAAATTGGCGAAATATTCCCCAAATTCAGGTTGCAATGCAAAAAACTTTCATATTGCTCGTCCAAGTTAATATTATTGGTTTTTACGATATTTTCCATAATCTGGAGATGAAAAACCATTGAAAACACTTCCGATATTCAGGTTTCACGTAGGTTTCAAAGATTTTGTGTTTCTCACTGAGATATCCAAAATGAGAAAGATCTTTCCCAATCAGGCTAAAACTTCGTTTTTCGTAAAGCATTTTGCATCCTGATCAAGAATAGCAAAAGAAATTGGCAAAATATTCCCCAAATTCAGGTTGCAATGCAAAAAACTTTCATATCGCTCGTCCAAGTTATTATTATTGGTTTTTACGATATTTTCCATAATCTGGAGATCAGAAACTATTAAAAACACTTCCGATATTGAGGTTTCACGTAGGTTTCGAAGATTTTGTGTTTCTCACCGAGATATCCTGAACGAGAAAGATCTTTCCCAATCAGGCTAAAACTTTGTTTTTCGTAAAGCATTTTGCATCCTGATCAAGAATAGCAGAAGAAATTGGCGAAATATTCCCCAAATTCAGGTTGCAATGCAAAAAACTTTCATATCGCTCGTCCAAGTTATTATTATTTGTTTTTACGATATTTTACATGATCTGGAGATCAGAAACTATTGAAAACACTTCCGATATCCAGGTTTTACAAAGATTTCAAAGATTTTGTGTTTCTCACCGAGATATCCAAAATGAGAAAGATCTTTCCCAATCAGGCTAAAACTTCGTTTTTCGTAAAGCATTTTGCATCCTGATCAAGAATGGCGGAAGAAATTGGCAAAATATTTTCCAAATTCAGGTTGCAATGCAAAAAACTTTCATATTGCTCGTCCAAGTTAATATTATTGGTTTTTACGATATTTTTCATGATATGGAGATCAGAAACTATTAAAAACACTTCCGATATCCAGGTTTTACAAAGGTTTCGAAGATTTTGTGTTTCTCACCGAGATATCCAAAATGAGAAAGATCTTTCCCAATCAGGCTAAAACTTTGTTTTTCGTAAAGCATTTTGTATCCTGATCAAGAATAGCGGAAGAAATTGGCAAAATATTTTCCAAATTCAGGTTGCAATGCAAAAAACTTTCATATCGCTCGTCCAAGTTATTATTATTGGTTTTTACGATATTTTTCATAATCTGGAGATCAGAAACCATTGAAAACACTTCCGAAATTCAGGTTTCACGTAGGTTTCGAAAATTTCGTGTTTCTCACCGAGATATCCAAAACGAGGAAGATCTTTTCCAATCAGGCTGAAACCTTGTTTTTCGTGAAGCATTTTGCATCCTGATCAAGAATAGCAGAAGAAATTGGCGAAATATTCCCCAAATTCAGGTTGCAATGCAAAAAACTTTCATATCGCTCGTCCAAGTTATTATTATTTGTTTTTACGATATTTTACATGATCTGGAGATCAGAAACCATTGAAAACACTTCCGAAATTCAGGTTTCACGTAGGTTTCGAAGATTTCGTGTTTCTCACCGAGATATCCAAAACGAGAAAGATCTTTTCCAATCAGGCTGAAACCTTGTTTTTCGTAAAGCATTTTGCCTCCTGATCAAGAATAGCAGAAGAAATTGGCAAAATATTTTCCAAATTCAGGTTGCAATGCAAAAAACTTTCATATCGCTCGTCCAAGTTATTATTATTGGTTTTTACGATATTTTCCATAATCTAGAGATCAGAAACTAATCAAAACACTTCCAATATTCAGGTTTTACGTAGGTTTCGAAGATTTCGTGTTTCTCACTTAGATATCCAAAACGAGAAAGATCTTTTTCAATCAGGCTGAAACCTTGTTTTTCGTAAAGCATTTCGCATCCTGATCAAGAATAGCAGAAGAAATTGGCAAAATATTTCCCAAATTCAGGTTGCAATGCAAAAAACTTTCATATCGCTCGTCCAAGTTATTATTATTGGTTTTCACGATACCTTTCATACTATTGAGATCAAAAACTATTGAAAACACTTCCGATATTCAGGTTTTACGTAGGTTTCGAAGATTTTGTGTATCTCACCGAGATATCCAAAATGAGAAAGATGTTTCACAATCAGGCTGAAACCTTGTTTCTCGTAAAGCATTTTGTATCCTGATCAAGAATAGCAGAAGAAATTGGCAAAATATTCCCCAAATTCAGGTTGCAATGCAAAAAACTTATATATCGCTCGTCCAAGTTATTATTATTGGTTTTTACGATATTTTCCATAATCTGGAGATCAAAAACTACTAAAAACACTTCCGATATTCAGGTTTTACGTAGGTTTCGAAGATTTTGTGTATCTCACCGTGATATCCGAAACGAGAAAGATCTTCTCCAATCAGGCTGAAACCTTGTTTTTCGTAAAGCATTTTGTATGCTGATCAAGAATAGCAGAAGAAATTGGCAAAATATTTCCCAAATTCAGGTTGCAATGCAAAAAACTTTCATATCGCTCGTCCAAGTTATTATTATTGGTTTTCACGATACCTTTCATAATATTGAGATCAAAAACTATTGAAAACACTTCCGATATTCAGGTTTTACGTAGGTTTCAAAGATTTTGTGTTTCTCACCGAGATATCCAAAATGAGAAAGATCTTTCACAATCAGGCTGAAACCTTGTTTTTCGTGAAGCATTTCGTATCCTGATCAAGAATAGCAGAAGAAATTGGCAAAATATTCCCGAAATTCAGGTCGCAATGCAAAAAACTTTCATATCACTCGTCCAAGTTATCATTATTGGTTTTTATGATATTTTCCATAATCTGGAGTTCGAAAACCATCAAAAACACTTCCGATATCCAGGTTTTACGTAGGTTTCGAAGATTTTGTGTATCTCACCGAGATATTCAAAATGAGAAAGATCTTCCCCAATCAGGCTGAAACCTTGTTTCTCGTAAAGCACTTTGTATCCTGATCAAGAAAAGCAGAAGAAATTGGCAAAATATTCCCCAAATTCAGGTTGCAATGCAAAAAACTTTCATATCGCTCGTCCAAGTTATTATTATTGGTTTTTACGATATTTTCCATGATCTAGAGATCAGAAACTAATCAAAACACTTCCAATATTCAGGTTTTACGTAGGTTTCGAAGATTTCGTGTTTCTCACTTAGATATCCAAAACGAGAAAGATCTTTTCCAATCAGGCTGAAACCTTGTTTTTCGTAAAGCATTTTGTATCCTGATCAAGAATAGCGGAAGAAATTGGCAAAATATTTTCCAAATTCAGGTTGCAATGCAAAAAACTTTCATATCGCTCGTCCAAGTTATTATTATTGGTTTTTTACGATATTTTCCATGATCTGGAGATCAGAAACTATTAAATACACTTCCGATATTGAGGTTTCACGTAGGTTTCGAAGATTTCGTGTTTCTCACCGAGATATCCTGAACGAGAAAGATCTTTCCCAATCAGGCTAAAACTTTGTTTTTCGTAAAGCATTTTGCATCCTGATCAAGAATAGCAGAAGAAATTGGCGAAATATTCCCCAAATTCAGGTTGCAATGCAAAAAACTTTCATATCGCTCGTCCAAGTTATTATTATTTGTTTTTACGATATTTTACATGATCTGGAGATCAGAAACTATTGAAAACACTTCCGATATCCAGGTTTCACAAAGGTTTCAAAGATTTTGTGTTTCTCACCGAGATATCCAAAACGAGGACGATCTTTTCCAATCAGGCTGAAACCTTGTTTTTCGTGAAGCATTTTGCATCCTGATCAAGAATAGCAAAAGAAATTGGCGAAATATTCCCCAAATTCAGGTTGCAATGCAAAAAACTTTCATATCGCTCGTCCAAGTTATTATTATTTGTTTTTACGATATTTTACATGATCTGGAGATCAGAAACTATTGAAAACACTTCCGATATCCAGGTTTTACAAAGGTTTCAAAGATTTTGTGTTTCTCACCGAGATATCCAAAATGAGAAAGATCTTTCCCAATCAGGCTAAAACTTCGTTTTTCGTAAAGCATTTTGTATCCTGATCAAGAATGGCGGAAGAAATTGGCAAAATATTTTCCAAATTCAGGTTGCAATGCAAAAAACTTTCATATCGCTCGTCCAAGTTATTATTATTGGTTTTTACGATATATTCCATAATCTAGAGATCAGAAACTAATCAAAACACTTCCAATATTCAGGTTTTACGTAGGTTTCGAAGATTTCGTGTTTCTCACTTCGATATCCAAAACGAGAAAGATCTTTTTCAATCAGGCTGAAACCTTGTTTTTCGTGAAGCATTTTGCATTCTGATCAAGAATAGCAGAAGAAATTGGCAGAATATTTCCCAAATTAGGTTGCAATGCAAAAAACTTTCATATCGCTCGTCCAAGTTATTATTATTGGTTTTTACGATATTTTCCATGATCTGGAGATCAGAAGCTATCAAAAACACTTCCGAAATTCAGGTTTCACGTAGGTTCCGAAGATTTCGTGTTTCTCACCGAGATATCCAAAACGAGAAAGATCTTTCCCAATCAGGCTAAAACTTTGTTTTTCGTAAAGCATTTTGTATCCTGATCAAGAATAGCAGAAGAAATTGGCAAAATATTTTCCAAATTCAGGTTGCAATGCAAAAAACTTTCATATCGCTCGTCCAAGTTATTATTATTGGTTTTTACGATATTTTCCATGATCTGGAGATCAGAAACTATTAAAAACACTTCCGATATTGAGGTTTCACGTAGGTTTCGAAGATTTCGTGTTTCTAACCGAGATATCCAAAACGAGAAAGATCTTTCCCAATCAGGCTGAAACCTTGTTTTTCGTAAAGCATTTTGCATCCTGATCAAGAATAGCAAAAGAAATTGGCGAAATATTCCCCAAATTCAGGTTGCAATGCAAAAAACTTTCATATTGCTCGTCCAAGTTAATATTATTGGTTTTTACGATATTTTCCATGATATGGAGATCAGAAACTATTAAAAACACTTCCGATATTCGAGTTTTACGAAGGTTTCGAAGATTTTGTGTTTTTCACCGAGATATCTAAAATGAGAAAGATCTTTCCCAATCAGGCTAAAACTTTGTTTTCCGTAAAGCATTTTGTATCCTGATCAAGAATAGCAGAAGAAATTGGCAAAATATTTTCCAAATTCAGGTTGCTATGCAAAAAACTTTCATGTCGCTCGTCCAAGTTATTATTATTGGTTTTTACGATATTTTCCATAATCTGGAGATCAGAAACCATTGAAAACACTTCCGAAATTTAGGTTTCACGTAGGTTTCGAAGATTTCGTGTTTCTCACCGAGATATCCAAAACAAGAAAGATCTTTTCCAATCAGGCTGAAACCTTGTTTTTCGTAAAGCATTTTGCATCCTGATCAAGAAAAGCAAAAGAAATTGGCGAAATATTCCCCAAATTCAGGTTGCAATGCAAAAAACTTTCATATTGCTCGTCCAAGTTAATATTATTGGTTTTTACGATATTTTCCATAATCTGGAGATGAAAAACCATTGAAAACACTTCCGATATTCAGGTTTCACGTAGGTTTCAAAGATTTTGTGTTTCTCACCGAGATATCCAAAATGAGAAAGATCTTTCCCAATCAGGCTAAAACTTCGTTTTTCGTAAAGCATTTTGCATCCTGATCAAGAATAGCAAAAGAAATTGGCAAAATATTCCCCAAATTCAGGTTGCAATGCAAAAAACTTTCATATCGCTCGTCCAAGTTATTATTATTGGTTTTTACGATATTTTCCATAATCTGGAGATCAGAAACTATTAAAAACACTTCCGATATTGAGGTTTCACGTAGGTTTCGAAGATTTTGTGTTTCTCACCGAGATATCCTGAACGAGAAAGATCTTTCCCAATCAGGCTAAAACTTTGTTTTTCGTAAAGCATTTTGCATCCTGATCAAGAATAGCAGAAGAAATTGGCGAAATATTCCCCAAATTCAGGTTGCAATGCAAAAAACTTTCATATCGCTCGTCCAAGTTATTATTATTTGTTTTTACGATATTTTACATGATCTGGAGATCAGAAACTATTGAAAACACTTCCGATATCCAGGTTTTACAAAGATTTCAAAGATTTTGTGTTTCTCACCGAGATATCCAAAATGAGAAAGATCTTTCCCAATCAGGCTAAAACTTCGTTTTTCGTAAAGCATTTTGTATCCTGATCAAGAATGGCGGAAGAAATTGGCAAAATATTTTCCAAATTCAGGTTGCAATGCAAAAAACTTTCATATTGCTCGTCCAAGTTAATATTATTGGTTTTTACGATATTTTTCATGATATGGAGATCAGAAACTATTAAAAACACTTCCGATATCCAGGTTTTACAAAGGTTTCGAAGATTTTGTGTTTCTCACCGAGATATCCAAAATGAGAAAGATCTTTCCCAATCAGGCTAAAACTTTGTTTTTCGTAAAGCATTTTGTATCCTGATCAAGAATAGCGGAAGAAATTGGCAAAATATTTTCCAAATTCAGGTTGCAATGCAAAAAACTTTCATATCGCTCGTCCAAGTTATTATTATTGGTTTTTACGATATTTTTCATAATCTGGAGATCAGAAACCATTGAAAACACTTCCGAAATTCAGGTTTCACGTAGGTTTCGAAAATTTCGTGTTTCTCACCGAGATATCCAAAACGAGGAAGATCTTTTCCAATCAGGCTGAAACCTTGTTTTTCGTGAAGCATTTTGCATCCTGATCAAGAATAGCAGAAGAAATTGGCGAAATATTCCCCAAATTCAGGTTGCAATGCAAAAAACTTTCATATCGCTCGTCCAAGTTATTATTATTTGTTTTTACGATATTTTACATGATCTGGAGATCAGAAACCATTGAAAACACTTCCGAAATTCAGGTTTCACGTAGGTTTCGAAGATTTCGTGTTTCTCACCGAGATATCCAAAACGAGAAAGATCTTTTCCAATCAGGCTGAAACCTTGTTTTTCGTAAAGCATTTTGCCTCCTGATCAAGAATAGCAGAAGAAATTGGCAAAATATTTTCCAAATTCAGGTTGCAATGCAAAAAACTTTCATATCGCTCGTCCAAGTTATTATTATTGGTTTTTACGATATTTTCCATAATCTAGAGATCAGAAACTAATCAAAACACTTCCAATATTCAGGTTTTACGTAGGTTTCGAAGATTTCGTGTTTCTCACTTAGATATCCAAAACGAGAAAGATCTTTTTCAATCAGGCTGAAACCTTGTTTTTCGTAAAGCATTTCGCATCCTGATCAAGAATAGCAGAAGAAATTGGCAAAATATTTCCCAAATTCAGGTTGCAATGCAAAAAACTTTCATATCGCTCGTCCAAGTTATTATTATTGGTTTTTACGATATTTTCCATGATCTGGAGATCAGAAGCTATCAAAAACACTTCCGAAATTCAGGTTTCACGTAGGTTCCGAAGATTTCGTGTTTCTCACCGAGATATCCAAAACGAGAAAGATCTTTCCCAATCAGGCTAAAACTTTGTTTTTCGTAAAGCATTTTGTATCCTGATCAAGAATAGCAGAAGAAATTGGCAAAATATTTTCCAAATTCAGGTTGCAATGCAAAAAACTTTCATATCGCTCGTCCAAGTTATTATTATTGGTTTTTACGATATTTTCCATAATCTGGAGATCAGAAACTATTAAAAACACTTCCGAAATTCAGGTTTCACGTAGGTTTCGAAAATTTCGTGTTTCTCACCGAGATATCCAAAACGAGAAAGATCTTTTCCAATCAGGCTGAAACCTTGTTTTTCGTAAAGCATTTTGCATCCTGATCAAGAATAGCAAAAGAAATTGGCGAAATATTCCCCAAATTCAGGTTGCAATGCAAAAAACTTTCATATAGCTCGTCCAAGTTAATCTTATTGGTTTTTACGATATTTTTCATAATCTGGAGATCAGGAACTATTAAAAACACTTCCGATATTCAGGTTTTACAAAGGTTTCGAAGATTTTGTGTATCTCACCGAGATATCCGAAATGAGAAAAATCATTTCCAATCAGGCTGAAACCTTGTTTTTCGTAAAGCATTTTGTATCCTGATCAAGAAGAGCAGACGAAATTGGCAAAATATTTTCCAAATTCAGGTTGCAATGCAAAAAACTTTCATATCGCTCGTCCAAGTTATTATTATTGGTTTTCACGATACCTTTCATACTATTGAGATCAAAAACTATTGAAAACACTTCCGATATTCAGGTTTTACGTAGGTTTCGAAGATTTTGTGTATCTCACCGAGATATCCAAAATGAGAAAGATGTTTCACAATCAGGCTGAAACCTTGTTTCTCGTAAAGCATTTTGTATCCTGATCAAGAATAGCAGAAGAAATTGGCAAAATATTTCCCAAATTCAGGTTGCAATGCAAAAAACTTATATATCGCTCGTCCAAGTTATTATTATTGGTTTTTACGATATTTTCCATAATCTGGAGATCAAAAACTACTAAAAACACTTCCGATATCCAGGTTTTACGTAGGTTTCGAAGATTTTGTGTATCTCACCGTGATATCCGAAACGAGAAAGATCTTCTCCAATCAGGCTGAAACCTTGTTTTTCGTAAAGCATTTTGTATTCTGATCAAGAATAGCAGAAGAAATTGGCAAAATATTTCCCAAATTCAGGTTGCAATGCAAAAAACTTTCATATCGCTCGTCCAAGTTATTATTATTGGTTTTCACGATACCTTTCATAATATTGAGATCAAAAACTATTGAAAACACTTCCGATATTCAGGTTTTACGTAGGTTTCAAAGATTTTGTGTTTCTCACCGAGATATCCAAAATGAGAAAGATCTTTCACAATCAGGCTGAAACCTTGTTTTTCGTGAAGCATTTCGTATCCTGATCAAGAATAGCAGAAGAAATTGGCAAAATATTCCCGAAAATCAGGTCGCAATGCAAAAAACTTACATATCACTCGTCCAAGTTATCATTATTGGTTTTTATGATATTTTCCATAATCTGGAGTTCGAAAACCATCAAAAACACTTCCGATATCCAGGTTTTACGTAGGTTTCGAAGATTTTGTGTATCTCACCGAGATATTCAAAATGAGAAAGATCTTCCCCAATCAGGCTGAAACCTTGTTTCTCGTAAAGCATTTTGTATCCTGATCAAGAAAAGCAGAAGAAATTGGCAAAATATTCCCCAAATTCAGGTTGCAATGCAAAAAACTTTCATATCGCTCGTCCAAGTTATTATTATTGGTTTTTACGATATTTTCCATGATCTAGAGATCAGAAACTAATCAAAACACTTCCAATATTCAGGTTTTACGTAGGTTTCGAAGATTTCGTGTTTCTCACTTAGATATCCAAAACGAGAAAGATCTTTTCCAATCAGGCTGAAACCTTGTTTTTCGTAAAGCATTTCGCATCCTGATCAAGAATAGCAGAAGAAATTGGCAAAATATTTCCCAAATTCAGGTTGCAATGCAAAAAACTTTCATATCGCTCGTCCAAGTTATTATTATTGGTTTTTACGATATTTTCCATGATCTGGAGATCAGAAGCTATCAAAAACACTTCCGAAATTCAGGTTTCACGTAGGTTCCGAAGATTTCGTGTTTCTCACCGAGATATCCAAAACGAGAAAGATCTTTCCCAATCAGGCTAAAACTTTGTTTTTCGTAAAGCATTTTGTATCCTGATCAAGAATAGCAGAAGAAATTGGCAAAATATTTTCCAAATTCAGGTTGCAATGCAAAAAACTTTCATATCGCTCGTCCAAGTTATTATTATTGGTTTTTACGATATTTTCCATAATCTGGAGATCAGAAACTATTAAAAACACTTCCGAAATTCAGGTTTCACGTAGGTTTCGAAAATTTCGTGTTTCTCACCGAGATATCCAAAACGAGAAAGATCTTTTCCAATCAGGCTGAAACCTTGTTTTTCGTAAAGCATTTTGCATCCTGATCAAGAATAGCAAAAGAAATTGGCGAAATATTCCCCAAATTCAGGTTGCAATGCAAAAAACTTTCATATAGCTCGTCCAAGTTAATCTTATTGGTTTTTACGATATTTTTCATAATCTGGAGATCAGGAACTATTAAAAACACTTCCGATATTCAGGTTTTACAAAGGTTTCGAAGATTTTGTGTATCTCACCGAGATATCCGAAATGAGAAAAATCATTTCCAATCAGGCTGAAACCTTGTTTTTCGTAAAGCATTTTGTATCCTGATCAAGAAGAGCAGACGAAATTGGCAAAATATTTTCCAAATTCAGGTTGCAATGCAAAAAACTTTCATATCGCTCGTCCAAGTTATTATTATTGGTTTTCACGATACCTTTCATACTATTGAGATCAAAAACTATTGAAAACACTTCCGATATTCAGGTTTTACGTAGGTTTCGAAGATTTTGTGTATCTCACCGAGATATCCAAAATGAGAAAGATCTTTCACAATCAGGCTGAAACCTTGTTTCTCGTAAAGCATTTTGTATCCTGATCAAGAATAGCAGAAGAAATTGGCAAAATATTTCCCAAATTCAGGTTGCAATGCAAAAAACTTATATATCGCTCGTCCAAGTTATTATTATTGGTTTTTACGATATTTTCCATAATCTGGAGATCAAAAACTACTAAAAACACTTCCGATATCCAGGTTTTACGTAGGTTTCGAAGATTTTGTGTATCTCACCGTGATATCCGAAACGAGAAAGATCTTCTCCAATCAGGCTGAAACCTTGTTTTTCGTAAAGCATTTTGTATTCTGATCAAGAATAGCAGAAGAAATTGGCAAAATATTTCCCAAATTCAGGTTGCAATGCAAAAAACTTTCATATCGCTCGTCCAAGTTATTATTATTGGTTTTCACGATACCTTTCATAATATTGAGATCAAAAACTATTGAAAACACTTCCGATATTCAGGTTTTACGTAGGTTTCGAAGATTTTGTGTATCTCACCGAGATATCCAAAATGAGAAAGATCTTTCACAATCAGGCTGAAACCTTGTTTTTCGTGAAGCATTTCGTATCCTGATCAAGAATAGCAGAAGAAATTGGCAAAATATTCCCGAAAATCAGGTCGCAATGCAAAAAACTTACATATCACTCGTCCAAGTTATCATTATTGGTTTTTATGATATTTTCCATAATCTGGAGTTCGAAAACCATCAAAAACACTTCCGATATCCAGGTTTTACGTAGGTTTCGAAGATTTTGTGTATCTCACCGAGATATTCAAAATGAGAAAGATCTTCCCCAATCAGGCTGAAACCTTGTTTCTCGTAAAGCATTTTGTATCCTGATCAAGAAAAGCAGAAGAAATTGGCAAAATATTCCCCAAATTCAGGTTGCAATGCAAAAAACTTTCATATCGCTCGTCCAAGTTATTATTATTGGTTTTTACGATATTTTCCATGATCTAGAGATCAGAAACTAATCAAAACACTTCCAATATTCAGGTTTTACGTAGGTTTCGAAGATTTCGTGTTTCTCACTTAGATATCCAAAACGAGAAAGATCTTTTCCAATCAGGCTGAAACCTTGTTTTTCGTAAAGCATTTTGTATCCTGATCAAGAATAGCGGAAGAAATTGGCAAAATATTTTCCAAATTCAGGTTGCAATGCAAAAAACTTTCATATCGCTCGTCCAAGTTATTATTATTGGTTTTTACGATATTTTCCATGATCTGGAGATCAGAAACTATTAAATACACTTCCGATATTGAGGTTTCACGTAGGTTTCGAAGATTTCGTGTTTCTCACCGAGATATCCTGAACGAGAAAGATCTTTCCCAATCAGGCTAAAACTTTGTTTTTCGTAAAGCATTTTGCATCCTGATCAAGAATAGCAGAAGAAATTGGCGAAATATTCCCCAAATTCAGGTTGCAATGCAAAAAACTTTCATATCGCTCGTCCAAGTTATTATTATTTGTTTTTACGATATTTTACATGATCTGGAGATCAGAAACTATTGAAAACACTTCCGATATCCAGGTTTCACAAAGGTTTCAAAGATTTTGTGTTTCTCACCGAGATATCCAAAACGAGAAAGATCTTTTCCAATCAGGCTGAAACCTTGTTTTTCGTGAAGCATTTTGCATCCTGATCAAGAATAGCAAAAGAAATTGGCGAAATATTCCCCAAATTCAGGTTGCAATGCAAAAAACTTTCATATCGCTCGTCCAAGTTATTATTATTTGTTTTTACGATATTTTACATGATCTGGAGATCAGAAACTATTGAAAACACTTCCGATATCCAGTTTTTACAAAGGTTTCAAAGATTTTGTGTTTCTCACCGAGATATCCAAAATGAGAAAGATCTTTCCCAATCAGGCTAAAACTTCGTTTTTCGTAAAGCATTTTGTATCCTGATCAAGAATGGCGGAAGAAATTGGCAAAATATTTTCCAAATTCAGGTTGCAATGCAAAAAACTTTCATATCGCTCGTCCAAGTTATTATTATTGGTTTTTACGATATATTCCATAATCTAGAGATCAGAAACTAATCAAAACACTTCCAATATTCAGGTTTTACGTAGGTTTCGAAGATTTCGTGTTTCTCACTTCGATATCCAAAACGAGAAAGATCTTTTTCAATCAGGCTGAAACCTTGTTTTTCGTGAAGCATTTCGCATTCTGATCAAGAATCGCAGAAGAAATTGGCAGAATATTTCCCAAATTAGGTTGCAATGCAAAAAACTTTCATATCGCTCGTCCAAGTTATTATTATTGGTTTTTACGATATTTTCCATGATCTGGAGATCAGAAGCTATCAAAAACACTTCCGAAATTCAGGTTTCACGTAGGTTCCGAAGATTTCGTGTTTCTCACCGAGATATCCAAAACGAGAAAGATCTTTCCCAATCAGGCTAAAACTTTGTTTTTCGTAAAGCATTTTGTATCCTGATCAAGAATAGCAGAAGAAATTGGCAAAATATTTTCCAAATTCAGGTTGCAATGCAAAAAACTTTCATATCGCTCGTCCAAGTTATTATTATTGGTTTTTACGATATTTTCCATGATCTGGAGATCAGAAACTATTAAAAACACTTCCGATATTGAGGTTTCACGTAGGTTTCGAAGATTTCGTGTTTCTAACCGAGATATCCAAAACGAGAAAGATCTTTCCCAATCAGGCTGAAACCTTGTTTTTCGTAAAGCATTTTGCATCCTGATCAAGAATAGCAAAAGAAATTGGCGAAATATTCCCCAAATTCAGGTTGCAATGCAAAAAACTTTCATATTGCTCGTCCAAGTTAATATTATTGGTTTTTACGATATTTTCCATGATATGGAGATCAGAAACTATTAAAAACACTTCCGATATTCGGGTTTTACGAAGGTTTCGAAGATTTTGTGTTTTTCACCGAGATATCTAAAATGAGAAAGATCTTTCCCAATCAGGCTAAAACTTTGTTTTCCGTAAAGCATTTTGTATCCTGATCAAGAATAGCAGAAGAAATTGGCAAAATATTTTCCAAATTCAGGTTGCTATGCAAAAAACTTTCATGTCGCTCGTCCAAGTTATTATTATTGGTTTTTACGATATTTTCCATAATCTGGAGATCAGAAACCATTGAAAACACTTCCGAAATTTAGGTTTCACGTAGGTTTCGAAGATTTCGTGTTTCTCACCGAGATATCCAAAACGAGAAAGATCTTTTCCAATCAGGCTGAAACCTTGTTTTTCGTAAAGCATTTTGCATCCTGATCAAGAATAGCAAAAGAAATTGGCGAAATATTCCCCAAATTCAGGTTGCAATGCAAAAAACTTTCATATTGCTCGTCCAAGTTAATATTATTGGTTTTTACGATATTTTCCATAATCTGGAGATGAGAAACCATTGAAAACACTTCCGATATTCAGGTTTCACGTAGGTTTCAAAGATTTTGTGTTTCTCACCGAGATATCCAAAATGAGAAAGATCTTTCCCAATCAGGCTAAAACTTCGTTTTTCGTAAAGCATTTTGCATCCTGATCAAGAATAGCAAAAGAAATTGGCAAAATATTCCCCAAATTCAGGTTGCAATGCAAAAAACTTTCATATCGCTCGTCCAAGTTATTATTATTTGTTTTTCAATCAGGCTGAAACCTTGTTTTTCGTAAAGCATTTCGCATCCTGATCAAGAATAGCAGAAGAAATTGGCAAAATATTTCCCAAATTCAGGTTGCAATGCAAAAAACTTTCATATCGCTCGTCCAAGTTATTATTATTGGTTTTTACGATACTTTCCATGATCTGGAGATCAGAAGCTATCAAAAACACTTCCGAAATTCAGGTTTCACGTAGGTTCCGAAGATTTCGTGTTTCTCACCGAGATATCCAAAACGAGAAAGATCTTTCCCAATCAGGCTGAAACCTTGTTTTTCGTAAAGCATTTTGCATCCTGATGAAGAATAGCAAAAAAAATTGGCAAAATATTCCCCAAATTCAGGTTGCAATGCAAAAAACTTTCATATTGCTCGTCCAAGTTAATATTATTGGTTTTTACGATATTTTCCATAATCTGGAGATGAGAAACCATTGAAAACACTTCCGATATTCAGGTTTCACGTAGGTTTCAAAGATTTTGTGTTTCTCACCGAGATATCCAAAATGAGAAAGATCTTTCCCAATCAGGCTAAAACTTCGTTTTTCGTAAAGCATTTTGCATCCTGATCAAGAATAGCAAAAGAAATTGGCAAAATATTCCCCAAATTCAGGTTGCAATGCAAAAAACTTTCATATCGCTCGTCCAAGTTATTATTATTGGTTTTTACGATATTTTCCATAATCTGGAGATCAGAAACTATTAAAAACACTTCCGATATTGAGGTTTCACGTAGGTTTCGAAGATTTTGTGTTTCTCACCGAGATATCCTGAACGAGAAAGATCTTTCCCAATCAGGCTAAAACTTCGTTTTTCGTAAAGCATTTTGTATCCTGATCAAGAATGGCGGAAGAAATTGGCAAAATATTTTCCAAATTCAGGTTGCAATGCAAAAACCTTTCATATTGCTCGTCCAAGTTAATATTATTGGTTTTTACGATATTTTTCATGATATGGAGATCAGAAACTATTAAAAACACTTCCGATATCCAGGTTTTACAAAGGTTCCGAAGATTTCGTGTTTCTCACCGAGATATCCAAAACGAGAAAGATCTTTCCCAATCAGGCTGAAACCTTGTTTTTCGTAAAGCATTTTGCATCCTGATGAAGAATAGCAAAAAAAATTGGCAAAATATTCCCCAAATTCAGGTCGCAATGCAAAAAACTTTCATATTGCTCGTCCAAGTTAATTTTATTGGTTTTTACGATATTTTCCATAATCTGGAGATCAGAAACTAATCAAAACACTTCCAATATTCAGGTTTTACGTAGGTTTCGAAGATTTCGTGTTTCTCACCGAGATATCCAAAACGAGAAAGATCTTTTCCAATCAGGCTGAAACCTTGTTCTTCGTAAAGCATTTTGCCTCCTGATCAAGAATAGCAAAAGAAATTGGCAAAATATTCCCCAAATTCAGGTTGCGATGCAAAAAAACTTTCATATCGCTCGTCCAAGTTATTATTATTGGTTTTTACGATATTTTCCATGATCTAGAGATCAGAAACTAATCAAAACACTTCCAATATTCAGGTTTTACGTAGGTTTCGAAGATTTCGTGTTTCTCACTTAGATATCCAAAACGAGAAAGATCTTTTTCAATCAGGCTGAAACCTTGTTTTTCGTAAAGCATTTCGCATCCTGATCAAGAATAGCAGAAGAAATTGGCAAAATATTTCCCAAATTCAGGTTGCAATGCAAAAAACTTTCATATCGCTCGTCCAAGTTATTATTATTGGTTTTTACGATATTTTCCATGATCTGGAGATCAGAAGCTATCAAAAACACTTCCGAAATTCAGGTTTCACGTAGGTTCCGAAGATTTCGTGTTTCTCACCGAGATATCCAAAACGAGAAAGATCTTTCCCAATCAGGCTGAAACCTTGTTTTTCGTAAAGCATTTTGCATCCTGATGAAGAATAGCAAAAAAAATTGGCAAAATATTCCCCAAATTCAGGTTGCAATGCAAAAAACTTTCATATTGCTCGTCCAAGTTAATATTATTGGTTTTTACGATATTTTCCATAATCTGGAGATCAGAAACCATTGAAAACACTTCCGATATTCAGGTTTCACGTAGGTTTCAAAGATTTTGTGTTTCTCACCGAGATATCCAAAATGAGAAAGATCTTTCCCAATCAGGCTAAAACTTCGTTTTTCGTAAAGCATTTTGCATCCTGATCAAGAATAGCAAAAGAAATTGGCAAAATATTCCCCAAATTCAGGTTGCAATGCAAAAAACTTTCATATCGCTCGTCCAAGTTATTATTATTGGTTTTTACGATATTTTCCATAATCTGGAGATCAGAAACTATTAAAAACACTTCCGATATTGAGGTTTCACGTAGGTTTCGAAGATTTTGTGTTTCTCACCGAGATATCCTAAACGAGAAAGATCTTTCCCAATCAGGCTAAAACTTCGTTTTTCGTAAAGCATTTTGTATCCTGATCAAGAATGGCGGAAGAAATTGGCAAAATATTTTCCAAATTCAGGTTGCAATGCAAAAACCTTTCATATTGCTCGTCCAAGTTAATATTATTGGTTTTTACGATATTTTTCATGATATGGAGATCAGAAACTATTAAAAACACTTCCGATATCCAGGTTTTACAAAGGTTCCGAAGATTTCGTGTTTCTCACCGAGATATCCAAAACGAGAAAGATCTTTCCCAATCAGGCTGAAACCTTGTTTTTCGTAAAGCATTTTGCATCCTGATGAAGAATAGCAAAAAAAATTGGCAAAATATTCCCCAAATTCAGGTCGCAATGCAAAAAACTTTCATATTGCTCGTCCAAGTTAATTTTATTGGTTTTTACGATATTTTCCATAATCTGGAGATGAGAAACCATTGAAAACACTTCCGATATTCAGGTTTCACGTAGGTTTCAAAGATTTTGTGTTTCTCACCGAGATATCCAAAATGAGAAAGATCTTTCCCAATCAGGCTAAAACTTCGTTTTTCGTAAAGCATTTTGCATCCTGATCAAGAATAGCAAAAGAAATTGGCAAAATATTCCCCAAATTCAGGTTGCAATGCAAAAAACTTTCATATCGCTCGTCCAAGTTATTATTATTGGTTTTTACGATATTTTCCATAATCTGGAGATCAGAAACTATTAAAAACACTTCCGATATTGAGGTTTCACGTAGGTTTCGAAGATTTTGTGTTTCTCACCGAGATATCCTGAACGAGAAAGATCTTTCCCAATCAGGCTAAAACTTCGTTTTTCGTAAAGCATTTTGCATCCTGATCAAGAATAGCAAAAGAAATTGGCGAAATATTCCCCAAATTCAGGTTGCAATGCAAAAAACTTTCATATCGCTCGTCCAAGTTATTATTATTTGTTTTTACGATATTTTACATGATCTGGAGATCAGAAACTATTGAAAACACTTCCGATATCCAGGTTTTACAAAGGTTTCAAAGATTTTGTGTTTCTCACCGAGATATCCAAAATGAGAAAGATCTTTCCCAATCAGGCTAAAACTTCGTTTTTCGTAAAGCATTTTGTATCCTGATCAAGAATGGCGGAAGAAATTGGCAAAATATTTTCCAAATTCAGGTTGCAATGCAAAAAACTTTCATATTGCTCGTCCAAGTTAATATTATTGGTTTTTACGATATTTTTCATGATATGGAGATCAGAAACTATTAAAAACACTTCCGATATCCAGGTTTTACAAAGGTTTCGAAGATTTTGTGTTTCTCACCGAGATATCCAAAATGAGAAAGATCTTTCCCAATCAGGCTAAAACTTCGTTTTTCGTAAAGCATTTTGTATCCTGATCAAGAATAGCGGAAGAAATTGGCAAAATATTTTCCAAATTCAGGTTGCAATGCAAAAAACTTTCATATCGCTCGTCCAAGTTATTATTATTGGTTTTTACGATATTTTTCATAATCTGGAGATCAGAAACCATTGAAAACACTTCCGAAATTCAGGTTTCACGTAGGTTTCGAAAATTTCGTGTTTCTCACCGAGATATCCAAAACGAGGAAGATCTTTTCCAATCAGGCTGAAACCTTGTTTTTCGTGAAGCATTTTGCATTCTGATCAAGAATAGCAGAAGAAATTGGCGAAATATTCCCCAAATTCGGGTTGCAATGCAAAAAAACTTTCATATCGCTCGTCCAAGTTATTATTATTTGTTTTTACGATATTTTACATTATCTGGAGATCAGAAACCATTGAAAACACTTCCGAAATTCAGGTTTCACGTAGGTTTCGAAGATTTCGTGTTTCTCACTTAGATATCCAAAACGAGAAAGATCTTTTTCAATCAGGCTGAAACCTTGTTTTTCGTAAAGCATTTCGCATCCTGATCAAGAATAGCAGAAGAAATTGGCAAAATATTTCCCAAATTCAGGTTGCAATGCAAAAAACTTTCATATCGCTCGTCCAAGTTATTATTATTGGTTTTTTACGATATTTTCCATGATCTGGAGATCAGAAGCTATCAAAAACACTTCCGAAATTCAGGTTTCACGTAGGTTCCGAAGATTTCGTGTTTCTCACCGAGATATCCAAAACGAGAAAGATCTTTCCCAATCAGGCTAAAACTTTGTTTTTCGTAAAGCATTTTGTATCCTGATCAAGAATAGCAGAAGAAATTGGCAAAATATTTTCCAAATTCAGGTTGCAATGCAAAAAACTTTCATATCGCTCGTCCAAGTTATTATTATTGGTTTTTACGATATTTTCCATGATCTGGAGATCAGAAGCTATCAAAAACACTTCCGAAATTCAGGTTTCACGTAGGTTCCGAAGATTTCGTGTTTCTCACCGAGATATCCAAAACGAGAAAGATCTCTCCCAATCAGGCTAAAACTTTGTTTTTCGTAAAGCATTTTGCATCCTGATCAAGAATAGCAAAAGAAATTGGCGAAATATTCCCCAAATTCAGGTTGCAATGCAAAAAACTTTCATATAGCTCGTCCAAGTTAATCTTATTGGTTTTTACGATATTTTTCATGATCTGGAGATCAGGAACTATTAAAAACACTTCCGATATTCAGGTTTTACAAAGGTTTCGAAGATTTTGTGTATCTCACCGAGATATCCAAAATGAGAAAGATGTTTCACAATCAGGCTGAAACCTTGTTTCTCGTAAAGCATTTTGTATCCTGATCAAGAATAGCAGAAGAAATTGGCAAAATATTCCCCAAATTCAGGTTGCAATGCAAAAAACTTATATATCGCTCGTCCAAGTTATTATTATTGGTTTTTACGATATTTTGCATAATCTGGAGATCAAAAACTACTAAAAACACTTCCGATATTCAGGTTTTACGTAGGTTTCGAAGATTTTGTGTATCTCACCGTGATATCCGAAACGAGAAAGATCTTCTCCAATCAGGCTGAAACCTTGTTTTTCGTAAAGCATTTTGTATTCTGATCAAGAATAGCAGAAGAAATTGGCAAAATATTTCCCAAATTCAGGTTGCAATGCAAAAAACTTTCATATCGCTCGTCCAAGTTATTATTATTGGTTTTCACGATACCTTTCATAATATTGAGATCAAAAAACTATTGAAAACACTTCCGATATTCAGGTTTTACGTAGGTTTCAAAGATTTTGTGTTTCTCACCGAGATATCCAAAATGAGAAAGATCTTTCACAATCAGGCTGAAACCTTGTTTTTCGTGAAGCATTTCGTATCCTGATCAAGAATAGCAGAAGAAATTGGCAAAATATTCCCGAAATTCAGGTCGCAATGCAAAAAACTTTCATATCACTCGTCCAAGTTATCATTATTGGTTTTTATGATATTTTCCATAATCTGGAGTTCGAAAACCATCAAAAACACTTCCGATATCCAGGTTTTACGTAGGTTTCGAAGATTTTGTGTATCTCACCGAGATATTCAAAATGAGAAAGATCTTTCCCAATCAGGCTGAAACCTTGTTTCTCGTAAAGCATTTTGTATCCTGATCAAGAAAAGCAGAAGAAATTGGCAAAATATTCCCCAAATTCAGGTTGCAATGCAAAAAACTTTCATATCGCTCGTCCAAGTTATTATTATTGGTTTTTACGATATTTTCCATGATCTAGAGATCAGAAACTAATCAAAACACTTCCAATATTCAGGTTTTACGTAGGTTTCGAAGATTTCGTGTTTCTCACTTAGATATCCAAAACGAGAAAGATCTTTTCCAATCAGGCTGAAACCTTGTTTTTCGTAAAGCATTTTGCATCCTGATCAAGAATAGCAAAAGAAATTGGCAAAATATTCCCCAAATTCAGGTTGCAATGCAAAAAACTTTCATATCGCTTGTCCAAGTTATTATTATTGGTTTTTACGATATTTTCCATAATCTGGAGATCAGAAACTATTAAAAACACTTCCGATATTGAGGTTTCACGTAGGTTTCGAAGATTTTGTGTTTCTCACCGAGATATCCTGAACGAGAAAGATCTTTCCCAATCAGGCTAAAACTTCGTTTTTCGTAAAGCATTTTGCATCCTGATCAAGAATAGCAGAAGAAATTGGCGAAATATTCCCCAAATTCAGGTTGCAATGCAAAAAACTTTCATATCGCTCGTCCAAGTTATTATTATTTGTTTTTACGATATTTTACATGATCTGGAGATCAGAAACTATTGAAAACACTTCCGATATCCAGGTTTTACAAAGGTTTCAAAGATTTTGTGTTTCTCACCGAGATATCCAAAATGAGAAAGATCTTTCCCAATCAGGCTAAAACTTCGTTTTTCGTAAAGCATTTTGTATCCTGATCAAGAATGGCGGAAGAAATTGGCAAAATATTTTCCAAATTCAGGTTGCAATGCAAAAAACTTTCATATTGCTCGTCCAAGTTAATATTATTGGTTTTTACGATATTTTTCATGATATGGAGATCAGAAACTATTAAAAACACTTCCGATATCCAGGTTTTACAAAGGTTCCGAAGATTTCGTGTTTCTCACCGAGATATCCAAAACGAGAAAGATCTTTCCCAATCAGGCTGAAACCTTGTTTTTCGTAAAGCATTTTGCATCCTGATGAAGAATAGCAAAAAAAATTGGCAAAATATTCCCCAAATTCAGGTCGCAATGCAAAAAACTTTCATATTGCTCGTCCAAGTTAATTTTATTGGTTTTTACGATATTTTCCATAATCTGGAGATCAGAAACTAATCAAAACACTTCCAATATTCAGGTTTTACGTAGGTTTCGAAGATTTCGTGTTTCTCACCGAGATATCCAAAACGAGAAAGATCTTTTCCAATCAGGCTGAAACCTTGTTTTTCGTAAAGCATTTTGCCTCCTGATCAAGAATAGCAAAAGAAATTGGCAAAATATTCCCCAAATTCAGGTTGCGATGCAAAAAACTTTCATATCGCTCGTCCAAGTTATTATTATTGGTTTTTACGATATTTTCCATGATCTAGAGATCAGAAACTAATCAAAACACTTCCAATATTCAGGTTTTACGTAGGTTTCGAAGATTTCGTGTTTCTCACTTAGATATCCAAAACGAGAAAGATCTTTTTCAATCAGGCTGAAACCTTGTTTTTCGTAAAGCATTTCGCATCCTGATCAAGAATAGCAGAAGAAATTGGCAAAATATTCCCCAAATTCAGGTTGCGATGCAAAAAACTTTCATATCGCTCGTCCAAGTTATTATTATTGGTTTTTACGATATTTTCCATGATCTAGAGATCAGAAACTAATCAAAACACTTCCAATATTCAGGTTTTACGTAGGTTTCGAAGATTTCGTGTTTCTCACTTAGATATCCAAAACGAGAAAGATCTTTTTCAATCAGGCTGAAACCTTGTTTTTCGTAAAGCATTTCGCATCCTGATCAAGAATAGCAGAAGAAATTGGCAAAATATTTTCCAAATTCAGGTTGCAATCTTAAAAACTTTCATATCGCTCGTCCAAGTTATTATTATTGGTTTTTACGATATTTTCCATGATCTGGAGATCAGAAGCTATCAAAAACACTTCCGAAATTCAGGTTTCACGTAGGTTCCGAAGATTTCGTGTTTCTCACCGAGATATCCAAAACGAGAAAGATCTTTCCCAATCAGGCTGAAACCTTGTTTTTCGTAAAGCATTTTGCATCCTGATGAAGAATAGCAAAAAAAATTGGCAAAATATTCCCCAAATTCAGGTTGCAATGCAAAAAACTTTCATATTGCTCGTCCAAGTTAATATTATTGGTTTTTACGATATTTTCCATAATCTGGAGATGAGAAACCATTGAAAACACTTCCGATATTCAGGTTTCACGTAGGTTTCAAAGATTTTGTGTTTCTCACCGAGATATCCAAAATGAGAAAGATCTTTCCCAATCAGGCTAAAACTTCGTTTTTCGTAAAGCATTTTGCATCCTGATCAAGAATAGCAAAAGAAATTGGCAAAATATTCCCCAAATTCAGGTTGCAATGCAAAAAACTTTCATATCGCTCGTCCAAGTTATTATTATTGGTTTTTACGATATTTTCCATAATCTGGAGATCAGAAACTATTAAAAACACTTCCGATATTGAGGTTTCACGTAGGTTTCGAAGATTTTGTGTTTCTCACCGAGATATCCTGAACGAGAAAGATCTTTCCCAATCAGGCTAAAACTTCGTTTTTCGTAAAGCATTTTGCATCCTGATCAAGAATAGCAGAAGAAATTGGCGAAATATTCCCCAAATTCAGGTTGCAATGCAAAAAACTTTCATATCGCTCGTCCAAGTTATTATTATTTGTTTTCACGATATTTTACATGATCTGGAGATCAGAAACTATTGAAAACACTTCCGATATCCAGGTTTTACAAAGGTTTCAAAGATTTTGTGTTTCTCACCGAGATATCCAAAATGAGAAAGATCTTTCCCAATCAGGCTAAAACTTCGTTTTTCGTAAAGCATTTTGTATCCTGATCAAGAATGGCGGAAGAAATTGGCAAAATATTTTCCAAATTCAGGTTGCAATGCAAAAAACTTTCATATTGCTCGTCCAAGTTAATATTATTGGTTTTTACGATATTTTTCATGATATGGAGATCAGAAACTATTAAAAACACTTCCGATATCCAGGTTTTACAAAGGTTCCGAAGATTTCGTGTTTCTCACCGAGATATCCAAAACGAGAAAGATCTTTCCCAATCAGGCTGAAACCTTGTTTTTCGTAAAGCATTTTGCATCCTGATGAAGAATAGCAAAAAAAATTGGCAAAATATTCCCCAAATTCAGGTCGCAATGCAAAAAACTTTCATATTGCTCGTCCAAGTTAATTTTATTGGTTTTTACGATATTTTCCATAATCTGGAGATCAGAAACTAATCAAAACACTTCCAATATTCAGGTTTTACGTAGGTTTCGAAGATTTCGTGTTTCTCACCGAGATATCCAAAACGAGAAAGATCTTTTCCAATCAGGCTGAAACCTTGTTCTTCGTAAAGCATTTTGCCTCCTGATCAAGAATAGCAAAAGAAATTGGCAAAATATTCCCCAAATTCAGGTTGCGATGCAAAAAACTTTCATATCGCTCGTCCAAGTTATTATTATTGGTTTTTACGATATTTTCCATGATCTAGAGATCAGAAACTAATCAAAACACTTCCAATATTCAGGTTTTACGTAGGTTTCGAAGATTTCGTGTTTCTCACTTAGATATCCAAAACGAGAAAGATCTTTTTCAATCAGGCTGAAACCTTGTTTTTCGTAAAGCATTTCGCATCCTGATCAAGAATAGCAGAAGAAATTGGCAAAATATTTCCCAAATTCAGGTTGCAATGCAAAAAACTTTCATATCGCTCGTCCAAGTTATTATTATTGGTTTTTACGATACTTTCCATGATCTGGAGATCAGAAGCTATCAAAAACACTTCCGAAATTCAGGTTTCACGTAGGTTCCGAAGATTTCGTGTTTCTCACCGAGATATCCAAAACGAGAAAGATCTTTCCCAATCAGGCTGAAACCTTGTTTTTCGTAAAGCATTTTGCATCCTGATGAAGAATAGCAAAAAAAATTGGCAAAATATTCCCCAAATTCAGGTTGCAATGCAAAAAACTTTCATATTGCTCGTCCAAGTTAATATTATTGGTTTTTACGATATTTTCCATAATCTGGAGATGAGAAACCATTGAAAACACTTCCGATATTCAGGTTTCACGTAGGTTTCAAAGATTTTGTGTTTCTCACCGAGATATCCAAAATGAGAAAGATCTTTCCCAATCAGGCTAAAACTTCGTTTTTCGTAAAGCATTTTGCATCCTGATCAAGAATAGCAAAAGAAATTGGCAAAATATTCCCCAAATTCAGGTTGCAATGCAAAAAACTTTCATATCGCTCGTCCAAGTTATTATTATTGGTTTTTACGATATTTTCCATAATCTGGAGATCAGAAACTATTAAAAACACTTCCGATATTGAGGTTTCACGTAGGTTTCGAAGATTTTGTGTTTCTCACCGAGATATCCTGAACGAGAAAGATCTTTCCCAATCAGGCTAAAACTTCGTTTTTCGTAAAGCATTTTGTATCCTGATCAAGAATGGCGGAAGAAATTGGCAAAATATTTTCCAAATTCAGGTTGCAATGCAAAAACCTTTCATATTGCTCGTCCAAGTTAATATTATTGGTTTTTACGATATTTTTCATGATATGGAGATCAGAAACTATTAAAAACACTTCCGATATCCAGGTTTTACAAAGGTTCCGAAGATTTCGTGTTTCTCACCGAGATATCCAAAACGAGAAAGATCTTTCCCAATCAGGCTGAAACCTTGTTTTTCGTAAAGCATTTTGCATCCTGATGAAGAATAGCAAAAAAAATTGGCAAAATATTCCCCAAATTCAGGTCGCAATGCAAAAAACTTTCATATTGCTCGTCCAAGTTAATTTTATTGGTTTTTACGATATTTTTCATAATCTGGAGATGAGAAACCATTGAAAACACTTCCGATATTCAGGTTTCACGTAGGTTTCAAAGATTTTGTGTTTCTCACCGAGATATCCAAAATGAGAAAGATCTTTCCCAATCAGGCTAAAACTTCGTTTTTCGTAAAGCATTTTGCATCCTGATCAAGAATAGCAAAAGAAATTGGCAAAATATTCCCCAAATTCAGGTTGCAATGCAAAAAACTTTCATATCGCTCGTCCAAGTTATTATTATTGGTTTTTACGATATTTTCCATAATCTGGAGATCAGAAACTATTAAAAACACTTCCGATATTGAGGTTTCACGTAGGTTTCGAAGATTTTGTGTTTCTCACCGAGATATCCTGAACGAGAAAGATCTTTCCCAATCAGGCTAAAACTTCGTTTTTCGTAAAGCATTTTGCATCCTGATCAAGAATAGCAGAAGAAATTGGCGAAATATTCCCCAAATTCAGGTTGCAATGCAAAAAACTTTCATATCGCTCGTCCAAGTTATTATTATTTGTTTTTACGATATTTTACATGATCTGGAGATCAGAAACTATTGAAAACACTTCCGATATCCAGGTTTTACAAAGGTTTCAAAGATTTTGTGTTTCTCACCGAGATATCCAAAATGAGAAAGATCTTTCCCAATCAGGCTAAAACTTCGTTTTTCGTAAAGCATTTTGTATCCTGATCAAGAATGGCGGAAGAAATTGGCAAAATATTTTCCAAATTCAGGTTGCAATGCAAAAAACTTTCATATTGCTCGTCCAAGTTAATATTATTGGTTTTTACGATATTTTTCATGATATGGAGATCAGAAACTATTAAAAACACTTCCGATATCCAGGTTTTACAAAGGTTTCGAAGATTTTGTGTTTCTCACCGAGATATCCAAAATGAGAAAGATCTTTCCCAATCAGGCTAAAACTTCGTTTTTCGTAAAGCATTTTGTATCCTGATCAAGAATAGCGGAAGAAATTGGCAAAATATTTTCCAAATTCAGGTTGCAATGCAAAAAACTTTCATATCGCTCGTCCAAGTTATTATTATTGGTTTTTACGATATTTTTCATAATCTGGAGATCAGAAACCATTGAAAACACTTCCGAAATTCAGGTTTCACGTAGGTTTCGAAAATTTCGTGTTTCTCACCGAGATATCCAAAACGAGGAAGATCTTTTCCAATCAGGCTGAAACCTTGTTTTTCGTGAAGCATTTTGCATTCTGATCAAGAATAGCAGAAGAAATTGGCGAAATATTCCCCAAATTCAGGTTGCAATGCAAAAAACTTTCATATCGCTCGTCCAAGTTATTATTATTTGTTTTTACGATATTTTACATTATCTGGAGATCAGAAACCATTGAAAACACTTCCGAAATTCAGGTTTCACGTAGGTTTCGAAGATTTCGTGTTTCTCACCGAGATATCCAAAACGAGAAAGATCTTTTCCAATCAGGCTGAAACCTTGTTTTTCGTAAAGCATTTTGCCTCCTGATCAAGAATAGCAGAAGAAATTGGCAAAATATTTTCCAAATTCAGGTTGCAATGCAAAAAACTTTCATATCGCTCGTCCAAGTTATTATTATTGGTTTTTACGATATTTTCCATAATCTAGAGATCAGAAACTAATCAAAACACTTCCAATATTCAGGTTTTACGTAGGTTTCGAAGATTTCGTGTTTCTCACTTAGATATCCAAAACGAGAAAGATCTTTTTCAATCAGGCTGAAACCTTGTTTTTCGTAAAGCATTTCGCATCCTGATCAAGAATAGCAGAAGAAATTGGCAAAATATTTCCCAAATTCAGGTTGCAATGCAAAAAACTTTCATATCGCTCGTCCAAGTTATTATTATTGGTTTTTACGATATTTTCCATGATCTGGAGATCAGAAGCTATCAAAAACACTTCCGAAATTCAGGTTTCACGTAGGTTCCGAAGATTTCGTGTTTCTCACCGAGATATCCAAAACGAGAAAGATCTTTCCCAATCAGGCTAAAACTTTGTTTTTCGTAAAGCATTTTGTATCCTGATCAAGAATAGCAGAAGAAATTGGCAAAATATTTTCCAAATTCAGGTTGCAATGCAAAAAACTTTCATATCGCTCGTCCAAGTTATTATTATTGGTTTTTACGATATTTTCCATGATCTGGAGATCAGAAGCTATCAAAAACACTTCCGAAATTCAGGCTTCACGTAGGTTCCGAAGATTTCGTGTTTCTCACCGAGATATCCAAAACGAGAAAGATCTTTCCCAATCAGGCTAAAACTTTGTTTTTCGTAAAGCATTTTGCATCCTGATCAAGAATAGCAAAAGAAATTGGCGAAATATTCCCCAAATTCAGGTTGCAATGCAAAAAACTTTCATATAGCTCGTCCAAGTTAATCTTATTGGTTTTTACGATATTTTTCATGATCTGGAGATCAGGAACTATTAAAAACACTTCCGATATTCAGGTTTTACAAAGGTTTCGAAGATTTTGTGTATCTCACCGAGATATCCAAAATGAGAAAGATGTTTCACAATCAGGCTGAAACCTTGTTTCTCGTAAAGCATTTTGTATCCTGATCAAGAATAGCAGAAGAAATTGGCAAAATATTCCCCAAATTCTGGTTGCAATGCAAAAAACTTATATATCGCTCGTCCAAGTTATTATTATTGGTTTTTACGATATTTTCCATAATCTGGAGATCAAAAACTACTAAAAACACTTCCGATATTCAGGTTTTACGTAGGTTTCGAAGATTTTGTGTATCTCACCGTGATATCCGAAACGAGAAAGATCTTCTCCAATCAGGCTGAAACCTTGTTTTTCGTAAAGCATTTTGTATTCTGATCAAGAATAGCAGAAGAAATTGGCAAAATATTTCCCAAATTCAGGTTGCAATGCAAAAAACTTTCATATCGCTCGTCCAAGTTATTATTATTGGTTTTCACGATACCTTTCATAATATTGAGATCAAAAACTATTGAAAACACTTCCGATATTCAGGTTTTACGTAGGTTTCAAAGATTTTGTGTTTCTCACCGAGATATCCAAAATGAGAAAGATCTTTCACAATCAGGCTGAAACCTTGTTTTTCGTGAAGCATTTCGTATCCTGATCAAGAATAGCAGAAGAAATTGGCAAAATATTCCCGAAATTCAGGTCGCAATGCAAAAAACTTTCATATCACTCGTCCAAGTTATCATTATTGGTTTTTATGATATTTTCCATAATCTGGAGTTCGAAAACCATCAAAAACACTTCCGATATCCAGGTTTTACGTAGGTTTCGAAGATTTTGTGTATCTCACCGAGATATTCAAAATGAGAAAGATCTTTCCCAATCAGGCTGAAACCTTGTTTCTCGTAAAGCATTTTGTATCCTGATCAAGAAAAGCAGAAGAAATTGGCAAAATATTCCCCAAATTCAGGTTGCAATGCAAAAAACTTTCATATCGCTCGTCCAAGTTATTATTATTGGTTTTTACGATATTTTCCATGATCTAGAGATCAGAAACTAATCAAAACACTTCCAATATTCAGGTTTTACGTAGGTTTCGAAGATTTCGTGTTTCTCACTTAGATATCCAAAACGAGAAAGATCTTTTCCAATCAGGCTGAAACCTTGTTTTTCGTAAAGCATTTTGTATCCTGATCAAGAATAGCGGAAGAAATTGGCAAAATATTTTCCAAATTCAGGTTGCAATGCAAAAAACTTTCATATCGCTCGTCCAAGTTATTATTATTGGTTTTTACGATATTTTCCATGATCTGGAGATCAGAAACTATTAAATACACTTCCGATATTGAGGTTTCACGTAGGTTTCGAAGATTTCGTGTTTCTCACCGAGATATCCTGAACGAGAAAGATCTTTCCCAATCAGGCTAAAACTTTGTTTTCCGTAAAGCATTTTGCATCCTGATCAAGAATAGCAGAAGAAATTGGCGAAATATTCCCCAAATTCAGGTTGCAATGCAAAAAACTTTCATATCGCTCGTCCAAGTTATTATTATTTGTTTTTACGATATTTTACATGATCTGGAGATCAGAAACTATTGAAAACACTTCCGATATCCAGGTTTTACAAAGGTTTCAAAGATTTTGTGTTTCTCACCGAGATATCCAAAATGAGAAAGATCCTTCCCAATCAGGCTAAAACTTCGTTTTTCGTAAAGCATTTTGTATCCTGATCAAGAATGGCGGAAGAAATTGGCAAAATATTTTCCAAATTCAGGTTGCAATGCAAAAAACTTTCATATTGCTCGTCCAAGTTAATATTATTGGTTTTTACGATATTTTTCATGATATGGAGATCAGAAACTATTAAAAACACTTCCGATATCCAGGTTTTACAAAGGTTTCGAAGATTTTGTGTTTCTCACCGAGATATCCAAAATGAGAAAGATCTTTCCCAATCAGGCTAAAACTTCGTTTTTCGTAAAGCATTTTGTATCCTGATCAAGAATAGCGGAAGAAATTGGCAAAATATTTTCCAAATTCAGGTTGCAATGCAAAAAACTTTCATATCGCTCGTCCAAGTTATTATTATTGGTTTTTACGATATTTTTCATAATCTGGAGATCAGAAACCATTGAAAACACTTCCGAAATTCAGGTTTCACGTAGGTTTCGAAAATTTCGTGTTTCTCACCGAGATATCCAAAACGAGGAAGATCTTTTCCAATCAGGCTGAAACCTTGTTTTTCGTGAAGCATTTTGCATCCTGATCAAGAATAGCAGAAGAAATTGGCGAAATATTCCCCAAATTCAGGTTGCAATGCAAAAAACTTTCATATCGCTCGTCCAAGTTATTATTATTTGTTTTTACGATATTTTACATGATCTGGAGATCAGAAACCATTGAAAACAATTCCGAAATTCAGGTTTCACGTAGGTTTCGAAGATTTCGTGTTTCTCACCGAGATATCCAAAACGAGAAAGATCTTTTCCAATCAGGCTGAAACCTTGTTTTTCGTAAAGCATTTTGCCTCCTGATCAAGAATAGCAAAAGAAATTGGCAAAATATTCCCCAAATTCAGGTTGCGATGCAAAAAACTTTCATATCGCTCGTCCAAGTTATTATTATTGGTTTTTACGATATTTTCCATGATCTAGAGATCAGAAACTAATCAAAACACTTCCAATATTCAGGTTTTACGTAGGTTTCGAAGATTTCGTGTTTCTCACTTAGATATCCAAAACGAGAAAGATCTTTTTCAATCAGGCTGAAACCTTGTTTTCGTAAAGCATTTCGCATCCTGATCAAGAATAGCAGAAGAAATTGGCAAAATATTTTCCAAATTCAGGTTGCAATCTTAAAAACTTTCATATCGCTCGTCCAAGTTATTATTATTGGTTTTTACGATATTTTCCATGATCTGGAGATCAGAAGATATCAAAAACACTTTCGAAATTCAGGTTTCACGTAGGTTCCGAAGATTTCGTGTTTCTCACCGAGATATCCAAAACGAGAAAGATCTTTCCCAATCAGGCTGAAACCTTGTTTTTCGTAAAGCATTTTGCATCCTGATGAAGAATAGCAAAAAAATTGGCAAAATATTCCCCAAATTCAGGTTGCAATGCAAAAAACTTTCATATTGCTCGTCCAAGTTAATATTATTGGTTTTTACGATATTTTCCATAATCTGGAGATGAGAAACCATTGAAAACACTTCCGATATTCAGGTTTCACGTAGGTTTCAAAGATTTTGTGTTTCTCACCGAGATATCCAAAATGAGAAAGATCTTTCCCAATCAGGCTAAAACTTCGTTTTTCGTAAAGCATTTTGCATCCTGATCAAGAATAGCAAAAGAAATTGGCAAAATATTCCCCAAATTCAGGTTGCAATGCAAAAAACTTTCATATCGCTCGTCCAAGTTATTATTATTGGTTTTTACGATATTTTCCATAATCTGGAGATCAGAAACTATTAAAAACACTTCCGATATTGAGGTTTCACGTAGGTTTCGAAGATTTTGTGTTTCTCACCGAGATATCCTGAACGAGAAAGATCTTTCCCAATCAGGCTAAAACTTTGTTTTTCGTAAAGCATTTTGCATCCTGATCAAGAATAGCAGAAGAAATTGGCGAAATATTCCCCAAATTCAGGTTGCAATGCAAAAAACTTTCATATCGCTCGTCCAAGTTATTATTATTTGTTTTTACGATATTTTACATGATCTGGAGATCAGAAACTATTGAAAACACTTCCGATATCCAGGTTTTACAAAGGTTTCAAAGATTTTGTGTTTCTCACCGAGATATCCAAAATGAGAAAGATCTTTCCCAATCAGGCTAAAACTTCGTTTTTCGTAAAGCATTTTGTATCCTGATCAAGAATGGCGGAAGAAATTGGCAAAATATTTTCCAAATTCAGGTTGCAATGCAAAAAACTTTCATATTGCTCGTCCAAGTTAATATTATTGGTTTTTACGATATTTTTCATGATATGGAGATCAGAAACTATTAAAAACACTTCCGATATCCAGGTTTTACAAAGGTTCCGAAGATTTCGTGTTTCTCACCGAGATATCCAAAACGAGAAAGATCTTTCCCAATCAGGCTGAAACCTTGTTTTTCGTAAAGCATTTTGCATCCTGATGAAGAATAGCAAAAAAAATTGGCAAAATATTCCCCAAATTCAGGTCGCAATGCAAAAAACTTTCATATTGCTCGTCCAAGTTAATTTTATTGGTTTTTTACGATATTTTCCATAATCTGGAGATCAGAAACTAATCAAAACACTTCCAATATTCAGGTTTTACGTAGGTTTCGAAGATTTCGTGTTTCTCACCGAGATATCCAAAACGAGAAAGATCTTTTCCAATCAGGCTGAAACCTTGTTCTTCGTAAAGCATTTTGCCTCCTGATCAAGAATAGCAAAAGAAATTGGCAAAATATTCCCCAAATTCAGGTTGCGATGCAAAAAACTTTCATATCGCTCGTCCAAGTTATTATTATTGGTTTTTACGATATTTTTCATAATCTGGAGATCAGAAACCATTGAAAACACTTCCGAAATTCAGGTTTCACGTAGGTTTCGAAAATTTCGTGTTTCTCACCGAGATATCCAAAACGAGGAAGATCTTTTCCAATCAGGCTGAAACCTTGTTTTTCGTGAAGCATTTTGCATTCTGATCAAGAATAGCAGAAGAAATTGGCGAAATATTCCCCAAATTCAGGTTGCAATGCAAAAAACTTTCATATCGCTCGTCCAAGTTATTATTATTTGTTTTTACGATATTTTACATTATCTGGAGATCAGAAACCATTGAAAACACTTCCGAAATTCAGGTTTCACGTAGGTTTCGAAGATTTCGTGTTTCTCACCGAGATATCCAAAACGAGAAAGATCTTTTCCAATCAGGCTGAAACCTTGTTTTTCGTAAAGCATTTTGCCTCCTGATCAAGAATAGCAGAAGAAATTGGCAAAATATTTTCCAAATTCAGGTTGCAATGCAAAAAACTTTCATATCGCTCGTCCAAGTTATTATTATTGATTTTTACGATATTTTCCATAATCTAGAGATCAGAAACTAATCAAAACACTTCCAATATTCAGGTTTTACGTAGGTTTCGAAGATTTCGTGTTTCTCACTTAGATATCCAAAACGAGAAAGATCTTTTTCAATCAGGCTGAAACCTTGTTTTTCGTAAAGCATTTCGCATCCTGATCAAGAATAGCAGAAGAAATTGGCAAAATATTTCCCAAATTCAGGTTGCAATGCAAAAAACTTTCATATCGCTCGTCCAAGTTATTATTATTGGTTTTTACGATATTTTCCATGATCTGGAGATCAGAAGCTATCAAAAACACTTCCGAAATTCAGGTTTCACGTAGGTTCCGAAGATTTCGTGTTTCTCACCGAGATATCCAAAACGAGAAAGATCTTTCCCAATCAGGCTAAAACTTTGTTTTTCGTAAAGCATTTTGTATCCTGATCAAGAATAGCAGAAGAAATTGGCAAAATATTTTCCAAATTCAGGTTGCAATGCAAAAAACTTTCATATCGCTCGTCCAAGTTATTATTATTGGTTTTTACGATATTTTCCATGATCTGGAGATCAGAAGCTATCAAAAACACTTCCGAAATTCAGGTTTCACGTAGGTTCCGAAGATTTCGTGTTTCTCACCGAGATATCCAAAACGAGAAAGATCTTTCCCAATCAGGCTAAAACTTTGATTTCCGTAAAGCATTTTGCATCCTGATCAAGAATTGCAAAAGAAATTGACAGAATATTCCCCAAATTCAGGTTGCAATGCAAAAAACTTTCATATAGCTCGTCCAAGTTATTATTATTGGTTTTTACGATATTTTTCATGATCTGGAGATCAGGAACTATTAAAAACACTTCCGATATTCAGGTTTTACAAAGGTTTCGAAGATTTTGTGTATCTCACCGAGATATCCAAAATGAGAAAGATGTTTCACAATCAGGCTGAAACCTTGTTTCTCGTAAAGCATTTTGTATCCTGATCAAGAATAGCAGAAGAAATTGGCAAAATATTCCCCAAATTCAGGTTGCAATGCAAAAAACTTATATATCGCTCGTCCAAGTTATTATTATTGGTTTTTACGATATTTTCCATAATCTGGAGATCAAAAACTACTAAAAACACTTCCGATATTCAGGTTTTACGTAGGTTTCGAAGATTTTGTGTATCTCACCGTGATATCCGAAACGAGAAAGATCTTCTCCAATCAGGCTGAAACCTTGTTTTTCGTAAAGCATTTTGTATTCTGATCAAGAATAGCAGAAGAAATTGGCAAAATATTTCCCAAATTCAGGTTGCAATGCAAAAAACTTTCATATCGCTCGTCCAAGTTATTATTATTGGTTTCCACGATACCTTTCATAATATTGAGATCAAAAACTATTGAAAACACTTCCGATATTCAGGTTTTACGTAGGTTTCAAAGATTTTGTGTTTCTCACCGAGATATCCAAAATGAGAAAGATCTTTCACAATCAGGCTGAAACCTTGTTTTTCGTGAAGCATTTCGTATCCTGATCAAGAATAGCAGAAGAAATTGGCAAAATATTCCCGAAATTCAGGTCGCAATGCAAAAAACTTTCATATCACTCGTCCAAGTTATCATTATTGGTTTTTATGATATTTTCCATAATCTGGAGTTCGAAAACCATCAAAAACACTTCCGATATCCAGGTTTTACGTAGGTTTCGAAGATTTTGTGTATCTCACCGAGATATTCAAAATGAGAAAGATCTTCCCCAATCAGGCTGAAACCTTGTTTCTCGTAAAGCATTTTGTATCCTGATCAAGAAAAGCAGAAGAAATTGGCAAAATATTCCCCAAATTCAGGTTGCAATGCAAAAAACTTTCATATCGCTCGTCCAAGTTATTATTATTGGTTTTTACGATATTTTCCATGATCTAGAGATCAGAAACTAATCAAAACACTTCCAATATTCAGGTTTTACGTAGGTTTCGAAGATTTCGTGTTTCTCACTTAGATATCCAAAACGATAAAGATCTTTTCCAATCAGGCTGAAACCTTGTTTTTCGTAAAGCATTTTGTATCCTGATCAAGAATAGCGGAAGAAATTGGCAAAATATTTTCCAAATTCAGGTTGCAATGCAAAAAACTTTCATATCGCTCGTCCAAGTTATTATTATTGGTTTTTACGATATTTTCCATGATCTGGAGATCAGAAACTATTAAATACACTTCCGATATTGAGGTTTCACGTAGGTTTCGAAGATTTCGTGTTTCTCACCGAGATATCCTGAACGAGAAAGATCTTTCCCAATCAGGCTAAAACTTTGTTTTCCGTAAAGCATTTTGCATCCTGATCAAGAATAGCAGAAGAAATTGGCGAAATATTCCCCAAATTCAGGTTGCAATGCAAAAAAACTTTCATATCGCTCGTCCAAGTTATTATTATTTGTTTTTACGATATTTTACATGATCTGGAGATCAGAAACTATTGAAAACACTTCCGATATCCAGGTTTTACAAAGGTTTCAAAGATTTTGTGTTTCTCACCGAGATATCCAAAATGAGAAAGATCCTTCCCAATCAGGCTAAAACTTCGTTTTTCGTAAAGCATTTTGTATCCTGATCAAGAATGGCGGAAGAAATTGGCAAAATATTTTCCAAATTCAGGTTGCAATGCAAAAAACTTTCATATTGCTCGTCCAAGTTAATATTATTGGTTTTTACGATATTTTCCATGATATGGAGATCAGAAACTATTAAAAACACTTCCGATATCCAGGTTTTACAAAGGTTTCGAAGATTTTGTGTTTCTCACCGAGATATCCAAAATGAGAAAGATCTCTCCCAATCAGGCTAAAACTTCGTTTTTCGTAAAGCATTTTGTATCCTGATCAAGAATAGCGGAAGAAATTGGCAAAATATTTTCCAAATTCAGGTTGCAATGCAAAAAACTTTCATATCGCTCGTCCAAGTTATTATTATTGGTTTTTACGATATTTTTCATAATCTGGAGATCAGAAACCATTGAAAACACTTCCGAAATTCAGGTTTCACGTAGGTTTCGAAATTTCGTGTTTCTCACCGAGATATCCAAAACGAGGAAGATCTTTTCCAATCAGGCTGAAACCTTGTTTTTCGTGAAGCATTTTGCATCCTGATCAAGAATAGCAGAAGAAATTGGCGAAATATTCCCCAAATTCAGGTTGCAATGCAAAAAACTTTCATATCGCTCGTCCAAGTTATTATTATTTGTTTTTACGATATTTTACATGATCTGGAGATCAGAAACCATTGAAAACAATTCCGAAATTCAGGTTTCACGTAGGTTTCGAAGATTTCGTGTTTCTCACCGAGATATCCAAAACGAGAAAGATCTTTTCCAATCAGGCTGAAACCTTGTTTTTCGTAAAGCATTTTGCCTCCTGATCAAGAATAGCAAAAGAAATTGGCAAAATATTCCCCAAATTCAGGTTGCGATGCAAAAAACTTTCATATCGCTCGTCCAAGTTATTATTATTGGTTTTTACGATATTTTCCATGATCTAGAGATCAGAAACTAATCAAAACACTTCCGATATTCAGGTTTTACGTAGGTTTCGAAGATTTCGTGTTTCTCACTTAGATATCCAAAACGAGAAAGATCTTTTTCAATCGGGCTGAAACCTTGTTTTTCGTAAAGCATTTCGCATCCTGATCAAGAATAGCAGAAGAAATTGGCAAAATATTTTCCAAATTCAGGTTGCAATCTTAAAAACTTTCATATCGCTCGTCCAAGTTATTATTATTGGTTTTTACGATATTTTCCATGATCTGGAGATCAGAAGCTATCAAAAACACTTTCGAAATTCAGGTTTCACGTAGGTTCCGAAGATTTCGTGTTTCTCACCGAGATATCCAAAACGAGAAAGATCTTTCCCAATCAGGCTGAAACCTTGTTTTTCGTAAAGCATTTTGCATCCTGATGAAGAATAGCAAAAAAAATTGGCAAAATATTCCCCAAATTCAGGTTGCAATGCAAAAAACTTTCATATTGCTCGTCCAAGTTAATATTATTGGTTTTTACGATATTTTCCATAATCTGGAGATGAGAAACCATTGAAAACACTTCCGATATTCAGGTTTCACGTAGGTTTCAAAGATTTTGTGTTTCTCACCGAGATATCCAAAATGAGAAAGATCTTTCCCAATCAGGCTAAAACTTCGTTTTTCGTAAAGCATTTTGCATCCTGATCAAGAATAGCAAAAGAAATTGGCAAAATATTCCCCAAATTCAGGTTGCAATGCAAAAAACTTTCATATCGCTCGTCCAAGTTATTATTATTGGTTTTTACGATATTTTCCATAATCTGGAGATCAGAAACTATTAAAAACACTTCCGATATTGAGGTTTCACGTAGGTTTCGAAGATTTTGTGTTTCTCACCGAGATATCCTGAACGAGAAAGATCTTTCCCAATCAGGCTAAAACTTTGTTTTTCGTAAAGCATTTTGCATCCTGATCAAGAATAGCAGAAGAAATTGGCGAAATATTCCCCAAATTCAGGTTGCAATGCAAAAAACTTTCATATCGCTCGTCCAAGTTATTATTATTTGTTTTTTACGATATTTTACATGATCTGGAGATCAGAAACTATTGAAAACACTTCCGATATCCAGGTTTTACAAAGGTTTCAAAGATTTTGTGTTTCTCACCGAGATATCCAAAAATGAGAAAGATCTTTCCCAATCAGGCTAAAACTTCGTTTTTCGTAAAGCATTTTGTATCCTGATCAAGAATGGCGGAAGAAATTGGCAAAATATTTTCCAAATTCAGGTTGCAATGCAAAAAACTTTCATATTGCTCGTCCAAGTTATTATTATTTGTTTTTACGATATTTTACATGATTTGGAGATCAGAAACTATTGAAAACACTTCCGATATCCAGGTTTTACAAAGGTTTCAAAGATTTTGTGTTTCTCACCGAGATATCCAAAATGAGAAAGATCTTTCCCAATCAGGCTTAAACTTCGTTTTTCGTAAAGCATTTTGTATCCTGATCAAGAATGGCGGAAGAAATTGGCAAAATATTTTCCAAATTCAGGTTGCAATGCAAAAAACTTTCATATTGCTCGTCCAAGTTAATATTATTGGTTTTTACGATATTTTTCATGATATGGAGATCAGAAACTATTAAAAACACTTCCGATATCCAGGTTTTACAAAGGTTTCGAAGATTTTGTGTTTCTCACCGAGATATCCAAAATGAGAAAGATCTTTCCCAATCAGGCTAAAACTTCGTTTTTCGTAAAGCATTTTGTATCCTGATCAAGAATGGCGGAAGAAATTGGCAAAATATTTTCCAAATTCAGGTTGCAATGCAAAAAACTTTCATATTGCTCGTCCAAGTTAATATTATTGGTTTTTACGATATTTTTCATGATATGGAGATCAGAAACTATTAAAAACACTTCCGATATCCAGGTTTTACAAAGGTTTCAAAGATTTTGTGTTTCTCACCGAGATATCCAAAATGAGAAAGATCTTTCCCAATCAGGCTAAAACTTCGTTTTTCGTAAAGCATTTTGTATCCTGATCAAGAATGGCGGAAGAAATTGGCAAAATATTTTCCAAATTCAGGTTGCAATGCAAAAAACTTTCATATTGCTCGTCCAAGTTAATATTATTGGTTTTTACGATATTTTTCATGATATGGAGATCAGAAACTATTAAAAACACTTCCGATATCCAGGTTTTACAAAGGTTTCGAAGATTTTGTGTTTCTCACCGAGATATCCAAAATGAGAAAGATCTTTCCCAATCAGGCTAAAACTTCGTTTTTCGTAAAGCATTTTGTATCCTGATCAAGAATAGCGGAAGAAATTGGCAAAATATTTTCCAAATTCAGGTTGCAATGCAAAAAACTTTCATATCGCTCGTCCAAGTTATTATTATTGGTTTTTACGATATTTTTCATAATCTGGAGATCAGAAACCATTGAAAACACTTCCGAAATTCAGGTTTCACGTAGGTTTCGAAAATTTCGTGTTTCTCACCGAGATATCCAAAACGAGGAAGATCTTTTCCAATCAGGCTGAAACCTTGTTTTTCGTAAAGCATTTTGCCTCCTGATCAAGAATAGCAGAAGAAATTGGCAAAATATTCCCGAAATTCAGGTCGCAATGCAAAAAACTTTCATATCACTCGTCCAAGTTATCATTATTGGTTTTTATGATATTTTCCATAATCTGGAGTTCGAAAACCATCAAAAACACTTCCGATATCCAGGTTTTTTGTAGGTTTCGAAGATTTTGTGTATCTCACCGAGATATTCAAAATGAGAAAGATCTTCCCCAATCAGGCTGAAACCTTGTTTCTCGTAAAGCATTTTGTATCCTGATCAAGAAAAGCAGAAGAAATTGGCAAAATATTCCCCAAATTCAGGTTGCAATGCAAAAAACTTTCATATCGCTCGTCCAAGTTATTATTATTGGTTTTTACGATATTTTCCATGATCTAGAGATCAGAAACTAATCAAAACACTTCCAATATTCAGGTTTTACGTAGGTTTCGAAGATTTCGTGTTTCTCACTTAGATATCCAAAACGAGAAAGATCTTCTCCAATCAGGCTGAAACCTTGTTTTTCGTAAAGCATTTTGTATCCTGATCAAGAATAGCGGAAGAAATTGGCAAAATATGTTCCAAATTCAGGTCGCAATGCAAAAAACTTTCATATCGCTCGTCCAAGTTATTATTATTGGTTTTTACGATATTTTCCATGATCTGGAGATCAGAAACTATTAAATACACTTCCGATATTGAGGTTTCACGTAGGTTTCGAAGATTTCGTGTTTCTCACCGAGATATCCTGAACGAGAAAGATCTTTCCCAATCAGGCTAAAACTTTGTTTTTCGTAAAGCATTTTGCATCCTGATCAAGAATAGCAGAAAAAATTGGCGAAATATTCCCCAAATTCAGGTTGCAATGCAAAAAACTTTCATATCGCTCGTCCAAGTTATTATTATTTGTTTTTACGATATTTTACATGATCTGGAGATCAGAAACTATTGAAAACACTTCCGATAGCCAGGTTTTACAAAGGTTTCAAAGATTTTGTGTTTCTCACCGAGATATCCAAAATGAGAAAGATCTTTCTCAATCAGGCTAAAACTTCGTTTTTCGTAAAGCATTTTGTATCCTGATCAAGAATGGCGGAAGAAATTGGCAAAATATTTTCCAAATTCAGGTTGCAATGCAAAAAACTTTCATATCGCTCGTCCAAGTTATTATTATTGGTTTTTACGATATTTTTCATAATCTGGAGATCAGAAACCATTGAAAACACTTCCGAAATTCAGGTTTCACGTAGGTTTCGAAAATTTCGTGTTTCTCACCGAGATATCCAAAACGAGGACGATCTTTTCCAATCAGGCTGAAACCTTGTTTTTCGTGAAGCATTGTGCATCCTGATCAAGAATAGCAAAAGAAATTGGCGAAATATTCCCCAAATTCAGGTTGCAATGCAAAAAACTTTCATATCGCTCGTCCAAGTTATTATTATTTGTTTTTACGATATTTTACATGATCTGGAGATCAGAAACTATTGAAAACACTTCTGATATCCAGGTTTTACAAAGGTTTCAAAGATTTTGTGTTTCTCACCGAGATATCCAAAATGAGAAAGATCTTTCCCAATCAGGCTAAAACTTCGTTTTTCGTAAAGCATTTTGTATCCTGATCAAGAATGGCGGAAGAAATTGGCAAAATATTTTCCAAATTCAGGTTGCAATGCAAAAAACTTTCATATCGCTCGTCCAAGTTATTATTATTGGTTTTTACGATATTTTCCATAATCTGGAGAACAGAAACCATTGAAAACACTTCCGAAATTCAGGTTTCACGTAGGTTTCGAAGATTTCGTGTTTCTCACCGAGATATCCAAAACGAGAAAGATCTTTTCCAATCAGGCTGAAACCTTGTTCTTCGTAAAGCATTTTGCCTCCTGATCAAGAATAGCAAAAGAAATTGGCAAAATATTCCCCAAATTCAGGTTGCGATGCAAAAAACTTTCATATCGCTCGTCCAAGTTATTATTATTGGTTTTTACGATATTTTCCATGATCTAGAGATCAGAAACTAATCAAAACACTTCCAATATTCAGGTTTTACGTAGGTTTCGAAGATTTCGTGTTTCTCACTTAGATATCCAAAACGAGAAGGATCTTTTTCAATCAGGCTGAAACCTTGTTTTTCGTAAAGCATTTTGCATCCTGATGAAGAATAGCAAAAAAAATTGGCAAAATATTTCCCAAATTCAGGTTGCAATGCAAAAAACTTTCATATTGCTCGTCCAAGTTAATATTATTGGTTTTTACGATATTTTCCATAATCTGGAGATGAGAAACCATTGAAAACACTTCCGATATTCAGGTTTCACGTAGGTTTCAAAGATTTTGTGTTTCTCACCGAGATATCCAAAATGAGAAAAATCTTTCCCAATCAGGCTAAAACTTCGTTTTTCGTAAAGCATTTTGCATCCTGATCAAGAATAGCAAAAGAAATTGGCAAAATATTCCCCAAATTCAGGTTGCAATGCAAAAAACTTTCATATCGCTCGTCCAAGTTATTATTATTTGTTTTCACGATATTTTACATGATTTGGAGATCAGAAACTATTGAAAACACTTCCGGTATCCAGGTTTTACAAAGGTTTCAAAGATTTTGTGTTTCTCACCGAGATATCCAAAATGAGAAAGATCTTTCCCAATCAGGCTGAAACTTCGTTTTTCGTAAAGCATTTTGTATCCTGATCAAGAATGGCGGAAGAAATTGGCAAAATATTTTCCAAATTCAGGTTGCAATGCAAAAACCTTTCATATTGCTCGTCCAAGTTGATATTATTGGTTTTTACGATATTTTTCATGATATGGAGATCAGAAACTATTAAAAACACTTCCGATATCCAGGTTTTACAAAGGTTTCGAAGATTTTGTGTTTCTCACCGAGATATCCAAAATGAGAAAGATCTTTCTCAATCAGGCTAAAACTTCGTTTTTCGTAAAGCATTTTGTATCCTGATCAAGAATGGCGGAAGAAATTGGCAAAATATTTTCCAAATTCAGGTTGCAATGCAAAAAACTTTCATATCGCTCGTCCAAGTTATTATTATTGGTTTTCACGATATTTTTCATAATCTGGAGATCAGAAACCATTGAAAACACTTCCGAAATTCAGGTTTCACGTAGGTTTCGAAAATTTCGTGTTTCTCACCGAGATATCCAAAACGAGGACGATCTTTTCCAATCAGGCTGAAACCTTGTTTTTCGTGAAGCATTTTGCATCCTGATCAAGAATAGCAAAAGAAATTGGCGAAATATTCCCCAAATTCAGGTTGCAATGCAAAAAACTTTCATATCGCTCGTCCAAGTAATTATTATTTGTTTTTACGATATTTTACATGATCTGGAGATCAGAAACTATTGAAAACACTTCCGATATCCAGGTTTTACAAAGGTTTCAAAGATTTTGTGTTTCTCACCGAGATATCCAAAATGAGAAAGATCTTTCCCAATCAGGCTAAAACTTCGTTTTTCGTAAAGCATTTTTGTATCCTGATCAAGAATGGCGGAAGAAATTGGCAAAATATTTTCCAAATTCAGGTTGCAATGCAAAAAACTTTCATATCGCTCGTCCAAGTTATTATTATTGGTTTTTACGATATTTTCCATAATCTGGAGAACAGAAACCATTGAAAACACTTCCGAAATTCAGGTTTCACGTAGGTTTCGAAGATTTCGTGTTTCTCACCGAGATATCCAAAACGAGAAAGATCTTTTCCAATCAGGCTGAAACCTTGTTCTTCGTAAAGCATTTTGCCTCCTGATCAAGAATAGCAAAAGAAATTGGCAAAATATTCCCCAAATTCAGGTTGCGATGCAAAAAACTTTCATATCGCTCGTCCAAGTTATTATTATTGGTTTTTACGATATTTTCCATGATCTAGAGATCAGAAACTAATCAAAACACTTCCAATATTCAGGTTTTACGTAGGTTTCGAAGATTTCGTGTTTCTCACTTAGATATCCAAAACGAGAAAGATCTTTTTCAATCAGGCTGAAACCTTGTTTTTCGTAAAGCATTTCGCATCCTGATCAAGAATAGCAGAAGAAATTGGCAAAATATTTCCCAAATTCAGGTTGCAATGCAAAAAACTTTCATATCGCTCGTCCAAGTTATTATTATTGGTTTTTACGATATTTTCCATGATCTGGAGATCAGAAGCTATCAAAAACACTTCCGAAATTCAGGTTTCACGTAGGTTCCGAAGATTTCGTGTTTCTCACCGAGATATCCAAAACGAGGAAGAT